>CM076675.1:82647917-83236664 GCA_038501925.1 Xenopus petersii | reverse complement strand
TAACTAAATTGGTCCTTCATGGCTGGGTTTGGTAGTGGGCTGGTTTGAAGGGCCTCTTTGGTTGAGCATATGACCCCAAACAAAGGGAAAGGGTAGCGGTTCCCTTGGGGTCCTCAGTAATTCAATTGTTCTCAATTATTTTAGGCCTAGATAGACAATTGTATTGCTTAGTCCCCCAAGGGGTGGGTCTCTTTGCGGGGGATGACTAGCTTAACTGAATTAGTCCTTCATGGCGGGTTTGGTAGTGGGCTGGTTTGAAGGGCCTCTTTGGTTGAGCATATGACCCCAAACAAATGGAAAGGGTAGCGGTTCCCTTGGGGTCCTCAGTAATTCAATTGTTCTTAATTATTTTAGGCCTTGATAGACAATTGTATTGCTGAGTCCCCAAGGGGGTGGGTCCCTTTGCGGGGATGACTAGCTTAACTGAATTGGTCTTTCATGGCGGGTTTGGTAGTGGGCTGGTTTGAAGGGCCTCTTTGGTTGAGCATATGACCCCAAACAAAGGGAATGGGTAGCGGTTCCCTTGGGGTCCTCAGTAATTCAATTGTTCTTAATTATTTTAGGCCTAGATAGACAATTATATCGCTGAGTCCCCCAAGGGGGTGGTCCCTTTGCAGGGGATGACTAGCTTAACCGAATTGGTCCTTTCATGGCGGGTTTGGTCGTGGGCTGGTTGAAGGTTCTCTTTGGTTGAGCATATGACCCCAAACAAAGGGAAAGGGTAGCGGTTCCCTTGGGGTCCTCAGTAATTCAATTGTTCTTAATTATTTTAGCCTTGATGGACAATTGTATTGCTGAGTCCCCAAGGGGGTGGGTCCCTTTGCGGGGGATGACTAGCTTAACCAAATTGGTCCTTCATGGCGGGTTTGGTAGTGGGCTGGTTTGAAGGCCTCTTTGGTTGAGCATATGACCCCAAACAAAGGGAAAGGGTAGCGGTTCCTTGGGGTCCTCAGTAATTCAATTGTTCTTAATTATTTTAGGCCTAAAAAGACAATTGTATTGCTGAGTCCCCAAAGGGGTGGGTCCCTTTGCGGGGGATGACTAGCTTAACCGAATTGGTCCTTCATGGCGGGTTTGGTAGTGGGCTGGTTTGAAGGGCCTCTTTGGTTGAGCATATGACCCCAAACAAATGGAAAGGGAAGTGGTTCCCTTGGGGTCCTCAGTAATTCAATTGTTCTCAATTATTTTAGGCCGAGACGGACAAATGTATTGCTGAGTCCCCAAGGGGTGGGTCCCTTTGCGGGGGATGACTAGCTTAACCGAATTGGTCCTTCATGGCGGGTTTGGTAGTGGCTGGTTGAAGGGCCTCTTGGTTGAGCATATGACACCAAACAAACGGAAAGGTAGCGGTTCCCTTGGCGACCTCAATAATTCAATTGTTCTCAATTATTTTTGTCCCTAGATAGACAATTGTATTGCTGAGTCCCCAAGGGGGTGGGTCCCTTTGCGGGGGATGACTATCTTAACAAAATTGGTCCTTCATGGCGGGTTTGCTAGTGGGCTGGTTTAAAAGGCCTCTCTGGTTGAGCATATGACCCCAAACAAAGGAAAGGGTAGTTGTTCCCTTGGGGTCCTCAGTAATTCAATTGTTCTTAATTATTTTAGGCCTAGAAAGACAATTGTATTGCTGAGTCCCCAAGGGGGGTGGGGTATCATTTTTCTCCTTTGCGGGGGATGACTAGCTTAACTGAATTGGTCTATCATGGCGGGGTTTGGTAGTGGGCTGGTTTTGAAGGGCCTCTTTGGTTGAGCATATGACCCCAAACAAATGGAAAGGGAAGTGGTTCCCTTGGGGTCCTCAGTAATTCAATTGTTCTTGATTATTTTTAGACCTAGATAGACAATTGTATTGCTGAGTCCCCAAGGGGGTGGGTCCCTTTGCGGGGATGACTAGCTTAACTAAATTGGTCCTTCATGGCGGGTTTGGTAGTGGGCTGGTTTGAAGGGCCTCTTTGGTTGAGCATATGACCCCAAACAAAGGGAAAGGGTAGCGGTTCCCTTGGGGTCCTCAGTAATTCAATTGTTCTCAATTATTTTAGGCCTAGATAGACAATTGTATTGCTGAGTCCCCAAGGGGTGGGTCTCTTTGTGGGGGATGACTAGCTTAACTGAATTAGTCCTTCATGGCGGGTTTGGTAGTGCGCTGGTTTGAAGGGCCTCTTTGGTTGAGCATATGACCCCAAACAAATGGAAAGGGAAGTGGTTCTCTTGGGGTCCTCAGTAATTCAATTGTTCTCAATTATTTAGGCCGAGATGGACAATTGTATTGCTGAGTCCCCAAGGGGTGGGTCCCTTTGCGGGGGATGGACTAGCTTACCGAATTGGTCCTTCATGGCGGGTTTGGTAGTGGGCTGGTTGGAGGGCCTCTTTGTTGAGCATATGACCCCAAACAAACGAAAGGGTAGCGGTTCCCTTGGCGACCTCAATAATTCAATTGTTCTCAATTCTTTTAGGCCTAGATAGACAATTGTATTGCTGAGTCCCCAAGGGGGTGGGTCCCTTTGCGGGGGATGACTAGCTTAACCAAATTGGTCTTCATGGCGAGTTTGGTAGTGGCTGGTTTGAAGGGCCTCTTTGGTTGAGCATATGACCCCAAACAAAGGGAAAGGGTAGCGGTTCCCTTGGGGTCCTCAGTAATTCAATTGTCTTAATTATTTTAGGCCTAGAAAGACAATTGTATTGCTGAGTCCCCAAGGGGGTGGGTCCCTTTGCGGGGGATGACTAGCTTAACTGAATTGGTCCTTTCATGGCTGGTTTGGTAGTGGGCTGGTTTGAAGGGCCTCTTTGGTTGAGCATATGACCCCAAACAAAGGAAGAGGGTAGTGGTTCCCTTGGGGTCCTCAGTAATTCAATTGTTCTTAATTATTTTAGGCCCAGATAGACATTTGTATGCTGAGTCCCCAAGGGGTGGGTCCCTTTGCGGGGGATGACTATCTTAACCGAATTGGTCCTTCATGACGGTGTTTGGTAGTGGGCTGTTTTGAAGGGCCTCTTTGGTTGAGCATATGACCCCAAACAAAGGGAAAGGGTAGCGGTTCCCTTGGGGTCCTCAGTAATTCAATTGTTCGTAATTTTTTTAGGCCTAGATAGACATTGTATTGCTGAGTCCCCAAGGGGGTGTGTCCCTTTGCGGGGGGATGACCAGCTTAACCGAATTGGTCCTTCATGGCGGTTTGGTAGTGGGTTGGTTTGAAGGGCCTCTTTGGTTGAGCATTGACCCCAAACAAAGGGAAAGGGTAGCGGTTCCCTTGGGGACCTCAATAATTCTATTGTTCTCAATTATTTTAGGCCTAGATAGACAATTGTATTGCTGAGTCCCCAAGGGATGGGTCCCTTTGCGGGGGATGACTAGCTTAACCGAATTGGTCCTTCATGGCGGGTTTGGTAGTGGGCTGGTTTGAAGGGCCTCTTTGGTTGAGCATATGACCCCAAACAAAGGGAAAGGGTAGCAGTTCCCTTGGGAACCTCAATAATTCAATTGTTCTTAATTATTTTAGGCTAGATAGACAATTGTATTGCTGAGTCCCCAAGGGGTGGGGTCCCTTTGCGGGGATGACTATCTTAACAAAATTGGTCCTTCATGGCGGGTTTGGTAGTGGGCTGGTTTGAAGGGCCTCTCTGGTTGAGCATATGACCCCAAACAAAGGGAAAGGGTAGTGAGTTCCCTTGGGGTCCTCAGTAATTCATTGTTCTTAATTATTATTAGGCCTAGAAAGACAATTATATTGCTGAGTCCCCAAGGGGGTGGGTCCCTTTGCGGGGATGACTAGCTTAACTGAATTGGTCTTTCATGGCAGGTTTGGTAGTGAGCTGGTTTGAAGGGCCTCTTTGGTTGAGCATATGACCTCAAACAAATGGAAAGGGAAGTGGTTCCCTTGGGTTCCTCAGTAATTCAATTGTTCTTAATTATTTTAGGCCTAGATAGACAATTGTATTGCTGAGTCCCCAAGGGGGTGGGTCCCTTTGCGGGGGATGACTAGCTTAACCAAATTGTCCTTCATGGCGGTTTGGTTGTGGCTGGTTTGAAGGGCCTCATTGGTTGAGCATATGACCCAAACAATGGGAAAGGGTAGCGGTTCCCTTGGGGTCCTCAGTAATTCAATTGTTCTCAATTATTTTAGGCCTAGATAGACAATTGTATTGCTGAGTCCCCAAGGGGGTGGGTCCCTTTGCGGGGGATGACTAGCTTAACCGAATTGGTCCTCATGGCGGGTTTGGTAGTGGGCTGGTTTGAAGGGCCTCTTTGGTTGAGCATATGACCCCAAACAAATGGAAAGGTAGCAGTTCCCTTGGGGTCCTCAGTAATTCAATTGTTCTCAATTATTTTAGACCTAGATAGACAATTGTATTGCTGAGTCCCAAGGGGGTGGGTCCCTTTGCGGGGGATGACTAGCTTAACCGAATTGGTCCTTCATGCGGGGTTTGTAGTGGGCTGTTTGAAGGGCCTCTTTGGTTGAGCATATTACCCCAAACAAAGGGAAAGGGTAAGCGGTTCCCTTGGGGTCCTCAGTATTGAATTGTTCTCAATATTTTAGGCCTAGATAGACAATTATATTGCTGAGTCCCCAAGGGGGTGGGTCCCTTTGCGGGGGATGACTAGCTTAACCGAATTGGTCCTTCATGGCGGGTTTGGTAGTGGGCTGTTTGAAGGGCCTCTTTGGTTGAGCATATGACCCCAAACAAAGAGAAAGGGTAGCGGTTCCCTTGGGGTCCTCAGTAATTCAATTGTTCTTAATTATTTTAGGCCTAGAAAGACAATTGTATTGCTGAGTCCCCAAGGGGGTGGGGCCCTTTGCGGGGGATGACCTAGCTTAACCGAATTGGTCCTTCATGCGGGTTTGGTAGTGGGCTGGTTTGAAGGGCCTCTTTGGTTGAGCATATGACCCCACAACAAATGGAAAGGAAAGTGGTTCCCTTGGGGTCCTCAGTAATTCAATTCTTCCCAATTATTTTAGGCCTAGATAATGGTATTGCTGAGTCCCCAAGGGGTGGGTCCCTTTGCGGGGGATGACTAGCTTAACCGAATTGGTCCTTCATGGCGGGTTTGGTAGTGGGCTGGTTTGAAGGGCCTCTTTGGTTGAGCATATGACCCCAAACAAAGGGAAAGGGTAGCGGTTCCCTTGGCGACCTCAATAATTCAATTGTTCTTAATTATTTTAGGCCTAGATAGACAATTGTATTGCTGAGTCCCCAAGGGGGTGGGTCCCTTTGCGGGGATGACTAGCTTAACCAAATTGGTCCTTCATGGCTAGTTTGGTAGTGGGCTGGTTTGAAGGGCCTCTTTGGTTGAGCATATGACCCCAAACAAAGGGAAAGGGTAGCGGTTCCCTTGGGGTCCTCAGTAATTCAATTGTTCTTAATTATTTTAGGCCTAGAAAGACAATTGTATTGCTGAGTCCCAAGGGGGTGGGTCCCTTTGCGGGGGATGACTAGCTTAACTGAATTGGTCTTTCATGGCTGGTTTGGTAGTGGGCTGGTTTGAAGGGCCTCTTGGTTGAGCATATGACCCCAAAACAAAGGAGAAAGGGTAGTGGTTCCCTTGGGGTCCTCAGTAATTCAATTGTTCTTAATTATTTTAGGCCCAGATAGACATTTGTATTGCTGAGTCCCAAGGGGGTGGGTCCCCTTTGCGGGGGATGACTATCTTAACCGAATTGGTCCTTCATGACGGGTTTGGTAGTGGGCTGTTTTGAAGGGCCTCTTTGGTTGAGCATATGACCCCAAACAAAGGGAAAGGGTAGCGGTTCCCTTGGGGTCCTCAGTAATTCAATTGTTCGTAATTATTTTAGGCCTAGATAGACCATTGTATTGCTGAGTCCCCAAGGGGGTGTGTCCCTTTGCGGGGGATGACCAGCTTAACCGAATTGGTCCTTCATGGCGGGTTTGGTAGTGGGTTGGTTTGAAGGGCCTCTTTGGTTGAGCATTTGACCCCAAACAAAGGGAAAGGGTAGCGGTTCCCTTGGGGACCTCAATAATTCTATTGTTCTCAATTATTTTAGGCCTAGATAGACAATTGTATTGCTGAGTCCCCAAGGGGATGGGTCCCTTTGCGGGGGATGACTAGCTTAACCGAATTGGTCCTTCATGGCGGGTTTGGTAGTGGGCTGGTTTGAAGGGCCTCTTTGGTTGAGCATATGACCCCAAACAAAGGGAAAGGGTAGCAGTTCCCTTGGGAACCTCAATAATTCAATTGTTCTTAATTATTTTAGGCCTAGATAGACAATTGTATTGCTGAGTCCCCAAGGGGGTGGGTCCCTTTGCGGGGGATGACTATCTTAACAAAATTGGTCCTTCATGGCGGGTTTGGTAGTGGGCTGGTTTGAAGGGCCTCTCTGGTTGAGCATATGACCCCAAACAAAGGGAAAGGGTAGTGGTTCCCTTGGGGTCCTCAGTAATTCAATTGTTCTTAATTATTTTAGGCCTAGAAAGACAATTATATTGCTGAGTCCCCAAGGGGGTGGGTCCCTTTGCGGGGGATGACTAGCTTAACTGAATTGGTCTTTCATGGCAGGTTTGGTAGTGAGCTGGTTTGAAGGGCCTCTTTGGTTGAGCATATGACCTCAAACAAATGGAAAGGGAAGTGGTTCCCTTGGGTTCCTCAGTAATTCAATTGTTCTTAATTATTTTAGGCCTAGATAGACAATTGTATTGCTGAGTCCCCAAGGGGGTGGGTCCCTTTGCGGGGGATGACTAGCTTAACCAAATTGGTCCTTCATGGCGGTTTGGTTGTGGGCTGGTTTGAAGGGCCTCTTTGGTTGAGCATATGACCCCAAACAATGGGAAAGGGTAGCGGTTCCCTTGGGGTCCTCAGTAATTCAATTGTTCTCAATTATTTTAGGCCTAGATAGACAATTGTATTGCTGAGTCCCCAAGGGGGTGGGTCCCTTTGCGGGGGATGACTAGCTTAACCGAATTGGTCCTTCATGGCGGGTTTGGTAGTGGGCTGGTTTGAAGGGCCTCTTTGGTTGAGCATATGACCCCAAACAAATGGAAAGGGTAGCAGTTCCCTTGGGGTCCTCAGTAATTCAATTGTTCTCAATTATTTTAGACCTAGATAGACAATTGTATTGCTGAGTCCCCAAGGGGGTGGGTCCCTTTGCGGGGGATGACTAGCTTAACCGAATTGGTCCTTCATGGCGGGTTTGGTAGTGGGCTGGTTTGAAGGGCCTCTTTGGTTGAGCATATGACCCCAAACAAAGGGAAAGGGTAGCGGTTCCCTTGGGGTCCTCAGTAATTGAATTGTTCTCAATTATTTTAGGCCTAGATAGACAATTATATTGCTGAGTCCCCAAGGGGGTGGGTCCCTTTGCGGGGGATGACTAGCTTAACCGAATTGGTCCTTCATGGCGGGTTTGGTAGTGGGCTGGTTTGAAGGGCCTCTTTGGTTGAGCATATGACCCCAAACAAAGAGAAAGGGTAGCGGTTCCCTTGGGGTCCTCAGTAATTCAATTGTTCTTAATTATTTTAGGCCTAGAAAGACAATTGTATTGCTGAGTCCCCAAGGGGGTGGGGCCCTTTGCGGGGGATGACTAGCTTAACCGAATTGGTCCTTCATGGCGGGTTTGGTAGTGGGCTGGTTTGAAGGGCCTCTTTGGTTGAGCATATGACCCCAAACAAATGGAAAGGGAAGTGGTTCCCTTGGGGTCCTCAGTAATTCAATTGTTCTCAATTATTTTAGGCCTAGATAATGGTATTGCTGAGTCCCCAAGGGGTGGGTCCCTTTGCGGGGGATGACTAGCTTAACCGAATTGGTCCTTCATGGCGGGTTTGGTAGTGGGCTGGTTTGAAGGGCCTCTTTGGTTGAGCATATGACCCCAAACAAAGGGAAAGGGTAGCGGTTCCCTTGGCGACCTCAATAATTCAATTGTTCTTAATTATTTTAGGCCTAGATAGACAATTGTATTGCTGAGTCCCCAAGGGGGTGGGTCCCTTTGCGGGGGATGACTAGCTTAACAAAATTGGTCCTTCATGGCGGGTTTGGTAGTGGGCTGGTTTGAAGGGCCTCTCTGGTTGAGCATATGACCCCAAACAAAGGGAAAGGGTAGTGGTTCCCTTGGGGTCCTCAGTAATTCAATTGTTCTTAATTATTTTAGGCCTAGAAAGACAATTGTATTGCTGAGTCCCCAAGGGGGTGGGTCCCTTTGCGGGGGATGACTAGCTTAACTGAATTGGTCTTTCATGGCGGGTTTGGTAGTGGGCTGGTTTGAAGGGCCTCTTTGGTTGAGCATATGACCCCAAACAAAGGGAAAGGGTAGCGGTTCCCTTGGGGTCCTCAGTAATTCAATTGTTCTCAATTATTTTAGGCCTAGATAGACAATTGTATTGCTGAGTCCCCAAGGGGGTGGGTCTCTTTGCGGGGGATGACTAGCTTAACCGAATTGGTCCTTCATGGTGGGTTTGGTAGTGGGCTGGTTTGAAGGGCCTCTTTGGTTGAGCATATGACCCCAAACATATGGAAAGGGAAGTGGTTCCCTTGGGGTCCTCATTAATTCAATTGTTCTCAATTATTTTAGGCCTAGATAGACAATGGTATTGCTGAGTCCCCAAGGGGTGGGTCCCTTTGCGGGGGATGACTAGCTTAACCAAATTGGTCCTTCATGGCGGGTTTGGTAGTGGGCTGGTTTGAAGGGCCTCTTTGGTTGAGCATATGACCCCAAACAAAGGGAAAGGGTTGCGGTTCCCTTGGCGACCTCAATAATTCAATTGTTCTTAATTATTTTAGGCCTAGATAGACAATTATATTGCTGAGTCCCCAAGGGGGTGGGTCCCTTTGAGGGGGATGACTAGCTTAACCGAATTGGTCCTTCATGGCGGGTTTGGTAGTGGGCTGGTTTGAAGGGCCTCTTTGGTTGAGCATATGACCCCAAACATATGGAAAGGGAAGTGGTTCCCTTGGGGTCCTCATTAATTCAATTGTTCTCAATTATTTTAGGCCTAGATAGACAATGGTATTGCTGAGTCCCCAAGGGGTGGGTCCCTTTGCGGGGGATGACTAGCTTAACCAAATTGGTCCTTCATGGCGGGTTTGGTAGTGGGCTGGTTTGAAGGGCCTCTTTGGTTGAGCATATGACCCCAAACAAAGGGAAAGGGTAGCGGTTCCCTTGGGGTCCTCAGTAATTGAATTGTTCTCAATTATTTTAGGCCTAGATAGACAATTATATTGCTGAGTCCCCAAGGGGGTGGGTCCCTTTGAGGGGGATGACTAGCTTAACCGAATTGTTCCTTCATGGCGGGTTTGGTAGTGGGCTGGTTTGAAGGGCCTCTTTGGTTGAGCATATGACCCCAAACAAAGGGAAAGGGTAGCGGTTCCCTTGGGATCCTCAGTAATTCAATTGTTCTTAATTATTTTAGGCCTTGATAGACAATTGTATTGCTGAGTCCCCAAGGGGGTGGGTCCCTTTGCGGGGGATGACTAGCTTAACCGAATTGGTCCTTCATGGCGGGTTTGGTAGTGGGCTGGTTTGAAGGGCCTCTTTGGTTGAGCATATGATCCCAAACAAAGGGAAAGGGTAGCGGTTCCCTTGGGGTCCTCAGTAATTGAATTGTTCTTAATTATTTTAGGCCTAGAAAGACAATTGTATTGCTGAGTCCCCAAGGGGGTGGGTCCCTTTGCGGGGGATGACTAGCTTAACCGAATTAGTCCTTCATGGCGGGTTTGGTAGTGGGCTGGTTTGAAGGGCCTCTTTGGTTGAGCATATGACCCCAAACAAATGGAAAGGGAAGTGGTTCCCTTGGGGTCCTCAGTAATTCAATTGTTCTCAATTATTTTAGGCCGAGATGGACAAATGTATTGCTGAGTCCCCAAGGGGTGGGTCCCTTTGCGGGGGATGACTAGCTTAACCGAATTGGTCCTTCATGGCGGGTTTGGTAGTGGGCTGGTTTGAAGGGCCTCTTTGGTTGAGCATATGACACCAAACAAACGGAAAGGGTAGCGGTTCCCTTGGCGACCTCAATAATTCAATTGTTCTTAATTATTTTAGGCCTAGATAGACAATTGTATTGCTGAGTCCCCAAGGGGGTGGGTCCCTTTGCGCGGGATGACTATCTTAACAAAATTGGTCCTTCATGGTGGGTTTGCTAGTGGGCTGGTTTGAAGGGCCTCTCTGGTTGAGCATATGACCCCAAACAAAGGGAAAGGGTAGTGGTTCCCTTGGGGTCCTCAGTAATTCAATTGTTCTTAATTATTTTAGGCCTAGAAAGACAATTGTATTGCTGATTCCCCAAGGGGGTGGGTCCCTTTGCGGGGGATGACTAGCTTAACTGAATTGGTCTTTCATGGCGGGTTTGGTAGTGGGCTGGTTTGACGGGCCTCTTTGGTTGAGCATATGACCCCAAACAAATGGAAAGGGAAGTGGTTCCCTTGGGGTCCTCAGTAATTCAATTGTTCTTGATTATTTTAGACCTAGATAGACAATTGTATTGCTGAGTCCCCAAGGGGGTGGGTCCCTTTGCGGGGGATGACTAGCTTAACTAAATTGGTCCTTCATGGCGGGTTTGGTAGTGGGCTGGTTTGAAGGGCCTCTTTGGTTGAGCATATGACCCCAAACAAAGGGAAAGTGTAGCGGTTCCCTTGGGGTCCTCAGTAATTCAATTGTTCTCAATTATTTTAGGCCTAGATAGACAATTGTATTGCTGAGTCCCCAAGGGATGGGTCTCTTTGTGGGGGATGACTAGCTTAACCGAATTAGTCCTTCATGGCGGGTTTGGTAGTGGGCTGGTTTGAAGGGCCTCTTTGGTTGAGCATATGACCCCAAACAAATGGAAAGGGAAGTGGTTCCCTTGGGGTCCTCAGTAATTCAATTGTTCTCAATTATTTTAGGCCGAGATGGACAATTGTATTGCTGAGTCCCCAAGGGGTGGGTCCCTTTGCGGGGGATGACTAGCTTAACCGAATTGGTCCTTCATGGCAGGTTTGGTAGTGGGCTGGTTTGAAGGGCCTCTTTGGTTGAGCATATGACCCCAAACAAACGGAAAGGGTAGCGGTTCCCTTGGCGACCTCAATAATTCAATTGTTCTCAATTATTTTAGGCCTAGATAGACAATTGTATTGCTGAGTCCCCAAGGGGGTGGGTCCCTTTGCGGGGGATGACTAGCTTAACTGAATTGGTCTTTCATGGCGGGTTTGGTAGTGGGCTGGTTTGAAGGGCCACTTTGGTTGAGCATATGACCCCAAACAAATGGAAAGGGTAGCGGTTCCCTTGGGGTCCTCAGTAATTCAATTGTTCTTAATTATTTTAGGCCTTGATAGACAATTGTATTGCTGAGTCCCCAAGGGGGTGGGTCCCTTTGCGGGGGATGACTAGCTTAACTGAATTGGTCTTTCATGGCGGGTTTGGTAGTGGGCTGGTTTGAAGGGCCTCTTTGGTTGAGCATATGACCCCAAACAAAGGGAATGGGTAGCGGTTCCCTTGGGGTCCTCAGTAATTCAATTGTTCTTAATTATTTTAGGCCTAGATAGACAATTATATCGCTGAGTCCCCAAGGGGGTGGGTCCCTTTGCAGGGGATGACTAGCTTAACCGAATTGGTCCTTTCATGGCGGGTTTGGTCGTGGGCTGGTTTGAAGGTTCTCTTTGGTTGAGCATATGACCCCAAACAAAGGGAAAGGGTAGCGGTTCCCTTGGGGTCCTCAGTAATTCAATTGTTCTTAATTATTTTAGGCCTTGATGGACAATTGTATTGCTGAGTCCCCAAGGGGGTGGGTCCCTTTGCGGGGGATGACTAGCTTAACCAAATTGGTCCTTCATGGCGGGTTTGGTAGTGGGCTGGTTTGAAGGGCCTCTTTGGTTGAGCATATGACCCCAAACAAAGGGAAAGGGTAGCGGTTCCCTTGGGGTCCTCAGTAATTCAATTGTTCTTAATTATTTTAGGCCTAAAAAGACAATTGTATTGCTGAGTCCCCAAAGGGGTGGGTCCCTTTGCGGGGGATGACTAGCTTAACCGAATTGGTCCTTCATGGCGGGTTTGGTAGTGGGCTGGTTTGAAGGGCCTCTTTGGTTGAGCATATGACCCCAAACAAATGGAAAGGGAAGTGGTTCCCTTGGGGTCCTCAGTAATTCAATTGTTCTCAATTATTTTAGGCCGAGACGGACAAATGTATTGCTGAGTCCCCAAGGGGTGGGTCCCTTTGCGGGGGATGACTAGCTTAACCGAATTGGTCCTTCATGGCGGGTTTGGTAGTGGGCTGGTTTGAAGGGCCTCTTTGGTTGAGCATATGACACCAAACAAACGGAAAGGGTAGCGGTTCCCTTGGCGACCTCAATAATTCAATTGTTCTCAATTATTTTTGTCCTAGATAGACAATTGTATTGCTGAGTCCCCAAGGGGGTGGGTCCCTTTGCGGGGGATGACTATCTTAACAAAATTGGTCCTTCATGGCGGGTTTGCTAGTGGGCTGGTTTAAAAGGCCTCTCTGGTTGAGCATATGACCCCAAACAAAGGGAAAGGGTAGTGGTTCCCTTGGGGTCCTCAGTAATTCAATTGTTCTTAATTATTTTAGGCCTAGAAAGACAATTGTATTGCTGAGTCCCCAAGGGGGTGGGTCCCTTTGCGGGGGATGACTAGCTTAACTGAATTGGTCTATCATGGCGGGTTTGGTAGTGGGCTGGTTTGAAGGGCCTCTTTGGTTGAGCATATGACCCCAAACAAATGGAAAGGGAAGTGGTTCCCTTGGGGTCCTCAGTAATTCAATTGTTCTTGATTATTTTAGACCTAGATAGACAATTGTATTGCTGAGTCCCCAAGGGGGTGGGTCCCTTTGCGGGGATGACTAGCTTAACTAAATTGGTCCTTCATGGCGGGTTTGGTAGTGGGCTGGTTTGAAGGGCCTCTTTGGTTGAGCATATGACCCCAAACAAAGGGAAAGGGTAGCGGTTCCCTTGGGGTCCTCAGTAATTCAATTGTTCTCAATTATTTTAGGCCTAGATAGACAATTGTATTGCTGAGTCCCCAAGGGGGTGGGTCCCTTTGCGGGGGATGACTATCTTAACAAAATTGGTCCTTCATGGCGGGTTTGGTAGTGGGCTGGTTTGAAGGGCCTCTCTGGTTGAGCATATGACCCCAAACAAAGGGAAAGGGTAGTGGTTCCCTTGGGGTCCTCAGTAATTCAATTGTTCTTAATTATTTTAGGCCTAGAAAGACAATTATATTGCTGAGTCCCCAAGGGGGTGGGTCCCTTTGCGGGGGATGACTAGCTTAACTGAATTGGTCTTTCATGGCAGGTTTGGTAGTGAGCTGGTTTGAAGGGCCTCTTTGGTTGAGCATATGACCTCAAACAAATGGAAAGGGAAGTGGTTCCCTTGGGTTCCTCAGTAATTCAATTGTTCTTAATTATTTTAGGCCTAGATAGACAATTGTATTGCTGAGTCCCCAAGGGGGTGGGTCCCTTTGCGGGGGATGACTAGCTTAACCAAATTGGTCCTTCATGGCGGTTTGGTTGTGGGCTGGTTTGAAGGGCCTCTTTGGTTGAGCATATGACCCCAAACAATGGGAAAGGGTAGCGGTTCCCTTGGGGTCCTCAGTAATTCAATTGTTCTCAATTATTTTAGGCCTAGATAGACAATTGTATTGCTGAGTCCCCAAGGGGGTGGGTCCCTTTGCGGGGGATGACTAGCTTAACCGAATTGGTCCTTCATGGCGGGTTTGGTAGTGGGCTGGTTTGAAGGGCCTCTTTGGTTGAGCATATGACCCCAAACAAATGGAAAGGGTAGCAGTTCCCTTGGGGTCCTCAGTAATTCAATTGTTCTCAATTATTTTAGACCTAGATAGACAATTGTATTGCTGAGTCCCCAAGGGGGTGGGTCCCTTTGCGGGGGATGACTAGCTTAACCGAATTGGTCCTTCATGGCGGGTTTGGTAGTGGGCTGGTTTGAAGGGCCTCTTTGGTTGAGCATATGACCCCAAACAAAGGGAAAGGGTAGCGGTTCCCTTGGGGTCCTCAGTAATTGAATTGTTCTCAATTATTTTAGGCCTAGATAGACAATTATATTGCTGAGTCCCCAAGGGGGTGGGTCCCTTTGCGGGGGATGACTAGCTTAACCGAATTGGTCCTTCATGGCGGGTTTGGTAGTGGGCTGGTTTGAAGGGCCTCTTTGGTTGAGCATATGACCCCAAACAAAGAGAAAGGGTAGCGGTTCCCTTGGGGTCCTCAGTAATTCAATTGTTCTTAATTATTTTAGGCCTAGAAAGACAATTGTATTGCTGAGTCCCCAAGGGGGTGGGGCCCTTTGCGGGGGATGACTAGCTTAACCGAATTGGTCCTTCATGGCGGGTTTGGTAGTGGGCTGGTTTGAAGGGCCTCTTTGGTTGAGCATATGACCCCAAACAAATGGAAAGGGAAGTGGTTCCCTTGGGGTCCTCAGTAATTCAATTCTTCCCAATTATTTTAGGCCTAGATAATGGTAATGCTGAGTCCCCAAGGGGTGGGTCCCTTTGCGGGGGATGACTAGCTTAACCGAATTGGTCCTTCATGGCGGGTTTGGTAGTGGGCTGGTTTGAAGGGCCTCTTTGGTTGAGCATATGACCCCAAACAAAGGGAAAGGGTAGCGGTTCCCTTGGCGACCTCAATAATTCAATTGTTCTTAATTATTTTAGGCCTAGATAGACAATTGTATTGCTGAGTCCCCAAGGGGGTGGGTCCCTTTGCGGGGGATGACTAGCTTAACCAAATTGGTCCTTCATGGCGAGTTTGGTAGTGGGCTGGTTTGAAGGGCCTCTTTGGTTGAGCATATGACCCCAAACAAAGGGAAAGGGTAGCGGTTCCCTTGGGGTCCTCAGTAATTCAATTGTTCTTAATTATTTTAGGCCTAGAAAGACAATTGTATTGCTGAGTCCCCAAGGGGGTGGGTCCCTTTGCGGGGGATGACTAGCTTAACTGAATTGGTCTTTCATGGCTGGTTTGGTAGTCGGCTGGTTTGAAGGGCCTCTTTGGTTGAGCATATGACCCCAAACAAAGGGAAAGGGTAGTGGTTCCCTTGGGGTCCTCAGTAATTCAATTGTTCTTAATTATTTTAGGCCCAGATAGACATTTGTATTGCTGAGTCCCCAAGGGGGTGGGTCCCTTTGCGGGGGATGACTATCTTAACCGAATTGGTCCTTCATGACGGGTTTGGTAGTGGGCTGTTTTGAAGGGCCTCTTTGGTTGAGCATATGACCCCAAACAAAGGGAAAGGGTAGCGGTTCCCTTGGGGTCCTCAGTAATTCAATTGTTCGTAATTATTTTAGGCCTAGATAGACCATTGTATTGCTGAGTCCCCAAGGGGGTGTGTCCCTTTGCGGGGGATGACCAGCTTAACCGAATTGGTCCTTCATGGCGGGTTTGGTAGTGGGTTGGTTTGAAGGGCCTCTTTGGTTGAGCATTTGACCCCAAACAAAGGGAAAGGGTAGCGGTTCCCTTGGGGACCTCAATAATTCTATTGTTCTCAATTATTTTAGGCCTAGATAGACAATTGTATTGCTGAGTCCCCAAGGGGATGGGTCCCTTTGCGGGGGATGACTAGCTTAACCGAATTGGTCCTTCATGGCGGGTTTGGTAGTGGGCTGGTTTGAAGGGCCTCTTTGGTTGAGCATATGACCCCAAACAAAGGGAAAGGGTAGCAGTTCCCTTGGGAACCTCAATAATTCAATTGTTCTTAATTATTTTAGGCCTAGATAGACAATTGTATTGCTGAGTCCCCAAGGGGGTGGGTCCCTTTGCGGGGGATGACTATCTTAACAAAATTGGTCCTTCATGGCGGGTTTGGTAGTGGGCTGGTTTGAAGGGCCTCTCTGGTTGAGCATATGACCCCAAACAAAGGGAAAGGGTAGTGGTTCCCTTGGGGTCCTCAGTAATTCAATTGTTCTTAATTATTTTAGGCCTAGAAAGACAATTATATTGCTGAGTCCCCAAGGGGGTGGGTCCCTTTGCGGGGGATGACTAGCTTAACTGAATTGGTCTTTCATGGCAGGTTTGGTAGTGAGCTGGTTTGAAGGGCCTCTTTGGTTGAGCATATGACCTCAAACAAATGGAAAGGGAAGTGGTTCCCTTGGGTTCCTCAGTAATTCAATTGTTCTTAATTATTTTAGGCCTAGATAGACAATTGTATTGCTGAGTCCCCAAGGGGGTGGGTCCCTTTGCGGGGGATGACTAGCTTAACCAAATTGGTCCTTCATGGCGGTTTGGTTGTGGGCTGGTTTGAAGGGCCTCTTTGGTTGAGCATATGACCCCAAACAATGGGAAAGGGTAGCGGTTCCCTTGGGGTCCTCAGTAATTCAATTGTTCTCAATTATTTTAGGCCTAGATAGACAATTGTATTGCTGAGTCCCCAAGGGGGTGGGTCCCTTTGCGGGGGATGACTAGCTTAACCGAATTGGTCCTTCATGGCGGGTTTGGTAGTGGGCTGGTTTGAAGGGCCTCTTTGGTTGAGCATATGACCCCAAACAAATGGAAAGGGTAGCAGTTCCCTTGGGGTCCTCAGTAATTCAATTGTTCTCAATTATTTTAGACCTAGATAGACAATTGTATTGCTGAGTCCCCAAGGGGGTGGGTCCCTTTGCGGGGGATGACTAGCTTAACCGAATTGGTCCTTCATGGCGGGTTTGGTAGTGGGCTGGTTTGAAGGGCCTCTTTGGTTGAGCATATGACCCCAAACAAAGGGAAAGGGTAGCGGTTCCCTTGGGGTCCTCAGTAATTGAATTGTTCTCAATTATTTTAGGCCTAGATAGACAATTATATTGCTGAGTCCCCAAGGGGGTGGGTCCCTTTGCGGGGGATGACTAGCTTAACCGAATTGGTCCTTCATGGCGGGTTTGGTAGTGGGCTGGTTTGAAGGGCCTCTTTGGTTGAGCATATGACCCCAAACAAAGAGAAAGGGTAGCGGTTCCCTTGGGGTCCTCAGTAATTCAATTGTTCTTAATTATTTTAGGCCTAGAAAGACAATTGTATTGCTGAGTCCCCAAGGGGGTGGGGCCCTTTGCGGGGGATGACTAGCTTAACCGAATTGGTCCTTCATGGCGGGTTTGGTAGTGGGCTGGTTTGAAGGGCCTCTTTGGTTGAGCATATGACCCCAAACAAATGGAAAGGGAAGTGGTTCCCTTGGGGTCCTCAGTAATTCAATTGTTCTCAATTATTTTAGGCCTAGATAATGGTATTGCTGAGTCCCCAAGGGGTGGGTCCCTTTGCGGGGGATGACTAGCTTAACCGAATTGGTCCTTCATGGCGGGTTTGGTAGTGGGCTGGTTTGAAGGGCCTCTTTGGTTGAGCATATGACCCCAAACAAAGGGAAAGGGTAGCGGTTCCCTTGGCGACCTCAATAATTCAATTGTTCTTAATTATTTTAGGCCTAGATAGACAATTGTATTGCTGAGTCCCCAAGGGGGTGGGTCCCTTTGCGGGGGATGACTAGCTTAACAAAATTGGTCCTTCATGGCGGGTTTGGTAGTGGGCTGGTTTGAAGGGCCTCTCTGGTTGAGCATATGACCCCAAACAAAGGGAAAGGGTAGTGGTTCCCTTGGGGTCCTCAGTAATTCAATTGTTCTTAATTATTTTAGGCCTAGAAAGACAATTGTATTGCTGAGTCCCCAAGGGGGTGGGTCCCTTTGCGGGGGATGACTAGCTTAACTGAATTGGTCTTTCATGGCGGGTTTGGTAGTGGGCTGGTTTGAAGGGCCTCTTTGGTTGAGCATATGACCCCAAACAAAGGGAAAGGGTAGCGGTTCCCTTGGGGTCCTCAGTAATTCAATTGTTCTCAATTATTTTAGGCCTAGATAGACAATTGTATTGCTGAGTCCCCAAGGGGGTGGGTCTCTTTGCGGGGGATGACTAGCTTAACCGAATTGGTCCTTCATGGTGGGTTTGGTAGTGGGCTGGTTTGAAGGGCCTCTTTGGTTGAGCATATGACCCCAAACATATGGAAAGGGAAGTGGTTCCCTTGGGGTCCTCATTAATTCAATTGTTCTCAATTATTTTAGGCCTAGATAGACAATGGTATTGCTGAGTCCCCAAGGGGTGGGTCCCTTTGCGGGGGATGACTAGCTTAACCAAATTGGTCCTTCATGGCGGGTTTGGTAGTGGGCTGGTTTGAAGGGCCTCTTTGGTTGAGCATATGACCCCAAACAAAGGGAAAGGGTTGCGGTTCCCTTGGCGACCTCAATAATTCAATTGTTCTTAATTATTTTAGGCCTAGATAGACAATTGTATTGCTGAGTCCCCAAGGGGGTGGGTCTCTTTCCGGGGGATGACTAGCTTAACAAAATTGGTCCTTCATGGCGGGTTTGGTAGTGGGCTGGTTTGAAGGGCCTCTTTGGTTGAGCATATGACCCCAAACATATGGAAAGGGAAGTGGTTCCCTTGGGGTCCTCATTAATTCAATTGTTCTCAATTATTTTAGGCCTAGATAGACAATGGTATTGCTGAGTCCCCAAGGGGTGGGTCCCTTTGCGGGGGATGACTAGCTTAACCAAATTGGTCCTTCATGGCGGGTTTGGTAGTGGGCTGGTTTGAAGGGCCTCTTTGGTTGAGCATATGACCCCAAACAAAGGGAAAGGGTAGCGGTTCCCTTGGGGTCCTCAGTAATTGAATTGTTCTCAATTATTTTAGGCCTAGATAGACAATTATATTGCTGAGTCCCCAAGGGGGTGGGTCCCTTTGAGGGGGATGACTAGCTTAACCGAATTGTTCCTTCATGGCGGGTTTGGTAGTGGGCTGGTTTGAAGGGCCTCTTTGGTTGAGCATATGACCCCAAACAAAGGGAAAGGGTAGCGGTTCCCTTGGGATCCTCAGTAATTCAATTGTTCTTAATTATTTTAGGCCTTGATAGACAATTGTATTGCTGAGTCCCCAAGGGGGTGGGTCCCTTTGCGGGGGATGACTAGCTTAACCGAATTGGTCCTTCATGGCGGGTTTGGTAGTGGGCTGGTTTGAAGGGCCTCTTTGGTTGAGCATATGATCCCAAACAAAGGGAAAGGGTAGCGGTTCCCTTGGGGTCCTCAGTAATTGAATTGTTCTTAATTATTTTAGGCCTAGAAAGACAATTGTATTGCTGAGTCCCCAAGGGGGTGGGTCCCTTTGCGGGGGATGACTAGCTTAACCGAATTAGTCCTTCATGGCGGGTTTGGTAGTGGGCTGGTTTGAAGGGCCTCTTTGGTTGAGCATATGACCCCAAACAAATGGAAAGGGAAGTGGTTCCCTTGGGGTCCTCAGTAATTCAATTGTTCTCAATTATTTTAGGCCGAGATGGACAAATGTATTGCTGAGTCCCCAAGGGGTGGGTCCCTTTGCGGGGGATGACTAGCTTAACCGAATTGGTCCTTCATGGCGGGTTTGGTAGTGGGCTGGTTTGAAGGGCCTCTTTGGTTGAGCATATGACCCCAAACAAATGGAAAGGGAAGTGGTTCCCTTGGGGTCCTCAGTAATTCAATTGTTCTTAATTATTTTAGGCCTAGATAGACAGTTGTATTGCTGAGTCCCCTAGGGGGTGGGTCCCTTTGCGGGGGATGACTAGCTTAACTAAATTGGTCCTTCATGGCGGGTTTGGTAGTGGGCTGGTTTGAAGGGCCTCTTTGGTTGAGCATATGACCCCAAACAAAGGGAAAGGGTAGCGGTTCCCTTGGGGTCCTCAGTAATTCAATTGTTCTCAATTATTTTAGGCCTAGATAGACAATTGTATTGCTTAGTCCCCAAGGGGTGGGTCTCTTTGCGGGGGATGACTAGCTTAACTGAATTAGTCCTTCATGGCGGGTTTGGTAGTGGGCTGGTTTGAAGGGCCTCTTTGGTTGAGCATATGACCCCAAACAAATGGAAAGGGTAGCGGTTCCCTTGGGGTCCTCAGTAATTCAATTGTTCTTAATTATTTTAGGCCTTGATAGACAATTGTATTGCTGAGTCCCCAAGGGGGTGGGTCCCTTTGCGGGGGATGACTAGCTTAACTGAATTGGTCTTTCATGGCGGGTTTGGTAGTGGGCTGGTTTGAAGGGCCTCTTTGGTTGAGCATATGACCCCAAACAAAGGGAATGGGTAGCGGTTCCCTTGGGGTCCTCAGTAATTCAATTGTTCTTAATTATTTTAGGCCTAGATAGACAATTATATCGCTGAGTCCCCAAGGGGGTGGGTCCCTTTGCAGGGGATGACTAGCTTAACCGAATTGGTCCTTTCATGGCGGGTTTGGGTCGTGGGCTGGTTTGAAGGTTCTCTTTGGTTGAGCATATGACCCCAAACAAAGGGAAAGGGTAGCGGTTCCCTTGGGGTCCTCAGTAATTCAATTGTTCTTAATTATTTTAGGCCTTGATGGACAATTGTATTGCTGAGTCCCCAAGGGGGTGGGTCCCTTTGCGGGGGATGACTAGCTTAACCAAATTGGTCCTTCATGGCGGGTTTGGTAGTGGGCTGGTTTGAAGGGCCTCTTTGGTTGAGCATATGACCCCAAACAAATGGAAAGGGAAGTGGTTCCCTTGGGGTCCTCAGTAATTCAATTGTTCTTGATTATTTTAGACCTAGATAGACAATTGTATTGCTGAGTCCCCAAGGGGGTGGGTCCCTTTACGGGGGATGACTAGCTTAACTAAATTGGTCCTTCATGGCGGGTTTGGTAGTGGGCTGGTTTGAAGGGCCTCTTTGGTTGAGCATATGACCCCAAACAAAGGGAAAGGGTAGCGGTTCCCTTGGGGTCCTCAGTAATTCAATTGTTCTCAATTATTTTAGACCTAGATAGACAATTGTATTGCTGAGTCCCCAAGGGGGTGGGTCCCTTTGCGGGGGATGACTAGCTTAACCGAATTGGTCCTTCATGGCGGGTTTGGTAGTGGGCTGGTTTGAAGGGCCTCTTTGGTTGAGCATATGACCCCAAACAAAGGGAAAGGGTAGCGGTTCCCTTGGGATCCTCAGTAATTCAATTGTTCTCAATTATTTTAGACCTAGATAGACAATTGTATTGCTGAGTCCCCAAGGGGTGGGTCTCTTTGTGGGGGATGACTAGCTTAACCGAATTAGTCCTTCATGGCGGGTTTGGTAGTGGGCTGGTTTGAAGGGCCTCTTTGGTTGAGCATATGACCCCAAACAAAGGGAAAGGGTAGCGGTTCCCTTGGGGTCCTCAGTAATTGAATTGTTCTCAATTATTTTAGGCCTAGATAGACAATTATATTGCTGAGTCCCCAAGGGGGTGGGTCCCTTTGCGGGGGATGACTAGCTTAACCGAATTGGTCCTTCATGGCGGGTTTGGTAGTGGGCTGGTTTGAAGGGCCTCTTTGGTTGAGCATATGACCCCAAAACAAAGGGAAAGGGTAGCGGTTCCCTTGGGATCCTCAGTAATTCAATTGTTCTTAATTATTTTAGGCCTTGATAGACAATTGTATTGCTGAGTCCCCAAGGGGGTGGGTCCCTTTGCGGGGGATGACTAGCTTAACCGAATTGGTCCTTCATGGCGGGTTTGGTAGTGGGCTGGTTTGAAGGGCCTCTTTGGTTGAGCATATGATCCCAAACAAAGGGAAAGGGTAGCGGTTCCCTTGGGGTCCTCAGTAATTGAATTGTTCTTAATTATTTTAGGCCTAGAAAGACAATTGTATTGCTGAGTCCCCAAGGGGGTGGGTCCCTTTGCGAGGGATGACTAGCTTAACCGAATTAGTCCTTCATGACGGGTTTGGTAGTGGGCTGGTTTGAAGGGCCTCTTTGGTTGAGCATATGACCCCAAACAAATGGAAAGGGAAGTGGTTCCCTTGGGGTCCTCAGTAATTCAATTGTTCTCAATTATTTTAGGCCGAGATGGACAAATGTATTGCTGAGTCCCCAAGGGGTGGGTCCCTTTGCGGGGGATGACTAGCTTAACCGAATTGGTCCTTCATGGCGGGTTTGGTAGTGGGCTGGTTTGAAGGGCCTCTTTGGTTGAGCATATGACACCAAACAAACGGAAAGGGTAGCGGTTCCCTTGGCGACCTCAATAATTCAATTGTTCTCAATTATTTTAGGCCTAGATAGACAATTGTATTGCTGAGTCCCCAAGGGGGTGGGTCCCTTTGCGCGGGATGACTATCTTAACAAAATTGGTCCTTCATGGTGGGTTTGCTAGTGGGCTGGTTTGAAGGGCCTCTCTGGTTGAGCATATGACCCCAAACAAAGGGAAAGGGTAGTGGTTCCCTTGGGGTCCTCAGTAATTCAATTGTTCTTAATTATTTTAGGCCTAGAAAGACAATTGTATTGCTGATTCCCCAAGGGGGTGGGTCCCTTTGCGGGGGATGACTAGCTTAACTGAATTGGTCTTTCATGGCGGGTTTGGTAGTGGGCTGGTTTGACGGGCCTCTTTGGTTGAGCATATGACCCCAAACAAATGGAAAGGGAAGTGGTTCCCTTGGAGTCCTCAGTAATTCAATTGTTCTTGATTATTTTAGACCTAGATAGACAATTGTATTGCTGAGTCCCCAAGGGGGTGGGTCCCTTTGCGGGGGATGACTAGCTTAACTAAATTGGTCCTTCATGGCGGGTTTGGTAGTGGGCTGGTTTGAAGGGCCTCTTTGGTTGAGCATATGACCCCAAACAAAGGGAAAGTGTAGCGGTTCCCTTGGGGTCCTCAGTAATTCAATTGTTCTCAATTATTTTAGGCCTAGATAGACAATTGTATTGCTGAGTCCCCAAGGGGTGGGTCTCTTTGTTGGGGATGACTAGCTTAACCGAATTAGTCCTTCATGGCGGGTTTGGTAGTGGGCTGGTTTGAAGGGCCTCTTTGGTTGAGCATATGACCCCAAACAAATGGAAAGGGAAGTGGTTCCCTTGGGGTCCTCAGTAATTCAATTGTTCTCAATTATTTTAGGCCGAGATGGACAATTGTATTGCTGAGTCCCCAAGGGGTGGGTCCCTTTGCGGGGGATGACTAGCTTAACCGAATTGGTCCTTCATGGCGGGTTTGGTAGTGGGCTGGTTTGAAGGGCCTCTTTGGTTGAGCATATGACCCCAAACAAACGGAAAGGGTAGCGGTTCCCTTGGCGACCTCAATAATTCAATTGTTCTCAATTATTTTAGGCCTAGATAGACAATTGTATTGCTGAGTCCCCAAGGGGGTGGGTCCCTTTGCGGGGGATGACTAGCTTAACTGAATTGGTCTTTCATGGCGGGTTTGGTAGTGGGCTGGTTTGAAGGGCCTCTTTGGTTGAGCATATGACCCCAAACAAATGGAAAGGGAAGTGGTTCCCTTGGGGTCCTCAGTAATTCAATTGTTCTTAATTATTTTAGGCCTAGATAGACAGTTGTATTGCTGAGTCCCCAAGGGGGTGGGTCCCTTTGCGGGGGATGACTAGCTTAACTAAATTGGTCCTTCATGGCGGGTTTGGTAGTGGGCTGGTTTGAAGGGCCTCTTTGGTTGAGCATATGACCCCAAACAAAGGGAAAGGGTAGCGGTTCCCTTGGGGTCCTCAGTAATTCAATTGTTCTCAATTATTTTAGGCCTAGATAGACAATTGTATTGCTTAGTCCCCAAGGGGTGGGTCTCTTTGCGGGGGATGACTAGCTTAACTGAATTAGTCCTTCATGGCGGGTTTGGTAGTGGGCTGGTTTGAAGGGCCTCTTTGGTTGAGCATATGACCCCAAACAAATGGAAAGGGTAGCGGTTCCCTTGGGGTCCTCAGTAATTCAATTGTTCTTAATTATTTTAGGCCTTGATAGACAATTGTATTGCTGAGTCCCCAAGGGGGTGGGTCCCTTTGCGGGGGATGACTAGCTTAACTGAATTGGTCTTTCATGGCGGGTTTGGTAGTGGGCTGGTTTGAAGGGCCTCTTTGGTTGAGCATATGACCCCAAACAAAGGGAATGGGTAGCGGTTCCCTTGGGGTCCTCAGTAATTCAATTGTTCTTAATTATTTTAGGCCTAGATAGACAATTATATCGCTGAGTCCCCAAGGGGGTGGGTCCCTTTGCAGGGGATGACTAGCTTAACCGAATTGGTCCTTTCATGGCGGGTTTGGTCGTGGGCTGGTTTGAAGGTTCTCTTTGGTTGAGCATATGACCCCAAACAAAGGGAAAGGGTAGCGGTTCCCTTGGGGTCCTCAGTAATTCAATTGTTCTTAATTATTTTAGGCCTTGATGGACAATTGTATTGCTGAGTCCCCAAGGGGGTGGGTCCCTTTGCGGGGGATGACTAGCTTAACCAAATTGGTCCTTCATGGCGGGTTTGGTAGTGGGCTGGTTTGAAGGGCCTCTTTGGTTGAGCATATGACCCCAAACAAAGGGAAAGGGTAGCGGTTCCCTTGGGGTCCTCAGTAATTCAATTGTTCTTAATTATTTTAGGCCTAAAAAGACAATTGTATTGCTGAGTCCCCAAAGGGGTGGGTCCCTTTGCGGGGGATGACTAGCTTAACCGAATTGGTCCTTCATGGCGGGTTTGGTAGTGGGCTGGTTTGAAGGGCCTCTTTGGTTGAGCATATGACCCCAAACAAATGGAAAGGGAAGTGGTTCCCTTGGGGTCCTCAGTAATTCAATTGTTCTCAATTATTTTAGGCCGAGACGGACAAATGTATTGCTGAGTCCCCAAGGGGTGGGTCCCTTTGCGGGGGATGACTAGCTTAACCGAATTGGTCCTTCATGGCGGGTTTGGTAGTGGGCTGGTTTGAAGGGCCTCTTTGGTTGAGCATATGACACCAAACAAACGGAAAGGGTAGCGGTTCCCTTGGCGACCTCAATAATTCAATTGTTCTCAATTATTTTTGTCCTAGATAGACAATTGTATTGCTGAGTCCCCAAGGGGGTGGGTCCCTTTGCGGGGGATGACTATCTTAACAAAATTGGTCCTTCATGGCGGGTTTGCTAGTGGGCTGGTTTAAAAGGCCTCTCTGGTTGAGCATATGACCCCAAACAAAGGGAAAGGGTAGTGGTTCCCTTGGGGTCCTCAGTAATTCAATTGTTCTTAATTATTTTAGGCCTAGAAAGACAATTGTATTGCTGAGTCCCCAAGGGGGTGGGTCCCTTTGCGGGGGATGACTAGCTTAACTGAATTGGTCTATCATGGCGGGTTTGGTAGTGGGCTGGTTTGAAGGGCCTCTTTGGTTGAGCATATGACCCCAAACAAATGGAAAGGGAAGTGGTTCCCTTGGGGTCCTCAGTAATTCAATTGTTCTTGATTATTTTAGACCTAGATAGACAATTGTATTGCTGAGTCCCCAAGGGGGTGGGTCCCTTTGCGGGGATGACTAGCTTAACTAAATTGGTCCTTCATGGCGGGTTTGGTAGTGGGCTGGTTTGAAGGGCCTCTTTGGTTGAGCATATGACCCCAAACAAAGGGAAAGGGTAGCGGTTCCCTTGGGGTCCTCAGTAATTCAATTGTTCTCAATTATTTTAGGCCTAGATAGACAATTGTATTGCTGAGTCCCCAAGGGGGTGGGTCCCTTTGCGGGGGATGACTATCTTAACAAAATTGGTCCTTCATGGCGGGTTTGGTAGTGGGCTGGTTTGAAGGGCCTCTCTGGTTGAGCATATGACCCCAAACAAAGGGAAAGGGTAGTGGTTCCCTTGGGGTCCTCAGTAATTCAATTGTTCTTAATTATTTTAGGCCTAGAAAGACAATTATATTGCTGAGTCCCCAAGGGGGTGGGTCCCTTTGCGGGGGATGACTAGCTTAACTGAATTGGTCTTTCATGGCAGGTTTGGTAGTGAGCTGGTTTGAAGGGCCTCTTTGGTTGAGCATATGACCTCAAACAAATGGAAAGGGAAGTGGTTCCCTTGGGTTCCTCAGTAATTCAATTGTTCTTAATTATTTTAGGCCTAGATAGACAATTGTATTGCTGAGTCCCCAAGGGGGTGGGTCCCTTTGCGGGGGATGACTAGCTTAACCAAATTGGTCCTTCATGGCGGTTTGGTTGTGGGCTGGTTTGAAGGGCCTCTTTGGTTGAGCATATGACCCCAAACAATGGGAAAGGGTAGCGGTTCCCTTGGGGTCCTCAGTAATTCAATTGTTCTCAATTATTTTAGGCCTAGATAGACAATTGTATTGCTGAGTCCCCAAGGGGGTGGGTCCCTTTGCGGGGGATGACTAGCTTAACCGAATTGGTCCTTCATGGCGGGTTTGGTAGTGGGCTGGTTTGAAGGGCCTCTTTGGTTGAGCATATGACCCCAAACAAATGGAAAGGGTAGCAGTTCCCTTGGGGTCCTCAGTAATTCAATTGTTCTCAATTATTTTAGACCTAGATAGACAATTGTATTGCTGAGTCCCCAAGGGGTGGGTCCCTTTGCGGGGGATGACTAGCTTAACCGAATTGGTCCTTCATGGCGGGTTTGGTAGTGGGCTGGTTTGAAGGGCCTCTTTGGTTGAGCATATGACCCCAAACAAAGGGAAAGGGTAGCGGTTCCCTTGGGGTCCTCAGTAATTGAATTGTTCTCAATTATTTTAGGCCTAGATAGACAATTATATTGCTGAGTCCCCAAGGGGGTGGGTCCCTTTGCGGGGGATGACTAGCTTAACCGAATTGGTCCTTCATGGCGGGTTTGGTAGTGGGCTGGTTTGAAGGGCCTCTTTGGTTGAGCATATGACCCCAAACAAAGAGAAAGGGTAGCGGTTCCCTTGGGGTCCTCAGTAATTCAATTGTTCTTAATTATTTTAGGCCTAGAAAGACAATTGTATTGCTGAGTCCCCAAGGGGGTGGGGCCCTTTGCGGGGGATGACTAGCTTAACCGAATTGGTCCTTCATGGCGGGTTTGGTAGTGGGCTGGTTTGAAGGGCCTCTTTGGTTGAGCATATGACCCCAAACAAATGGAAAGGGAAGTGGTTCCCTTGGGGTCCTCAGTAATTCAATTCTTCCCAATTATTTTAGGCCTAGATAATGGTAATGCTGAGTCCCCAAGGGGTGGGTCCCTTTGCGGGGATGACTAGCTTAACCGAATTGGTCCTTCATGGAGGGTTTGGTAGTGGGCTAGTTTGAAGGGCCTCTTTGGTTGAGCATATGACCCCAAACAAAGGGAAAGGGTAGCGGTTCCCTTGGCGACCTCAATAATTCAATTGTTCTTAATTATTTTAGGCCTAGATAGACAATTGTATTGCTGAGTCCCCAAGGGGGTGGGTCCCTTTGCGGGGGATGACTAGCTTAACCAAATTGGTCCTTCATGGCGAGTTTGGTAGTGGGCTGGTTTGAAGGGCCTCTTTGGTTGAGCATATGACCCCAAACAAAGGGAAAGGGTAGCGGTTCCCTTGGGGTCCTCAGTAATTCAATTGTTCTTAATTATTTTAGGCCTAGAAAGACAATTGTATTGCTGAGTCCCCAAGGGGGTGGGTCCCTTTGCGGGGGATGACTAGCTTAACTGAATTGGTCTTTCATGGCTGGTTTGGTAGTGGGCTGGTTTGAAGGGCCTCTTTGGTTGAGCATATGACCCCAAACAAAGGGAAAGGGTAGTGGTTCCCTTGGGGTCCTCAGTAATTCAATTGTTCTTAATTATTTTAGGCCCAGATAGACATTTGTATTGCTGAGTCCCCAAGGGGGTGGGTCCCTTTGCGGGGGATGACTATCTTAACCGAATTGGTCCTTCATGACGGGTTTGGTAGTGGGCTGTTTTGAAGGGCTCTCTTTGGTTGAGCATATGACCCCAAACAAAGGGAAAGGGTAGCGGTTCCCTTGGGGTCCTCAGTAATTCAATTGTTCGTAATTATTTTAGGCCTAGATAGACCATTGTATTGCTGAGTCCCCAAGGGGGTGTGTCCCTTTGCGGGGGATGACCAGCTTAACCGAATTGGTCCTTCATGGCGGGTTTGGTAGTGGGTTGGTTTGAAGGGCCTCTTTGGTTGAGCATTTGACCCCAAACAAAGGGAAAGGGTAGCGGTTCCCTTGGGGACCTCAATAATTCTATTGTTCTCAATTATTTTAGGCCTAGATAGACAATTGTATTGCTGAGTCCCCAAGGGGATGGGTCCCTTTGCGGGGGATGACTAGCTTAACCGAATTGGTCCTTCATGGCGGGTTTGGTAGTGGGCTGGTTTGAAGGGCCTCTTTGGTTGAGCATATGACCCCAAACAAAGGGAAAGGGTAGCAGTTCCCTTGGGAACCTCAATAATTCAATTGTTCTTAATTATTTTAGGCCTAGATAGACAATTGTATTGCTGAGTCCCCAAGGGGGTGGGTCCCTTTGCGGGGGATGACTATCTTAACAAAATTGGTCCTTCATGGCGGGTTTGGTAGTGGGCTGGTTTGAAGGGCCTCTCTGGTTGAGCATATGACCCCAAACAAAGGGAAAGGGTAGTGGTTCCCTTGGGGTCCTCAGTAATTCAATTGTTCTTAATTATTTTAGGCCTAGAAAGACAATTATATTGCTGAGTCCCCAAGGGGGTGGGTCCCTTTGCGGGGGATGACTAGCTTAACTGAATTGGTCTTTCATGGCAGGTTTGGTAGTGAGCTGGTTTGAAGGGCCTCTTTGGTTGAGCATATGACCTCAAACAAATGGAAAGGGAAGTGGTTCCCTTGGGTTCCTCAGTAATTCAATTGTTCTTAATTATTTTAGGCCTAGATAGACAATTGTATTGCTGAGTCCCCAAGGGGGTGGGTCCCTTTGCGGGGGATGACTAGCTTAACCAATTTGGTCCTTCATGGCGGTTTGGTTGTGGGCTGGTTTGAAGGGCCTCTTTGGTTGAGCATATGACCCCAAACAATGGGAAAGGGTAGCGGTTCCCTTGGGGTCCTCAGTAATTCAATTGTTCTCAATTATTTTAGGCCTAGATAGACAATTGTATTGCTGAGTCCCCAAGGGGGTGGGTCCCTTTGCGGGGGATGACTAGCTTAACCGAATTGGTCCTTCATGGCGGGTTTGGTAGTGGGCTGGTTTGAAGGGCCTCTTTGGTTGAGCATATGACCCCAAACAAATGGAAAGGGTAGCAGTTCCCTTGGGGTCCTCAGTAATTCAATTGTTCTCAATTATTTTAGACCTAGATAGACAATTGTATTGCTGAGTCCCCAAGGGGGTGGGTCCCTTTGCGGGGGATGACTAGCTTAACCGAATTGGTCCTTCATGGCGGGTTTGGTAGTGGGCTGGTTTGAAGGGCCTCTTTGGTTGAGCATATGACCCCAAACAAAGGGAAAGGGTAGCGGTTCCCTTGGGGTCCTCAGTAATTGAATTGTTCTCAATTATTTTAGGCCTAGATAGACAATTATATTGCTGAGTCCCCAAGGGGGTGGGTCCCTTTGCGGGGGATGACTAGCTTAACCGAATTGGTCCTTCATGGCGGGTTTGGTAGTGGGCTGGTTTGAAGGGCCTCTTTGGTTGAGCATATGACCCCAAACAAAGAGAAAGGGTAGCGGTTCCCTTGGGGTCCTCAGTAATTCAATTGTTCTTAATTATTTTAGGCCTAGAAAGACAATTGTATTGCTGAGTCCCCAAGGGGGTGGGGCCCTTTGCGGGGGATGACTAGCTTAACCGAATTGGTCCTTCATGGCGGGTTTGGTAGTGGGCTGGTTTGAAGGGCCTCTTTGGTTGAGCATATGACCCCAAACAAATGGAAAGGGAAGTGGTTCCCTTGGGGTCCTCATTCAATTGTTCTCAATTATTTTAGGCCTAGATAATGGTATTGCTGAGTCCCCAAGGGGTGGGTCCCTTTGCGGGGGATGACTAGCTTAACCGAATTGGTCCTTCATGGCGGGTTTGGTAGTGGGCTGGTTTGAAGGGCCTCTTTGGTTGAGCATATGACCCCAAACAAAGGGAAAGGGTAGCGGTTCCCTTGGCGACCTCAATAATTCAATTGTTCTTAATTATTTTAGGCCTAGATAGACAATTGTATTGCTGAGTCCCCAAGGGGGTGGGTCCCTTTGCGGGGGATGACTAGCTTAACAAAATTGGTCCTTCATGGCGGGTTTGGTAGTGGGCTGGTTTGAAGGGCCTCTCTGGTTGAGCATATGACCCCAAACAAAGGGAAAGGGTAGTGGTTCCCTTGGGGTCCTCAGTAATTCAATTGTTCTTAATTATTTTAGGCTAGAAAGACAATTGTATTGCTGAGTCCCCAAGGGGGTGGGTCCCTTTGCGGGGGATGACTAGCTTAACTGAATTGGTCTTTCATGGCGGGTTTGGTAGTGGGCTGGTTTGAAGGGCCTCTTTGGTTGAGCATATGACCCCAAACAAAGGGAAAGGGTAGCGGTTCCCTTGGGGTCCTCAGTAATTCAATTGTTCTCAATTATTTTAGGCCTAGATAGACAATTGTATTGCTGAGTCCCCAAGGGGGTGGGTCTCTTTGCGGGGGATGACTAGCTTAACCGAATTGGTCCTTCATGGTGGGTTTGGTAGTGGGCTGGTTTGAAGGGCCTCTTTGGTTGAGCATATGACCCCAAACATATGGAAAGGGAAGTGGTTCCCTTGGGTCCTCATTAATTCAATTGTTCTCAATTATTTTAGGCCTAGATAGACAATGGTATTGCTGAGTCCCCAAGGGGTGGGTCCCTTTGCGGGGGATGACTAGCTTAACCAAATTGGTCCTTCATGGCGGGTTTGGTAGTGGGCTGGTTTGAAGGGCCTCTTTGGTTGAGCATATGACCCCAAACAAAGGGAAAGGGTTGCGGTTCCCTTGGCGACCTCAATAATTCAATTGTTCTTAATTATTTTAGGCCTAGATAGACAATTGTATTGCTGAGTCCCCAAGGGGGTGGGTCTCTTTCCGGGGGATGACTAGCTTAACAAAATTGGTCCTTCATGGCGGGTTTGGTAGTGGGCTGGTTTGAAGGGCCTCTCTGGTTGAGCATATGACCCCAAACAAAGGGAAAGGGTAGTGGTTCCCTTGGGGTCCTCAGTAATTCAATTGTTCTTAATTATTTTAGGCCTAGAAAGACAATTGTATTGCAGAGTCCCCAAGGGGGTGGGTCCCTTTGCAGGGATGACTAGCTTAACTGAATTGGTCTTTCATGGCGGGTTTGGTAGTGGGCTGGTTTGAAGGGCCTCTTTGGTTGAGCATATGACCCCAAACAAAGGGAAAGGGTAGCGGTTCCCTTGGGGTCCTCAGTAATTGAATTGTTCTTAATTATTTTAGGCCTAGAAAGACAATTGTATTGCTGAGTCCCCAAGGGGGTGGGTCCCTTTGCGGGGGATGACTAGCTTAACCGAATTAGTCCTTCATGGCGGGTTTGGTAGTGGGCTGGTTTGAAGGGCCTCTTTGGTTGAGCATATGACCCCAAACAAATGGAAAGGGAAGTGGTTCCCTTGGGGTCCTCAGTAATTCAATTGTTCTCAATTATTTTAGGCCGAGATGGACAATTGTATTGCTGAGTCCCAAGGGTGGGTCCCTTTGCGGGGGATGACTAGCTTAACTGAATTGGTCCTCCATGGCGGGGTTTGGTAGTGGGCTGGTTTGAAGGGCCTCTTTGGTTGAGCATATGATCCCAAACAAACGGAAAGGGTAGCGGTTCCCTTGGTGACCTCAATAATTCAATTGTTCTCAATTATTTTAGGCCTAGATAGACAATTGTATTGCTGAGTCCCCAAGGGGGTGGGTCCCTTTGCGGGGGATGACTATCTTAACAAAATTGGTCCTTCATGGCGGGTTTGCTAGTGGGCTGGTTTGAAGGGCCTCTCTGGTTGAGCATATGACCCCAAACAAAGGGAAAGGGTAGTGGTTCCCTTGGGGTCCTCAGTAATTCAATTGTTCTTAATTATTTTAGGCCTTGAAAGACAATTGTATTGCTGAGTCCCCAAGGGGGTGGGTCCCTTTGCGGGGGATGACTAGCTTAACTAAATTGGTCTTTCATGGCGGGTTTGGTAGTGGGTGGTTTGAAGGGCCTCTTTGGTTTAGCATATGACCCCAAACAAATGGAAAGGGAAGTGGTTCCCTTGGGGTCCTCAGTAATTCAATTGTTCTTAATTATTTTAGGCCTAGATAGACAATTGTATTGCTGAGTCTCCAAGGGGGTGGGTCCCTTTGCGGGGGATGACTAGCTTAACCAAATTGGTCCTTCATGGCGGGTTTGGTAGTGGCCTGGTTTGAAGGGCCTCTTTGGTTGAGCATATGACCCCAAACAAAGGGAAAGGGTAGTGGTTCTCTTGGGGTCAGTAATTCAATTGTTCTCAATTATTTTAGGCCTAGATAGACAATTGTATTGCTGAGTCCCCAAGGGGGTGGGTCCCTTTGCGGGGGATGACTAGCTTAACAAAATTGGTCCTTCATGGCGGGTTTGGTAGTGGGCTGGTTTGAAGGGCCTCTTTGGTTGAGCATATGACCCCAAACAAATGGAAAGGGAAGTGGTTCCCTTGGGGTCCTCAGTAATTCAATTGTTCTCAATTATTTTAGGCCGAGATGGACCATTGTATTGCTGAGTCCCCAAGGGGTGGGTCCCTTTGCGGGGGATGACTAGCTTAACTGAATTGGTCCTTCATGGCGGGTTTGGTAGTGGGCTGGTTTGAAGGCCTCTTTGGTTGAGCATATGACCCCAAACAAACGGAAAGGGTAGCGGTTCCCTTGGTGACCTCAATAATTCAATTGTTCTCAATTATTTTAGGGCTAGATAGACAATTGTATTGCTGAGTCCCCAAGGGGTGGGTCCCTTTGCGGGGGATGACTATCTTAACAAAATTGGTCCTTCATGGCGGGTTTGCTAGTGGGCTGGTTTGAAGGGCCTCTCTGGTTGAGCATATGACCCCAAACAAAGGGAAAGGGTAGTGGTTCCCTTGGGGTCCTCAGTAATTCAATTGTTCTTAATTATTTTAGGCCTTGAAAGACAATTGTATTGCTGAGTCCCCAAGGGGGTGGGTCCCTTTGCGGGGGATGACTAGCTTAACTGAATTGGTCTTTCATGGCGGGTTTGGTAGTGGGTGGTTTGAAGGGCCTCTTTGGTTGAGCATATGACCCCAAACAAAGGGAAAGGGTAGCGGTTCCCTTGGGGTCCTCAGTAATTCAATTGTTCTCAATTATTTTAGACCTAGATAGACAATTGTATTGCTGAGTCCCCAAGGGGGTGGGTCCATTTGCGGGGGATGACTAGCTTAACCGAATTGGTCCTTCATGGCGGGTTTGGTAGTGGGCTGGTTTGAAGGGCCTCTTGGTTGAGCATTTGACCCCAAACAAAGGGAAAGGGTAGCGGTTCCCTTGGGGTCCTCAGTAATTGAATTGTTCTCAATTATTTTAGGCCTAGATAGACAATTATATTGCTGAGTCCCCAAGGGGGTGGGTCCCTTTGTGGGGGATGACCAGCTTAACCGAATTGGTCCTTTCATGGCGGGTTTGGTAGTGGGCTGGTTTGAAGGGCCTCTTTGTTGAGCATATGACCCCAAACAAAGGGAAAGGGTAGCGGTTCCCTTGGGGTCCTCAGTAATTCAATTGTTCTTAATTATTTTAGGCCTAGATAGACAATTGTATTGCTGAGTCCCCAAGGGGGTGGTTCCCTTTGCGGGGGATGACTAGCTTAACCAAATTGGTCCTTCATGGCGGGTTTGGTAGTGGGCTGGTTTGAAGGGCCTCTTTGGTTGAGCATATGACCCCAAACAAAGGGAAAGGGTAGCGGTTCCCTTGGGGTCCTCAGTAATTCAATTGTTCTTAATTATTTTAGGCCTAGATAGACAATTGTATTGCTGAGTCCCCAAGGGGGTGGGTCCCTTTGCGGGGGATGACTAGCTTAACCGAATTGGTCCTTCATAGCGGGTTTGGTAGTGGGCTGGTTTGAAGGGCCTCTTTGGTTGAGCATATGACCCCAAACAAATGGAAGGGAAGTGGTTCCCTTGGGGTCCTCAGTAATTCAATTGTTCTTAATTATTTTAGGCCTAGAAAGACAATTGTATTGCTGAGTCCCCAAGGGGGTGGGTCCCTTTGCGGGGGATGACTAGCTTAACCGAATTAGTCCTTCATGGCGGGTTTGGTAGTGGGCTGGTTTGAAGGGCCTCTTTGGTTGAGCATATGACCCCAAACAAATGGAAAGGGAAGTGGTTCCCTTGGGGTCCTCAGTAATTCAATTGTTCTCAATTATTTTAGGCCGAGATGGACAAATGTATTGCTGAGTCCCCAAGGGGTGGGTCCCTTTGCGGGGGATGACTAGCTTAACCGAATTGGTCCTTCATGGCGGGTTTGGTAGTGGGCTGGTTTGAAGGGCCTCTTTGGTTGAGCATATGACACCAAACAAACGGAAAGGGTAGCGGTTCCCTTGGCGACCTCAATAATTCAATGTTCTCAATTATTTTAGGCCTAGATAGACAATTGTATTGCTGAGTCCCCAAGGGGGTGGGTCCCTTTGCGGGGGATGACTATCTTAACAAAATTGGTCCTTCATGGCGGGTTTGCTAGTGGGCTGGTTTGAAGGGCCTCTCTGGTTGAGCATATGACCCCAAACAAAGGGAAAGGGTAGTGGTTCCCTTGGGGTCCTCAGTAATTCAATTGTTCTTAATTATTTTAGGCCTAGAAAGACAATTGTATTGCTGAGTCCCCAAGGGGGTGGGTCCCTTTGCGGGGGATGACTAGCTTAACTGAATTGGTCTTTCATGGCGGGTTTGGTAGTGGGCTGGTTTGAAGGACCTCTTTGGTTGAGCATATGACCCCAAACAAATGGAAAGGGAAGTGGTTCCCTTGGGGTCCTCAGTAATTCAATTGTTCTTGATTATTTTAGACCTAGATAGACAATTGTATTGCTGAGTCCCCAAGGGGGTGGGTCCCTTTACGGGGGATGACTAGCTTAACTAAATTGGTCCTTCATGGCGGGTTTGGTAGTGGGCTGGTTTGAAGGGCCTCTTTGGTTGAGCATATGACCCCAAACAAAGGGAAAGGGTAGCGGTTCCCTTGGGGTCCTCAGTAATTCAATTGTTCTCAATTATTTTAGACCTAGATAGACAATTGTATTGCTGAGTCCCCAAGGGGTGGGTCTCTTTGTGGGGATGACTAGCTTAACCGAATTAGTCCTTCATGGCGGGTTTGGTAGTGGGCTGGTTTGAAGGGCCTCTTTGGTTGAGCATATGACCCCAAACAAAGGGAAAGGGTAGCGGTTCCCTTGGGGTCCTCAGTAATTGAATTGTTCTCAATTATTTTAGGCCTAGATAGACAATTATATTGCTGAGTCCCCAAGGGGGTGGGTCCCTTTGCGGGGGATGACTAGCTTAACCGAATTGGTCCTTCATGGCGGGTTTGGTAGTGGGCTGGTTTGAAGGGCCTCTTTGGTTGAGCATATGACCCCAAACAAAGGGAAAGGGTAGCGGTTCCCTTGGGATCCTCAGTAATTCAATTGTTCTTAATTATTTTAGGCCTTGATAGACAATTGTATTGCTGAGTCCCCAAGGGGGTGGGTCCCTTTGCGGGGGTTGACTAGCTTAACCGAATTGTCCTTCATGGCGGGTTTGGTAGTGGGCTGGTTTGAAGGGCCTCTTTGGTTGAGCATATGATCCCAAACAAAGGGAAAGGGTAGCGGTTCCCTTGGGGTCCTCAGTAATTGAATTGTTCTTAATTATTTTAGGCCTAGAAAGACAATTGTATTGCTGAGTCCCCAAGGGGGTGGGTCCCTTTGCGGGGGATGACTAGCTTAACCGAATTAGTCCTTCATGGCGGGTTTGGTAGTGGGCTGGTTTGAAGGGCCTCTGTGGTTGAGCATATGACCCCAAACAAATGGAAAGGGAAGTGGTTCCCTTGGGGTCCTCAGTAATTCAATTGTTCTCAATTATTTTAGGCCGAGATGGACAAATGTATTGCTGAGTCCCCAAGGGGTGGGTCCCTTTGCGGGGGATGACTAGCTTAACCGAATTGGTCCTTCATGGCGGGTTTGGTAGTGGGCTGGTTTGAAGGGCCTCTTTGGTTGAGCATATGACACCAAACAAACGGAAAGGGTAGCGGTTCCCTTGGCGACCTCAATAATTCAATTGTTCTCAATTATTTTAGGCCTAGATAGACAATTGTATTGCTGAGTCCCCAAGGGGGTGGGTCCCTTTGCGCGGGATGACTATCTTAACAAAATTGGTCCTTCATGGTGGGTTTGCTAGTGGGCTGGTTTGAAGGGCCTCTCTGGTTGAGCATATGACCCCAAACAAAGGGAAAGGGTAGTGGTTCCCTTGGGGTCCTCAGTAATTCAATTGTTCTTAATTATTTTAGGCCTAGAAAGACAATTGTATTGCTGAGTCCCCAAGGGGGTGGGTCCCTTTGCGGGGGATGACTAGCTTAACTGAATTGGTCTTTCATGGCGGGTTTGGTAGTGGGCTGGTTTGACGGGCCTCTTTGGTTGAGCATATGACCCCAAACAAATGGAAAGGGAAGTGGTTCCCTTGGGGTCCTCAGTAATTCAATTGTTCTTGATTATTTTAGACCTAGATAGACAATTGTATTGCTGAGTCCCCAAGGGGGTGGGTCCCTTTGCGGGGGATGACTAGCTTAACTAAATTGGTCCTTCATGGCGGGTTTGGTAGTGGGCTGGTTTGAAGGGCCTCTTTGGTTGAGCATATGACCCCAAACAAAGGGAAAGTGTAGCGGTTCCCTTGGGGTCCTCAGTAATTCAATTGTTCTCAATTATTTTAGGCCTAGATAGACAATTGTATTGCTGAGTCCCCAAGGGGTGGGTCTCTTTGTGGGGGATGACTAGCTTAACCGAATTAGTCCTTCATGGCGGGTTTGGTAGTGGGCTGGTTTGAAGGGCCTCTTTGGTTGAGCATATGACCCCAAACAAATGGAAAGGGAAGTGGTTCCCTTGGGGTCCTCAGTAATTCAATTGTTCTCAATTATTTTAGGCCGAGATGGACAATTGTATTGCTGAGTCCCCAAGGGGTGGGTCCCTTTGCGGGGGATGACTAGCTTAACCGAATTGGTCCTTCATGGCGGGTTTGGTAGTGGGCTGGTTTGAAGGGCCTCTTTGGTTGAGCATATGACCCCAAACAAACGGAAAGGGTAGCGGTTCCCTTGGCGACCTCAATAATTCAATTGTTCTCAATTATTTTAGGCCTAGATAGACAATTGTATTGCTGAGTCCCCAAGGGGGTGGGTCCCTTTGCGGGGGATGACTAGCTTAACTGAATTGGTCTTTCATGGCGGGTTTGGTAGTGGGCTGGTTTGAAGGGCCTCTTTGGTTGAGCATATGACCCCAAACAAATGGAAAGGGAAGTGGTTCCCTTGGGGTCCTCAGTAATTCAATTGTTCTTAATTATTTTAGGCCTAGATAGACAGTTGTATTGCTGAGTCCCCAAGGGGGTGGGTCCCTTTGCGTGGGATGACTAGCTTAACTAAATTGGTCCTTCATGGCGGGTTTGGTAGTGGGCTGGTTTGAAGGGCCTCTTTGGTTGAGCATATGACCCCAAACAAAGGGAAAGGGTAGCGGTTCCCTTGGGGTCCTCAGTAATTCAATTGTTCTTAATTATTTTAGGCCTTGATGGACAATTGTATTGCTGAGTCCCCAAGGGGGTGGGTCCCTTTGCGGGGGATGACTAGCTTAACCAAATTGGTCCTTCATGGCGGGTTTGGTAGTAGGCTGGTTTGAAGGGCCTCTTTGGTTGAGCATATGACCCCAAACAAAGGGAAAGGGTAGCGGTTCCCTTGGGGTCCTCAGTAATTCAATTGTTCTTAATTATTTTAGGCCTAAAAAGACAATTGTATTGCTGAGTCCCCAAAGGGGTGGGTCCCTTTGCGGGGGATGACTAGCTTAACCGAATTGGTCCTTCATGGCGGGTTTGGTAGTGGGCTGGTTTGAAGGGCCTCTTTGGTTGAGCATATGACCCCAAACAAATGGAAAGGGAAGTGGTTCCCTTGGGGTCCTCAGTAATTCAATTGTTCTCAATTATTTTAGGCCGAGATGGACAAATGTATTGCTGAGTCCCCAAGGGGTGGGTCCCTTTGCGGGGGATGACTAGCTTAACCGAATTGGTCCTTCATGGCGGGTTTGGTAGTGGGCTGGTTTGAAGGGCCTCTTTGGTTGAGCATATGACACCAAACAAACGGAAAGGGTAGCGGTTCCCTTGGCGACCTCAATAATTCAATTGTTCTCAATTATTTTAGTCCTAGATAGACAATTGTATTGCTGAGTCCCCAAGGGGGTGGGTCCCTTTGCGGGGGATGACTATCTTAACAAAATTGGTCCTTCATGGCGGGTTTGCTAGTGGGCTGGTTTAAAGGGCCTCTCTGGTTGAGCATATGACCCCAAACAAAGGGAAAGGGTAGTGGTTCCCTTGGGGTCCTCAGTAATTCAATTGTTCTTAATTATTTTAGGCCTAGAAAGACAATTGTATTGCTGAGTCCCCAAGGGGGTGGGTCCCTTTGCGGGGGATGACTAGCTTAACTGAATTGGTCTTTCATGGCGGGTTTGGTAGTGGGCTGGTTTGAAGGGCCTCTTTGGTTGAGCATATGACCCCAAACAAATGGAAAGGGAAGTGGTTCCCTTGGGGTCCTCAGTAATTCAATTGTTCTTGATTATTTTAGACCTAGATAGACAATTGTATTGCTGAGTCCCCAAGGGGGTGGGTCCCTTTGCGGGGGATGACTAGCTTAACTATATTGGTCCTTCATGGCGGGTTTGGTAGTGGGCTGGTTTGAAGGGCCTCTTTGGTTGAGCATATGACCCCAAACAAAGGGAAAGGGTAGCGGTTCCCTTGGGGTCCTCAGTAATTCAATTGTTCTCAATTATTTTAGGCCTACATAGACAATTGTATTGCTGAGTCCCCAAGGGGTGGGTCTCTTTGTGGGGGATGACTAGCTTAACCGAATTAGTCCTTCATGGCGGGTTTGGTAGTGCGCTGGTTTGAAGGGCCTCTTTGGTTGAGCATATGACCCCAAACAAATGGAAAGGGAAGTGGTTCCCTTGGGGTCCTCAGTAATTCAATTGTTCTCAATTATTTTAGGCCGAGATGGACAATTGTATTGCTGAGTCCCCAAGGGGTGGGTCCCTTTGCGGGGGATGACTAGCTTAACCGAATTGGTCCTTCATGGCGGGTTTGGTAGTGGGCTGGTTTGAAGGGCCTCTTTGGTTGAGCATATGACCCCAAACATACGGAAAGGGTAGCGGTTCCCTTGGCGACCTCAATAATTCAATTGTTCTCAATTATTTTAGGCCTAGATAGACAATTGTATTGCTGAGTCCCCAAGGGGGTGGGTCCCTTTGCGGGGGATGACTAGCTTAACCAAATTGGTCCTTCATGGCGAGTTTGGTAGTGGGCTGGTTTGAAGGGCCTCTTTGGTTGAGCATATGACCCCAAACAAAGAGAAAGGGTAGCGGTTCCCTTGGGGTCCTCAGTAATTCAATTGTTCTTAATTATTTTAGGACTAGAAAGACAATTGTATTGCTGAGTCCCCAAGGGGGTGGGGCCCTTTGCGGGGGATGACTAGCTTAACCGAATTGGTCCTTCATGGCGGGTTTGGTAGTGGGCTGGTTTGAAGGGCCTCTTTGGTTGAGCATATGACCCCAAACAAATGGAAAGGGAAGTGGTTCCCTTGGGGTCCTCAGTAATTCAATTGTTCTCAATTATTTTAGGCCTAGATAATGGTATTGCTGAGTCCCCAAGGGGTGGGTCCCTTTGCGGGGGATGACTAGCTTAACCGAATTGGTCCTTCATGGCGGGTTTGGTAGTGGGCTGGTTTGAAGGGCCTCTTTGGTTGAGCATATGACCCCAAACAAAGGGAAAGGGTAGCGGTTCCCTTGGCGACCTCAATAATTCAATTGTTCTTAATTGTTTTAGGCCTAGATAGACAAATGTATTGCTGAGTCCCCAAGGGGGTGGGTCTCTTTGCGGGGGATGACTAGCTTAACAAAATTGGTCCTTCATGGCGGGTTTGTTAGTGGGCTGGTTTGAAGGGCCTCTCTGGTTGAGCATATGACCCCAAACAAAGGGAAAGGGTAGTGGTTCCCTTGGGGTCCTCAGTAATTCAATTGTTCTTAATTATTTTAGGCCTAGAAAGACAATTGTATTGCTGAGTCCCCAAGGGGGTGGGTCCCTTTGCGGGGGATGACTAGCTTAACTGAATTGGTCTTTCATGGCGGGTTTGGTAGTGGGCTGGTTTGAAGGGCCTCTTTGGTTGAGCATATGACCCCAAACAAAGGGAAAGGGTAGCGGTTCCCTTGGGGTCCTCAGTAATTCAATTGTTCTCAATTATTTTAGGCCTAGATAGACAATTGTATTGCTGAGTCCCCAAGGGGGTGGGTCTCTTTGCGGGGGATGACTAGCTTAACCGAATTGGTCCTTCATGGTGGGTTTGGTAGTGGGCTGGTTTGAAGGGCCTCTTTGGTTGAGCATTTGACCCCAAACATATGGAAAGGGAAGTGGTTCCCTTGGGGTCCTCATTAATTCAATTGTTCTCAATTATTTTAGGCCTAGATAAACAATGGTATTGCTGAGTCCCCAAGGGGTGGGTCCCTTTGCGGGGGATGACTAGCTTAACCAAATTGGTCCTTCATGGCTGGTTTGGTAGTGGGCTGGTTTGAAGGGCCTCTTTGGTTGAGCATATGACCCCAAACAAATGGAAAGGGTTGCGGTTCCCTTGGCGACCTCAATAATTCAATTGTTCTTAATTATTTTAGGCCTAAATAGACAATTGTATTGCTGAGTCCCCAAGGGGGTGGGTCTCTGTCCGGGGGATGACTAGCTTAACAAAATTGGTCCTTCATGGCGGGTTTGGTAGTGGGCTGGTTTGAAGGGCCTCTCTGGTTGAGCATATGACCCCAAACAAAGGGAAAGGGTAGTGGTTCCCTTGGGGTCCTCAGTAATTCAATTGTTCTTAATTATTTTAGGCCTAGAAAGACAATTGTATTGCAGAGTCCCCAAGGGGGTGGGTCCCTTTGCGGGGGATGACTAGCTTAACTGAATTGGTCTTTCATGGCGGGTTTGGTAGTGGGCTGGTTTGAAGGGCCTCTTTGGTTGAGCATATGACCCCAAACAAAGGGAAAGGGTAGCGGTTCCCTTGGGGTCCTCAGTAATTGAATTGTTCTTAATTATTTTAGGCCTAGAAAGACAATTGTATTGCTGAGTCCCCAAGGGGGTGGGTCCCTTTGCGGGGGATGACTAGCTTAACCGAATTAGTCCTTCATGGCGGGTTTGGTAGTGGGCTGGTTTGAAGGGCCTCTTTGGTTGAGCATATGACCCCAAACAAATGGAAAGGGAAGTGGTTCCCTTGGGGTCCTCAGTAATTCAATTGTTCTCAATTATTTTAGGCCGAGATGGACAATTGTATTGCTGAGTCCCCAAGGGGTGGGTCCCTTTGCGGGGGATAACTAGCTTAACTGAATTGGTCCTCCATGGCGGCTTTGGTAGTGGGCTGGTTTGAAGGGCCTCTTTGGTTGAGCATATGATCCCAAACAAACGGAAAGGGTAGCGGTTCCCTTGGTGACCTCAATAATTCAATTGTTCTCAATTATTTTATGCCTAGATAGACAATTGTATTGCTGAGTCCCCAAGGGGTGGGTCCCTTTGCGGGGGATGACTAGCTTAACTGAATTGGTCCTCCATGGCGGGTTTGGTAGTGGGCTGGTTTGAAGGGCCTCTTTGGTTGAGCATATGACCCCAAACAAAGGGAAAGGGTAGTGGTTCCCTTGGGGTCCTCAGTAATTCAATTGTTCTTAATTATTTTAGGCCTTGAAAGACAATTGTATTGCTGAGTCCCCAAGGGGGTGGGTCCCTTTGCGGGGGATGACTAGCTTAACTGAATTGGTCTTTCATGGCGGGTTTGGTAGTGGGTGGTTTGAAGGGCCTCTTTGGTTTAGCATATGACCCCAAACAAATGGAAAGGGAAGTGGTTCCCTTGGGGTCCTCAGTAATTCAATTGTTCTTAATTATTTTAGGCCTAGATAGACAATTGTATTGCTGAGTCCCCAAGGGGGTGGGTCCCTTTGCGGGGGATGACTAGCTTAACCAAATTGGTCCTTCATGGCGGGTTTGGTAGTGGGCTGGTTTGAAGGGCCTCTTTGGTTGAGCATATGACCCCAAACAAAGGGAAAGGGTAGTGGTTCCCTTGGGGTCAGTAATTCAATTGTTCTCAATTATTTTAGGCCTAGATAGACAATTGTATTGCTGAGTCCCCAAGGGGGTGGGTCCCTTTGCGGGGGATGACTAGCTTAACAAAATTGGTCCTTCATGGCGGGTTTGGTAGTGGGCTGGTTTGAAGGGCCTCTTTGGTTGAGCATATGACCCCAAACAAATGGAAAGGGAAGTGGTTCCCTTGGGGTCCTCAGTAATTCAATTGTTCTCAATTATTTTAGGCCGAGATGGACCATTGTATTGCTGAGTCCCCAAGGGGTGGGTCCCTTTGCGGGGGATGACTAGCTTAACTGAATTGGTCCTTCATGGCGGGTTTGGTAGTGGGCTGGTTTGAAGGGCCTCTTTGGTTGAGCATATGACCCCAAACAAACGGAAAGGGTAGCGGTTCCCTTGGTGACCTCAATAATTCAATTGTTCTCAATTATTTTAGGGCTAGATAGACAATTGTATTGCTGAGTCCCCAAGGGGGTGGGTCCCTTTGCGGGGGATGACTATCTTAACAAAATTGGTCCTTCATGGCGGGTTTGCTAGTGGGCTAGTTTGAAGGGCCTCTCTGGTTGAGCATATGACCCCAAACAAAGGGAAAGGGTAGTGGTTCCCTTGGGGTCCTCAGTAATTCAATTGTTCTTAATTATTTTAGGCCTTGAAAGACAATTGTATTGCTGAGTCCCCAAGGGGGTGGGTCCCTTTGCGGGGGATGACTAGCTTAACTGAATTGGTCTTTCATGGCGGGTTTGGTAGTGGGTGGTTTGAAGGGCCTCTTTGGTTGAGCATATGACCCCAAACAAATGGAAAGGGAAGTGGTTCCCTTGGGGTCCTCAGTAATTCAATTGTTCTTAATTATATTAGGCCCAGATAGACATTTGTATTGCTGAGTCCCCAAGGGGGTGGGTCCCTTTGCGGGGGATGACTATCTTAACCGAATTGGTCCTTCATGGCGGGTTTGGTAGTGGGCTGGTTTGAAGGGCCTCTTTGGTTGCGCATATGACCCCAAACAAAGGGAAAGGGTAGCGGTTCCCTTGGGGTCCTCAGTAATTCAATTGTTCTTAATTATTTTAGGCCTAGATAGACCATTGTATTGCTGAGTCCCCAAGGGGGTGGGTCCCTTTGCGGGGGATGACTAGCTTAACCGAATTGGTCCTTCATGGCGGGTTTGGTAGTGGGCTGGTTTGAAAGGCCTCTTTGGTTGAGCATTTGACCCCAAACAAAGGGAAAGGGTAGCGGTTCCCTTGGGGACCTCAATAATTCAATTGTTCTCAATTATTTTAGGCCTAGATAGACAATTGTATTGCTGAGTCCCCAAGGGGATGGGTCCCTTTGCGGGGGATGACTAGCTTAACCGAATTGGTCCTTCATGGCGGGTTTGGTAGTGGGCTGGTTTGAAGGGCCTCTTTGGTTGAGCATATGACCCCAAACAAAGGGAAAGGGTAGCAGTTCCCTTGGGAACCTCAATAATTCAATTGTTCTTAATTATTTTAGGCCTAGATAGACAATTGTATTGCTGAGTCCCCAAGGGGGTGGGTCCCTTTGCGGGGGATGACTATCTTAACAAAATTGGTCCTTCATGGCGGGTTTGGTAGTGGGCTGGTTTGAAGGGCCTCTCTGGTTGAGCATATGACCCCAAACAAAGGGAAAGGGTAGCGGTTCCCTTGGGGTCCTCAGTAATTCAATTGTTCTTAATTATTTTAGGCCTAGAAAGACAATTGTATTGCTGAGTCCCCAAGGGGGTGGGGCCCTTTGCGGGGGATGACTAGCTTAACCGAATTGGTCCTTCATGGCGGGTTTGGTAGTGGGCTGGTTTGAAGGGCCTCTTTGGTTGAGCATATGACCCCAAACAAATGGAAAGGGAAGTGGTTCCCTTGGGGTCCTCAGTAATTCAATTGTTCTCAATTATTTTAGGCCTAGATAGACAATGGTATTGCTGAGTCCCCAAGGGGTGGGTCCCTTTGCGGGGGATGACTAGCTTAACCGAATTGGTCCTTCATGGCGGGTTTGGTAGTGGGCTGGTTTGAAGGGCCTCTTTGGTTGAGCATATGACCCCAAACAAAGGGAAAGGGTAGTGGTTCCCTTGGGGTCCTCAGTAATTCAATTGTTCTTAATTATTTTAGGCCTAGAAAGACAATTGTATTGCTGAGTCCCCAAGGGGGTGGGTCCCTTTGCGGGGGATGACTAGCTTAACCGAATTGGTCCTTTCATGGCGGGTTTGGTCGTGGGCTGGTTTGAAGGTTCTCTTTTGTTGAGCATATGACCCCAAACAAAGGGAAAGGGTAGCGGTTCCCTTGGGGTCCTCAGTAATTCAATTGTTCTTAATTATTTTAGGCCTTGATGGACAATTGTATTGCTGAGTCCCCAAGGGGGTGGGTCTCTTTGCGGGGGATGACTAGCTTAACCGAATTGGTCCTTCATGGCGGGTTTGGCAGTGGGCTGGTTTGAAGGGCCTCTTTGGTTGAGCATATGACCCCAAACATATGGAAAGGGAAGTGGTTCCCTTGGGGTCCTCAGTAATTCAATTGTTCTTAATTATTTTAGGCCTAGAAAGACAATTTTATTGCTGAGTCCCCAAGGGGGTGGGTCCCTTTGCGGGGGATGACTAGCTTAACTGAATAGCTCTTTCATGGCGGGTTTGGTAGTGGGCTGGTTTGAAGGGCCTCTTTGGTTGAGCATATGACCCCAAACAAAGGGAAAGGGTAGCGGTTCCCTTGGGGTCCTCAGTAATTCAATTGTTGTCAATTATTTTAGACCTAGATAGACAATTGTATTGCTGAGTCCCCAAGGGGGTGGGGCCCTTTGCGGGGGATGACTAGCTTAACCAATTGGTCCTTCATGGCGGGTTTGGTAGTGGGCTGGTTTGAAGGGCCTCTTTGGTTGAGCATATGACCCCAAACAAATGGAAAGGGAAGTGGTTCCCTTGGGGTCCTCAGAAATTCAATTGTTCTCAATTATTTTAGGCCTAGATAGACAATGGTATTGCTGAGTCCCCAAGGGGTGGGTCCCTTTGCGGGGGATGACTAGCTTAACCGAATTGGTCCTTCATGGCGGGTTTGGTAGTGGGCTGGTTTGAAGGGCCTCTTTGGTTGAGCATATGACCCCAAACAAAGGGAAAGGGTAGCGGTTCCCTTGGCGACCTCAATAATTGAATTGTTCTTAATTATTTTAGGCCTAGATAGACAATTGTATTGCTGAGTCCCCATGGGGGTGGGTCCCTTTGCGGGGGATGACTAGCTTAACAAAATTGGTCCTTCATGGCGGGTTTGGTAGTGGGCTGGTTTGATGGGCCTCTCTGGTTGAGCATATGACCCCAAACAAAGAGAAAGGGTAGTGGTTCCCTTGGGGTCCTCAGTAATTCAATTGTTCTTAATTATTTTAGGCCTAGAAAGACAATTGTATTGCTGAGTCCCCAAGGGGGTGGGTCCCTTTGCGGGGGATGACTAGCTTAACTGAATTGGTCTTTCATGGCGGGTTTGGTAGTGGGCTGGTTTGAAGGGCCTCTTTGGTTGAGCATATGACCCCAAACAAAGGGAAAGGGTAGTGGTTCCCTTGGGGTCCTCAGTAATTCAATTGTTCTTAATTATATTAGGCCCAGATAGACATTTGTATTGCTGAGTCCCCAAGGGGGTGGGTCCCTTTGCGGGGGATGACTATCTTAACCGAATTGGTCCTTCATGGCGGGTTTGGTAGTGGGCTGGTTTGAAGGGCCTCTTTGGTTGAGCATATAACCCCAAACAAAGGGAAAGGGTAGCGGTTCCCTTGGGGTCCTCAGTAATTCAATTGTTCTTAATTATTTTAGGCCTAGATAGACCATTGTATTGCTGAGTCCCCAAGGGGGTGGGTCCCTTTGCGGGGGATGACTAGCTTAACCGAATTGGTCCTTCATGGCGGGTTTGGTAGTGGGCTGGTTTGAAAGGCCTCTTTGGTTGAGCATTTGACCCCAAACAAAGGGAAAGGGTAGCGGTTCCCTTGGGGACCTCAATAATTCAATTGTTCTCAATTATTTTAGGCCTAGATAGACAATTGTATTGCTGAGTCCCCAAGGGGATGGGTCCCTTTGCGGGGGATGACTAGCTTAACCGAATTGGTCCTTCATGGCGGGTTTGGTAGTGGGCTGGTTTGAAGGGCCTCTTTGGTTGAGCATATGACCCCAAACAAAGGGAAAGGGTAGCAGTTCCCTTGGGAACCTCAATAATTCAATTGTTCTTAATTATTTTAGGCCTAGATAGACAATTGTATTGCTGAGTCCCCAAGGGGGTGGGTCCCTTTGCGGGGGATGACTATCTTAACAAAATTGGTCCTTCATGGCGGGTTTGGTAGTGGGCTGGTTTGAAGGGCCTCTCTGGTTGAGCATATGACCCCAAACAAAGGGAAAGGGTAGTGGTTTCCTTGGGGTCCTCAGTAATTCAATTGTTCTTAATTATTTTAGGCCTAGAAAGACAATTGTATTGCTGAGTCCCCAAGGGGGTGGGTCCCTTTGCGGGGGATGACTAGCTTAACTGAATTGGTCTTTCATGGCAGGTTTGGTAGTGAGCTGGTTTGAAGGGCCTCTTTGGTTGAGCATATGGCCCCAAACAAATGGAAAGGGAAGTGGTTCCCTTGGGTTCCTCAGTAATTCAATTGTTCTTAATTATTTTAGGCCTAGATAGACAATTGTATTGCTGAGTCCCCAAGGGGGTGGGTCCCTTTGCGGGGGATGACTAGCTTAACCAAATTGGTCCTTCATGGCGGGTTTGGTAGTGGGCTGGTTTGAAGGGCCTCTTTGGTTGAGCATATGACCCCAAACAACGGGATAGGGTAGCGGTTCCCTTGGGGTCCTCAGTAATTCAATTGTTCTTAATTATTTTAGGCCTAGAAAGACAATTGTATTGCTGAGTCCCCAAGGGGGTGGGTCCCTTTGCGGGGGATGACTAGCTTAACCGAATTAGTCCTTCATGGCGGGTTTAGTAGTGGGCTGGTTTGAAGGGCCTCTTTGGTTGAGCATATGACCCCAAACAAATGGAAAGGGAAGTGGTTCCCTTGGGGTCCTCAGTAATTCAATTGTTCTTAATTATTTTAGGCCTAGAAAGACAATTGTATTGCAGAGTCCCCAAGGGGGTGGGTCCCTTTGTGGGGGATGACTAGCTTAACTGAATTGGTCTTTCATGGCGGGTTTGGTAGTGGGCTGGTTTGAAGGGCCTCTTTGGTTGAGCATATGACCCCAAACAAAGGGAAAGGGTAGCGGTTCCCTTGGGGTCCTCAGTAATTGAATTGTTCTTAATTATTTTAGGCCTAGAAAGAAAATTGTATTGCTGAGTCCCCAAGGGGGTGGGTCCCTTTGCAGGGGATGACTAGCTTAACCGAATTAGTCCTTCATGGCGGGTTTGGTAGTGGGCTGGTTTGAAGGGCCTCTTTGGTTGAGCATATGACCCCAAACAAATGGAAAGGGAAGTGGTTCCCTTGGGGTCCTCAGTAATTCAATTGTTCTCAATTATTTTAGGCCGAGATGGACAATTGTATTGCTGAGTCCCCAAGGGGAGGGTCCCTTTGCCGGGGATGACTAGCTTAACTGAATTGGTCCTTCATGGCGGGTTTGGTAGTGGGCTGGTTTGAAGGGCCTCTTTGGTTGAGCATATGACCCCAAACAAATGGAAAGGGTAGCGGTTCCCTTGGTGACCTCAATAATTCAATTGTTCTCAATTATTTTAGGCCTAGATAGACAATTGTATTGCTGAGTCCCCAAGGGGGTGGGTCCCTTTGCGGGGGATGACTAGCTTAACTGAATTGGTCTTTCATGGCGGGTTTGGTAGTGGGTGGTTTGAAGGGCCTCTTTGGTTGAGCATATGACCCCAAACAAATGGAAAGGGAAGTGGTTCCCTTGGGGTCCTCAGTAATTCAATTGTTCTTAATTATTTTAGGCCTAGATAGACAATTGTATTGCTGAGTCCCCAAGTGGGTGGGTCCCTTTGCGGGGGATGACTAGCTTAACCAAATTGGTCCTTCATGGCGGGTTTGGTAGTGGGCTGGTTTGAAGGGCCTCTTTGGTTGAGCATATGACCCCAAACAAAGGGAAAGTGTAGCGGTTCCCTTGGGGTCAGTAATTCAATTGTTCTCAATTATTTTAGGCCTAGATAGACAATTGTATTGCTGAGTCCCCAAGGGGTGGGTCTCTTTGCGGGGTATGACTAGCTTAACCGAATTAGTCCTTCATGGCGGGTTTGGTAGTGGGCTGGTTTGAAGGGCCTCTTTGGTTGAGCATATAACCCCAAACAAATGGAAAGGGTAGCGGTTCCCGTGGGGTCCTCAGTAATTCAATTGTTCTCAATTATTTTAGACTTAGATAGACAATTGTATTGCTGAGTCCCCAAGGGGGTGGGTCCCTTTGCGGGGGATGACTAGCTTAACCGAATTGGTCCTTCATGGCGGGTTTGGTAGTGGGCTGGTTTGAAGGGCCTCTTTGGTTGAACATTTTAGGCCTAGAAAGACAATTGTATTGCTGAGTCCCCAAGGGGGTGGGTCCCTTTGCGGGGGATGACTAGCTTAACCGAATTGGTCCTTCATGGCGGGTTTGGTAGTGGGATGGTTTGAAGGGCCTCTTTGGTTGAGCATATGACCCCAAACAAATGGAAAGGGAAGTGGTTCCCTTGGGGTCCTCAGTAATTCAATTGTTCTTAATTATTTTAGGCCTAGAAAGACAATTGTATTGCTGGTATTGCTGAGTCCCCAAGGGGGTGGGTCCCTTTGCGGGGGATGACTAGCTTAACTGAATAGCTCTTTCATGGCGGGTTTGGTAGTGGGCTGGTTTGAAGGGCCTCTTTGGTTGAGCATATGACCCCAAACAAAGGGAAAGGGTAGCGGTTCCCTTGGGGTCCTCAGTAATTCAATTGTTGTCAATTATTTTAGACCTAGATAGACAATTGTATTGCTGAGTCCCCAAGGGGGTGGGGCCCTTTGCGGGGGATGACTAGCTTAACCGAATTGGTCCTTCATGGCGGGTTTGGTAGTGGGCTGGTTTGAAGGGCCTCTTTGGTTGAGCATATGACCCCAAACAAATGGAAAGGGAAGTGGTTCCCTTGGGGTCCTCAGTAATTCAATTGTTCTCAATTATTTTAGGCCTAGATAGACAATGGTATTGCTGAGTCCCCAAGGGGTGGGTCCCATTGCGGGGGATGACTAGCTTAACCGAATTGGTCCTTCATGGCGGGTTTGGTAGTGGGCTGGTTTGAAGGGCCTCTTTGGTTGAGCATATGACCCCAAACAAAGGGAAAGGGTAGCGGTTCCCTTGGCGACCTCAATAATTCAATTGTTCTTAATTATTTTAGGCCTAGATAGACAATTGTATTGCTGAGTCCCCAAGGGGGTGGGTCCCTTTGCGGGGGATGACTAGCTTAACAAAATTGGTCCTTCATGGCGGGTTTGGTAGTGGGCTGGTTTGATGGGCCTCTCTGGTTGAGCATATGACCCCAAACAAAGGGAAAGGGTAGTGGTTCCCTTGGGGTCCTCAGTAATAAAATTGTTCTTAATTATTTTAGGCCTAGAAAGACAATTGTATTGCTGAGTCCCCAAGGGGGTGGGTCCCTTTGCGGGGGATGACTAGCTTAACTGAATTGGTCTTTCATGGCGGGTTTGGTAGTGGGCTGGTTTGAAGGGCCTCTTTGGTTGAGCATATGACCCCAAACAAAGGGAAAGGGTAGTGGTTCCCTTGGGGTCCTCAGTAATTCAATTGTTCTTAATTATATTAGGCCCAGATAGACATTTGTATTGCTGAGTCCCCAAGGGGGTGGGTCCCTTTGCGGGGGATGACTATCTTAACCGAATTGGTCCTTCATGGCGGGTTTGGTAGTGGGCTGGTTTGAAGGGCCTCTTTGGTTGAGCATATGACCCCAAACAAAGGGAAAGGGTAGCGGTTCCCCTGGGGTCCTCAGTAATTCAATTGTTCTTAATTATTTTAGGCCTAGATAGACCATTGTATTGCTGAGTCCCCAAGGGGGTGGGTCCCTTTGCGGGGGATGACTAGCTTAACCGAATTGGTCCTTCATGGCGGGTTTGGTAGTGGGCTGGTTTGAAAGGCCTCTTTGGTTGAGCATTTGACCCCAAACAAAGGGAAAGGGTAGCGGTTCCCTTGGGGACCTCAATTATTTAATTGTTCTCAATTATTTTAGGCCTAGATAGACAATTGTATTGCTGAGTCCCCAAGGGGATGGGTCCCTTTGCGGGGGATGACTAGCTTAACCGAATTGGTCCTTCATGGCGGGTTTGGTAGTGGGCTGGTTTGAAGGGCCTCTTTGGTTGAGCATATGACCCCAAACAAAGGGAAAGGGTAGCAGTTCCCTTGGGAACCTCAATAATTCAATTGTTCTTAATTATTTTAGGCCTAGATAGACAATTGTATTGCTGAATCCCCAAGGGGGTGGGTCCCTTTGCGGGGGATGACTATCTTAACAAAATTGGTCCTTCATGGCGGGTTTGGTAGTGGGCTGGTTTGAAGGGCCTCTCTGGTTGAGCATATGACCCCAAACAAAGGGAAAGGGTAGTGGTTCCCTTGGGGTCCTCAGTAATTCAATTCTTCTTAATTATTTTAGGCCTAGAAAGACAATTGTATTGCTGAGTCCCCAAGGGGGTGGGTCCCTTTGCGGGGGATGACTAGCTTAACCGAATTAGTCCTTCATGGCGGGTTTGGTAGTGGGCTGGTTTGAAGGGCCTCTTTGGTTGAGCATATGACCCCAAACAAATGGAAAGGGAAGTGGTTCCCTTGGGGTCCTCAGTAATTCAATTGTTCTCAATTATTTTAGGCCGAGATGGACAATTGTATTGCTGAGTCCCCAAGGGGTGGGTCCCTTTGCGGGGGATGACTAGCTTAACTGAATTGGTCCTTCACGGCGGGTTTGGTAGTGGGCTGGTTTGAAGGGCCTCTTTGGTTGAGCATATGACCCCAAACAAACGGAAAGGGTAGCGGTTCCCTTGGTGACCTCAATAATTCAATTGTTCTCAATTATTTTAGGCCTAGATAGACAATTGTATTGCTGAGTCCCCAAGGGGGTGGGTCCCTTTGCGGGGGATGACTATCTTAACAAAATTGGTCCTTCATGGCGGGTTTGCTAGTGGGCTGGTTTGAAGGGCCTGTCTGGTTGAGCATATGACCCCAAACAAAGGGAAAGGCTAGTGGTTCCCTTGGGTTCCTCAGTAATTCAATTGTTCTTAATTATTTTAGGCCTTGAAAGACAATTGTATTGCTGAGTCCCCAAGGGGGTGGGTCCCTTTGCGGGGGATGACTAGCTTAACTGAATTGGTCTTTCATGGCGGGTTTGGTAGTGGGTGGTTTGAAGGGCCTCTTTGGTTGAGCATATGACCCCAAACAAATGGAAAGGGAAGTGGTTCCCTTGGGGTCCTCAGTAATTCAATTGTTCTTAATTATTTTAGGCCTAGATAGACAATTGTATTGCTGAGTCCCCAAGGGGGTGGGTCCCTTTGCGGGGGATGACTAGCTTAACCAAATTGGTCCTTCATGGCGGGTTTGGTAGTGGGCTGGTTTGAAGGGCCTCTCTGGTTGAGCATATGACCCCAAACAAAGGGAAAGGGTAGTGGTTCCCTTGGGGTCCTCAGTAATTCAATTGTTCTCATAAACATGTATATTGTTATTTTTCTAATGGTATTTTAGTTAATGAAGTGTTTAATTATATAAAATTTTGCAATCTAGAGATATATTGTGATGATTATGGATAGATTTTTTATAATGTTTTTCAATTTAAATCTCTATAGTATTATGGGTAGTGGTTTGTTTTACATGTGTATTCTATTCTCCATATAGTTATGTTATTTTTAAGAATTTTTGCTATTAGATTTTTAAGAAAATGTGATTCATGTATTGGGTAATCGATTTATTTACGCCTAGATAGACAATTGTATTGATGAGTCCACAAGGGGGATGGAATGATTTTTTTAACCAAAGTGGTCCTTCATGGCTGGTTTGGTAGAGGGCAGGTTTGATGGGCCTTTTTGGTTGAGAGTATGACCCCAAGCAAAGGGAAAGGATACGGTTCACTTGGGATCCTCTGCAAATGATATGTTCTTATAAACATGTGTATTGTTATTTTACTAATGATGTTTTAGTTAATGAATTGTTCAATTATATAAGGCTTTTCAATCTACAGGTATATTGTCAAGGTTAGGGACATCTTCTACATAAGAGTTTTTTATATTCATCTGTATAGTGTTATAGTGAGTGGTTTGTTTTACATGTGTATTCTATTCTCTATATAGTTATTTTATTCTTAAGAATTATTGGTATAGGTTTTTATGTAAACGTTATTCATGTATTGTTTGGTCGAATTGTTTAATTATATAAGGCTTTTCAATCTACAGTTATATTGTGATGTTAGAGACCGCTTTTTTATAAGGTTCTTCTATATTCATCTGTATAATGTTATGATTAGTGGTTTGTTTTACATGTGTATGCTATTCTCCATATGGTTATATTAATTTTTATGAATTTTTAGCGTTAGATTTTTATGTAAATGTGATTCATGTATTGGGTAATCAATTATTTTAGGCCTAGATAGACAATTGTATTGCCGAGTCCCCAAGGGGATGGGTCCCTTTGCGGGGGATGACTATCTTAACCGAATTGGTCCTTCATGGTGGGTTTGGTAGTGGGCTGGTTTGAAGGGCCTCTTTGGTTGAGCATATGACCCCAAACAAAGGGAAAGGGTAGCGGTTCCCTTGGAGTCCTCAGTAATTCATTTGTTCTCAATTATTTTAGGCCTAGATAGACAATTGTATTGCCGAGTCCCCAAGGGGGTGGGTCCCTTTGCGGGGGATGACTATCTTAACCGAATTGGTCGTTCATGGTGGGTTTGGTAGTGGGCTGGTTTGAAGGGCCTCTTTGGTTGAGCATATGACCCCAAACAAAGGGAAAGGGTAGCGGTTCCCTTGGGGTCCTCAGTAATTCAATTGTTCTCAATTATTTTAGGCCTAGATAGACAATTGTATTGCTGAGTTCCCAAGGGGTGGGTCCCTTTGCGGGGGATGACTAGCTTAACCGAATTGGTCCTTCATGGCTGGTTTGGTAGTGGGCTGGTTTGAAGGGCCTCTTTGGTTGAGCATATGACCCCAAACAAAGGGAAAGGGTAGCGGTTCCCTTGGGGACCTCAATAATTCAATTGTTCTTAATTATTTTAGGCCTAGATAGACAATTGTATTGCTGAGTCCCCAAGGGGGTGGGTCCCTTTGCAGGGGATGACTATCTTAACAAATTTGGTCCTTCATGGCGGGTTTGGTAGTGGGCTGGTTTGAAGGGCCTCTTTGGTTGAGCATATGACCCCAAACAAAGGGAAAGGGTAGCAGTTCCCTTGGGGTCCTCAGTAATTCAATTGTTCTTAATTATTTTAGGCCTAGATAGACAATTGTATTGCTGAGTCCCCAAGCGGGTGGGTCTCTTTGCGGGGTATGACTAGCTTAACTAAATTGGTCCTTCATGGCGGGTTTGGTAGTGGGCTGTTTTGAAGGGCCTCTTTGGTTGAGCATATGACCCCAAACAAATGGAAAAAGGGAAGTGGTTCCCTTGGGGTCCTCAGTAATTCAATTGTTCTTAATATTTTAGGCCTAGATAGACAATTGTATTGCTGAGTCCCCAAGCGGGTGGGTCCCTTTGCGGGGTATGACTAGCTTAACTAAATTGGTCCTTCATGGCGGGTTTGGTAGTGGGCTGGTTTGAAGGGCCTCTTTGGTTGAGCATATGACCCCAAACAAAGGGAAAGGGTAGCGGTTCCCTTGGGGTCCTCAGTAATTGAATTGTTCTCAATTATTTTAGGCCTAGATAGACAATTATATTGCTGAGTCCCCAAGGGGGTGGGTCCCTTTGCGGGGGATGACTAGCTTAACCGAATTGGTCCTTCATGGCGGGTTTGGTAGTGGGCTGGTTTGAAGGGCCTCTTTGGTTGAGCATATGACCCCAAACAAAGGGAAAGGGTAGCGGTTCCCTTGGGGTCCTCAGTAATTGAATTGTTCTCAATTATTTTAGGCCTAGATAGACAATTATATTGCTGAGTCCCCAAGGGGGTGGGTCCCTTTGCGGGGGATGACTAGCTTAACCGAATTGGTCCTTCATGGCGGGTTTGGTAGTGGGCTGGTTTGAAGGGCCTCTTTGGTTGAGCATATGACCCCAAACAAAGGGAAAGGGTAGCGGTTCCCTTGGGGTCCTCAGTAATTCAATTGTTCTTAATTACTTTAGGCCTTGATAGACAATTGTATTGCTGAGTCCCCAAGGGGGTGGGTCCCTTTGCGGGGGATGACTAGCTTAACCGAATTGGTCCTTCATGGCGGGTTTGGTAGTGGGCTGGTTTGAAGGGCCTCTTTGTTTGAGCATATGACCCCAAACAAAGGGAAAGGGTAGCGGTTCCCTTGGGGTCCTCAGTAATTCAATTGTTCTTAATTATTTTAGGCCTAGAAAGACAATTGTATTGCTGAGTCCCCAAGGGGGTGGGTCCCTTTGCGGGGGATGACTAGCTTAACCGAATTGGTCCTTCATGGCGGGTTTTGTAGTGGGCTGGTTTGAAGGGCCTCTTTGGTTGAGCATATGACCCCAAACAAATGGAAAAAGGGAAGTGGTGTTTTTCAATATAAATCTCTATAGTATTATGGGTAGTGGTTTGTTTTACATGTGTATTCTATTCTCCATATAGTTATGTTATTTTTAAGAATTTTTGGTATTAGATTTTTAAGAAATTGTGATTCATGTATTGGGTAATCGATTTATTTACGCCTAGATAGACAATTGTATTGATGAGTCCACAAGGGGGATCGAATGATTTTTTTAACCAAAGTGGTCCTTCATGGCTGGTTTGGTAGAGGGCAGGTTTGATGGGCCTTTTTGGTTGAGAGTATGACCTCAAGCAAAGGGAAAGGATACGGTTCACTTGGGATCCTCTGCAAATGATATGTTCTTATAAACATGTGTATTGTTATTTTACTAATGATGTTTTAGTTAATGAATTGTTCAATTATATAAGGCTTTTCAATCTACAGGTATATTGTCAAGGTTAGGGACATCTTCTACATAAGGGTTTTTTATATTCATCTGTATAGTGTTATAGTGAGTGGTTTGTTTTACATGTGTATTCTATTCTCTATATAGTTATTTTATTCTTAAGAATTATTGGTATAGGTTTTTATGTAAACGTTATTCATGTATTGTTTGGTCGAATTGTTTAATTATATAAGGCTTTTCAATCTACAGTTATATTGTGATGTTAGAGATCGCTTTTTTTATAAGGTTCTTCTATATTCATCTGTATAATGTTATGATTAGTGGTTTGTTTTACATGTGTATGCTATTCTCCATATGGTTATATTATTTTTATGAATTTTTAGCGTTAGATTTTTATGTAAATGTGATTCATGTATTGGGTAATCAATTATTTTAGGCCTAGATAGACAATTGTATTGCCGAGTCCCCAAGGGGGTGGGTCCCTTTGCGGGGGATGACTATCTTAACAAAATTGGTCCTTCATGGCGGGTTTGCTAGTGGGCTGGTTTAAAAGGCCTCTCTGGTTGAGCATATGACCCCAAACAAAGGGAAAGGGTAGTGGTTCCCTTGGGGTCCTCAGTAATTCAATTGTTCTTAATTATTTTAGGCCTAGAAAGACAATTGTATTGCTGAGTCCCCAAGGGGGTGGGTCCCTTTGCGGGGGATGACTAGCTTAACTGAATTGGTCTATCATGGCGGGTTTGGTAGTGGGCTGGTTTGAAGGGCCTCTTTGGTTGAGCATATGACCCCAAACAAAGGGAAAGGGTAGCGGTTCTCTTGGGGTCCTAGATAGACAATTGTATTGTATTGCTGAGTCCCCAAGGGGGTGGGTCCCTTTGCGGGGGATGACTAGCTTAACCGAATTGGTCCTTCATGGCGGGTTTGGTAGTGCAACAATCGATTTGCAGGCCGCGCACTCCTGGGTATAAACACAGATCGCTCGACGAGCGATTTGTGTTTATACCCAGGAGTGCGCGGCCTGCAAATCGATTGTTGGACTTTCGGCGTTCCTTCCTAGTGACGGACTCGGGGCTGGCTGCACCCGGGTCACCTATCGTGCAGGGTAAGAGTCTAAGGATTTACTTATAACATTTGTTTAGCGGACTGAGAGAGCCCGGTGTTTAGATTGAAGAGTGGGGTCCGGGGCATGGTGCACCCGGACCAACTGACGTTCACGGTGAGCTGGGTTAAGTCTGCATTAAGCTATTCAGTATTGAACCGATACCCGCACCTTTGTCGTGTTTATGAAAATTAAGCAAACACTCAGAGCCGGATTTGTCTTTTTTGTAAAATTACGGGTTTGGTAGTGGGCTGGTTTGAAGGGCCTCTTTGGTTGAGCATATGACCCCAAACAAAGGGAAAGGGTAGCGGTTCCCTTGGGGTCCTCAGTAATTCAATTGTTCTCAATTATTTTAGACCTAGATAGACAATTGTATTGCTGAGTCCCCAAGGGGGTGGGTCCCTTTGCGGGGGATGACTAGCTTAACCGAATTGGTCCTTCATGGCGGGTTTGGTAGTGCGCTGGTTTGAAGGGCCTCTTTGGTTTAGCATATGACCCCAAACAAAGGGAAAGGGTAGCGGTTCACTTGGGGTCCTCAGTAATTCAATTGTTCTTAATTATTTTAGGCCTAGATAGACAATTGTATTGCTGAGTCCCCAAGCGGGTGGGTCCCTTTGCGGGATATGACTAGCTTAACCAAATTGGTCCTTCATGGCGGGTTTGGTAGTGGGCTGGTTTGAAGGGCCTCTTTGGTTGAGCATATGACCCCAAACAAAGGGAAAGGGTAGCAGTTCCCTTGGGGTCCTCAGTAATTCAATTGTTCTCAATTATTTTAGGCCTAGATAGACAATTGTATTGCTGAGTCCCCAAGGGGTGGGTCCCTTTGCGGGGGATGACTAGCTTAATCAAATTGGTCCTTCATGGCGGGTTTGGTAGTGGGCTGGTTTGAAGGGCCTCTTTGGTTGAGCATATGACCCCAAACAAAGGGAAAGGGTAGCGGTTCTCTTGGGGTCCTAGATAGACAATTGTATTGCTGAGTCCCCCAACAATCGATTTGCAGGCCGCGCACTCCTGGGTATAAACACAGATCGCTCGACGAGCGATTTGTGTTTATACCCAGGAGTGCGCGGCCTGCAAATCGATTGTTGGACTTTCGGCGTTCCTTCCTAGTGACGGACTCGGGGCTGGCTGCACCCGGGTCACCTATCGTGCAGGGTAAGAGTCTAAGGATTTACTTATAACATTTGTTTAGCGGACTGAGAGAGCCCGGTGTTTAGATTGAAGAGTGGGGTCCGGGGCATGGTGCACCCGGACCAACTGACGTTCACGGTGAGCTGGGTTAAGTCTGCATTAAGCTATTCAGTATTGAACCGATACCCGCACCTTTGTCGTGTTTATGAAAATTAAGCAAACACTCAGAGCCGGATTTGTCTTAACAAAATTGGTCCTTCATGGCGGGTTTGGTAGTGGGCTGGTTTGAAGGGCCTCTCTGGTTGAGCATATGACCCCAAACAAAGGGAAAGGGTAGTGGTTCCCTTGGGGTCCTCAGTAATTCAATTGTTCTCATAAACATGTATATTGTTATTTTTCTAATGGTATTTTAGTTAACGAAGTGTTTAATTATATAAAATTTTGCAATCTAGAGATATATTGTGATGATTATGGATAGATTTTTTATAATGTTTTTCAATTTAAATCTCTATGGTATTATGGGTAGTGGTTTGTTTTACATGTGTATTCTATTCTCCATATAGTTATGTTATTTTTAAGAATTTTTGGTATTAGATTTTTAAGAAAATGTGATTCATGTATTGGGTAATCGATTTATTTACGCCTAGATAGACAATTGTATTGATGAGTCCACAAGGGGGATGGAATGATTTTTATAACCAAAGTGGTCCTTCATGGCTGGTTTGGTAGAGGGCAGGTTTGATGGGCCTTTTTGGTTGAGAGTATGACCGCAAGCAAAGGGAAAGGATACGGTTCACTTGGGATCCTCTGCAAATGATATGTTCTTATAAACATGTGTATTGTTATTTTACTAATGATATTTTAGTTAAGGAATTGTTTAATTACATAAGGCTTTTCAATCTACAGTTATATTGTGATGGTTAGGGACAGCTTCTACATAAGTTTTTTTCTATATTCATCTGTATAGTGTTATAGTTAGTGGTTTGTTTTACATGTGTATTCTATTCTCCATATGGTTATGTTAATTTTTGGTATTAGATTTTTTTTATAACTTCTTTTTTATTGAAATTTAAATTTACAACCCAAAAAAAAGAAAAAAAACTTATACATGGCATATATACATTACAGAGCATCACAAGTATCCAGAACATTATAACATGCTATATATGCTTTATATTTGAGTTTTTCAACTTTTTGTCCAAATATTATAACACTGTTTGACATATTTCTCGTCCTCAGAGTGCATGTCCTGCAAGATACTAGGTAAATAGCTCAGCATGTGCATGTCATGTTTTTAAACATATACCAATAAAAATCATTATTCCCAAATGAATAAATAAAGGGGGGGATTAAGGTGAGAGGGGGGATCATTCCCTTTAGGCAGATCATTTGACATAAGGGTAGTAGAGTAGGTAGATGCTCAGAAAGCCATGGGGACCACACTTTATTAAGCCTTTGCTCCAAAAGGTTAGCTTATATGAGGGAATTGAGGCATTTACCATTGCCACCCACTGCTTTTTTTGGGTGGTTGATTGGATTTCCAATTTATTGCAATTAACTTTTTGGATTGAATGAAGAGATAGCATAAGAGTACCCTTTCTGTTTGGTTAGGGGCTGTTTCTTCCACCTGGTTTAATATAAGTGTTGCTGGGTCAAGCAGGATTATTAGTGCCAGGACACTGCTAATTTCATTGGCCACTGTTCCCCAAAATTTATGAATAACCCGACATTCCCAAACCATGTGAATGTAATTTGCAGGAGGGTGGTGACATTTAGGACAAATATCAGATATATCTGATTTCATAAGATAAAGTCTGTGTGGGGTAAGATAGGACCTGTGTAAATATCGATATTGAATCATTTTGTCCTTAGCGCTTATTAACATTGAACTATGAGTTTCTAGTATATCTCTCCATGTTTCGGGGGTAAGATGTGGTATATCATGTGTCCAGTTTTTCAAATAGATTAGGTAGGATTGGGTTCCCTGGCTTGTTTAAGAGTGAATAAAATTGAGATACAGGTTTTTTTGAGCTCTGGGTTGAGTATAATTTCTTCTAGTTGACGGGGTGTAGTATCAATGTTAGCATTGCCAAATTGAGCTTGCATAGCATGTTTGAGTTGGATATACCGAAAAAACATTTTATTTTTCATGCTTATTTAGTTTTCAAAGCATCAAAGGTTAGCAATTTTCCATTTTCTGTTATGTCCCCAAGGTATTTTGTGTTATGCTGGATTGTGTTAAGCAATGTCCGGGGTGTTGAGGAGGCCCAGTACATTGTAGAAAGCAAAGATTTCAGTTTACCAAAATATTTGCTTGGTATAGGGATAGGTGCTTGTCTAAGCAAATAAGTAAATTTCTGTAACAGAATCATTTTAAAGAGGTTTATCCTCCCCAACAGCGTTAGTGGGAGGGAGCCCCAGGCTTTGGATTTAGTTTCGAGCAGCGAGAGTAAAGGGTTTTAGGTTCAATTCCAAATTCAATTCTCTATGAATATGAACTCCCAAATATTTAAATGTGGATGCCCATTGTAGGGGGGCCTGATAGGCTTGATTATCTAGAGTAAAAGTGTCGATTGGAAAAATGTGGGATTTTGCCCAGTTTATACATAGGCCTGAATACCTCGTATGTCTGTTAATTACTGCTAGAGCAGAGTTCAGAGCTTCGTATGGGTTTTCCAAAAACAATATAGTGTCATCAGTGTACATTGCAACTGTTTCTCTAACATCTCCTAGTCTGAGTCCTTTAACCTCTGGGGTGGCCTTCACCAGAGCTGCTAGGGGTTCCATAGCTAGGGCAAACAATTGAGGTGAAAGTGGGCAACCTTGCCTAGTCCCTCTAGTGAGTGAGATAGATGGTAGACTCAGACCCTGAGTTATCATGTTGGATTGACATATTAATATATAACCTGCGAATGTTAATATCCATGGATCGCCTTGGTATGAAGCCTGTTGGTCAGGAGAGACTAGTTTTATTATAACCTGGTTTAGCCTATGGGAAAGGACTTTTGCTAGTACTTTCGCATCTGTATTAATCAATGAAATCGGCCTATATGGGGCGCAGCTTAATGGATCTTTCCCATTAAGTGTTATAAGTGTTTCACTCATTGATTTTGGCAAATTTAACCCATTCAATACATTATTAAAAATGGAGGTGAGGAGCGGAACCAATTGTTTTCAATGTTTCACGTAGAAATCTGTTTGGAGCCCGTCTACCCCTGAGGTTTTTCCAGAGGTTAAGGCAGTGATCGCCTCCTGCACCACTGTATCGGTAATTGGGCTATCTAGGAGGGCCCTATCATTGCTATCTAGGAGGGCCCTATCATTGCCATCTAGTTTTGAGAGGGGAATAAGAATCAGATAGATTGATATTTGTTCCTGGGAAAGAGTCATTCTAGAGGAGTATAGGTGCGAATAGTATTGTTTGAAGACATGATTAATGTCATCTAAATCAGTAAAGGTGAGGCCATTGCTGTCCTTGATGACTGGTATATTAGTCATTGGTGAAATTTCCCTGGACAATAAAGCTAATAATTTGCCATTCTTGTCTCCTGTTGCAAAAACAATTTTCGTTAGAGTGGTTTTTTAATGCACTCTGGCTTTTAAGCAGTGTCTCTCTAGTTTGTTGAGAGGGGTTGTCACAGAATGACCTTTCAGCCTCACCCAATTATTATTGTTATTAAATTTTTGATTTGTTTTATGTGAGCACCCCTAACATACACCTTCATAGAGTCCCACACAATTTGAGGAGAGGCTGATTCCTTGTTGTTAATGACAAAGGGTTCTAACTCTAACCTTCGTTAAGGGCTACTGTACCATAACCTAGAGTTCCTCTGTAGTAAAATAGGGGAGGTGGTTAACCAGGGTAGTGAACTATGAAGTGACATGGTTGTTACTTGTTCTCTGGTGTGCGTGCAGCATAAGTTGTAGCTGAATACGAAGTCATTTTTACCTTGTTCCATAACTGGTGCCTTGGAGTTGACCCTCGAGTCATGGACGGCTGGGGGACCTTGGGATAGGTGGGTGGATAAAGTTGGTTTCTATCCAGTGAAGGGTTTCTTCAGGGGGGGAAAAGAAGTATGCTTTATCGTCTTTAACCACTCTCAGCTTGGCCGGGAAGATTATGGAGTAAGTTAGTTGTAGTTGGCGGAGTTTTGCTTTCGTGGTGTTAAATTTCTGTCTTTGGTTACGAATCTCCATCGAGTAATCCGGGTAAATCGATCCGGGCTGCATCTCTATCTTTGTTATTTAGTATTCTGGCAATAAGTGAGCGCGCCTGGGCCCCTGGTGGAGGGAGTTTCCCGGGGATTCTGTGAACCCGCTCGACTACAAAGCGTGTCAAAAATTGAGTGGTGCCAAATTGTTTTATGAGCCAGTCCTCCACAAATTTTTCAACATGTTGCCCTTCTGCCTTTTCAGGTATACCCACTAGGCGAATATTGTTCCGTCTGAGACAGTTTTCCATGTCAAAATATAAATATACGAACTGCACACTCAGAATTTAAAAAGGCAAAGTTTATTACATTTACAAAAATTACACTCACATGTTCAGCTATGGCCCAGTTCACTCACATGGCCCTGAACATGTGAGTGTAATTTTTGTAAATGTAATAAACTTTTGCCTTTTTAAATTCTGAGTGTGCAGTCCCTATATTTATCTTTTGTTTGATTTTTTGGAGACTCTATATGGGCGGTCTTCATGGGACAAGCACCTCACTATTAAATTGAAATTGGGTGTGCGCCTTCTAAAAATCTAATTTGTTATATGGTTTTCCATGTCATCTGCCCGGTTCTGTAAAATGGACAGTTTTCGTATAGTATCCTCCATTTTGGCCTGCATGTGACACTTCCTCCAGGTCAGAAATATGCCTTTCATTATCAAGTGTCCTGTCCCTTAAGTTCTGAACATCTTGATATGATGATATTAAAATCAACTTTACAACAAAACAATAAATTAGTAGTAACAAACAAGGGGTCATTGGAATACAAAGTAACAATAAGTGCATTATTAGAATACAATTCACAAAAATATAAAATATAATTACAATGCAGATTAAGTGCTCAGTGTCAAGGAAACAAAAGGCTAGAGGACCCTACCCCGTAGGGTTTACAGTCTAAATGGAAGGGTAACATACAGACACAATTCAGAGCTCATCTAACTTATGTAGGACAGAAGTATGATTTCCCCCAGTAGGTTCAGCGGGTACTGCGGGGGATGTGTCAGGGATCAGGCCCTCTATCTGACTTTGGGGCTCCATGTAAGTCGGCTCCTGCATAGTGGATGTAGTGTCCCGAGCAAATTTGCTCAAAGAATGAGCTGCAGTGAGGCTTACCCGATGACGAATAGGTGATTCCTTAGACACCTCTGAAGCCTTACGCGCTGTGTCAGTGGAAGCGCCGCAGCCATCTTGGGGAGCCTCGTGGTTGGAGTCGGGTTCGGGTAGCTTTGTTCGCGCTGGTGGCCTATACTTTTCCCCGTTTGGCATGTAGATTGCATCCTGACGGTAAGAAGGTTCTTCCGCTACTATATTATACCAGATAGCAGTGTCTTACAGCCTTGGTTAAGGGGAATAAACAGAGTGATACATACAGTTTTTTAATATACATCTGTATAGTGTTATAGTTAGTGGTCCCCAGGGTTTTTTTCTCTTAATGGTGGATGACTAGTTTAACCAAATTGGTCCTTCATGGCAGGTTTGGTAGAGGATGGGTTTGATGGGCCTCTTTGGTTGAGCATATGACCCCAAGCAAGGGTAAAGAATAGGGCTCCATTGGGTTCCTCAGCAATTGAATTGTTCTTATTGACATGTATATTATAATTTTTCTAATGATATTTTAATAAATAAATTTTTAAATATATAAGGTTTTTCAATCTAGAGTTGTATTGTGATTGTTAGAGATAGGCTCTGCATAAGGCTTTTCTATATACATCTGTATAGTGTTCTAGTTAGCAGTTTGTTTTACATGTATATTGTATTCTCCGTATGGTTAATGTTGTTTTTAAGAATTTTTGGTGTTTGATTTTTTAGTGAATCTTATTCATGTATTGGGTAATTGATTAATTTAGGCCTACATAGACTATTGAATTGCTGAGTCCCCAAGAGGACTAGTTTAACTCACATTGGTCCTTCATGGCAGTTTTGGTAGAGTTTGATGGGCCTATTTGGCTGAGTATATGACTCCAAGCAAAGGGAAAGTATAGGCTTCCTTTGGGGTCCTCAGCAATGAATTGTTCTTTTAAACATGTATATTGTTAATTTTCTAATGATATTTTAGTTAATGGAGTGTTTAATTATATAAGGGTTTTTAATCTATAGTTATATTGTGATGGTTAGGTATAGATTCTACATAATGTTTTTCAATATACATCTGTAAAGTGTTCAGTGTCAGACTGGGATGCCAGGGGTCCACCATAAAACCATAGTCCATGGGCATATTCTCCAATCTTTTTCTCTTCTTCCTCACCTCACTCAACCTCTATTTTTTAAGTCTCCTTTGCTTTCAATTATAGTATTTATGCTATCTTTTTAGACTCTCATACAGAAGTAGGTAATGACCATAAAAACAAATGGTTATTATCAGGATGGCCCTTTAAAATTTGGGCCCACCAGGAGTGTTCCTGGTATCCCGGTGGGCCAGTCTGACACTGATAGTGTTATAGTTAGTGGTTTGTTTTATATGTGTATTTTATTCTCTATTTGGTTATGTAATTTTTATGTATTGTTGGTGTTAGATTTTTAAGTGAATGTGATTTTTGTATTGGGTAATTGATTTATTTAGGCCTAGATTAACACCCCAAGGGGGTGGGTCTTTTTGCGTGGATGACTAGTTTAATGAAAGTGGTCTTTTATAGCAGGTATGTTAGAGGTTGAGTTTGATGGGCCTCTTTGGTTGAGCATATGACCTCAAGCAAAGGTTAAGGATAGGGTTCAGCAATTGAATTGTTCTTATAAACATGTATATTGTTATGTTTCTAATGATATTTTATTTAATCAAGTATTTTTTTATATATTTGTATATTTGTAATAAAAATGTTTTATTTATTTGGTATTTGAGTTGAAAGTTCTTTTCTTTAAGTTTGTAGTGTATTTAAGGTGTTCAGATATTTTTATACAGTAGTTATGCTGTTATAGACAATGTTTAGTTTTCCATTGTTGATTAGGCCATAGATTTATATAGGCATAGATAGACAATTTAATTGCTGGGTCCCCACGGGGGTTGAGGTGACATGCTTATATAGGTCCTTCATGGCAGGATCAGTAGAGGACGGGTATGATGGACCTTTTTAGTTAAGCATGAGACCCCAACAACAGGGAATGGGTAGGGTTTTCCTAAGGGTCCTTTTAATTATTCTTAGATATATGTATATAGGTTTATATGTTATATATCTGTATATTTTTTTTAAATGAAAAATGTTTTTTTATTTGGTATTTGAACTGACATTTCTTTGCTATAAGTTTATAGTGCCGATAAGGTGTTCAGATATGTATATAGTTAAACAGTTATAGATAAGGTTAATTTTCCTTTGGTGATTAGACCATATATTTATATAGGCATAGACAGACAATTGAATTGTTGGGTCCCCAAGGGTTTGGGTCCCTTTGCTTGGGATGAAATGCTCATAGAAGTCCTTCATGGCAGGATCAGTAGAGACTGGGTATGATGGACCTTTTCAGTTAAGCATGTGACCCCCAACAACAGGGAATGGGTAGGCTTTTCCTTTCGGCTATTAGTAATTTATTTGTTCCCAAGTATATTTTGTTTCATAAACGGAAGTCATTACTATTGTCGTTATAATATTTTATTTGTAACAATGTCCCAGATTGAATTTTTTTTTCTTATGTATAATTCTCATGTCAATGCTAAGACTATTTCCCAAATGCCCATTGAAATTGGTTTTAATATTTTTTTTTTAATTTAAGTGTAAGAAAAATGCAGTTATTCTGTAATATAATGTAAATTGTCATATCCAATGTGATTGTAATTTTAATAATGTCTGTTTTTTACTTGTTTAACATTTTAATATAGATTATTAACAGATATGCATTAACCGTTAAAATAAAATTCTGTACATTTTTAATCCAAAGTGTTTTTTTCTTTCTGCTGTATTTCTGTTGTGATATCTGATTATCCAGGATTATCTAATGTAAATTGTCATATCCAATCTGATTTTAATTTTAATAATGTCTGTTTTTTACTTGTTTAACATTTTAACATAGATTTTTAACAGATATGCATTAACCGATGAAATAAAATTCTGTACATTTTTAATCCAAAGTGTTTTTTTCTTTACTCTGTATTTCTGTTGAGTGATATCTGATTATCTATTAACATGCACCCCCGTGTTAAGTACCACAAGAGGAATCCAACTGGGTGTCTTTCTCCAGGGCATAAAATGAAAGCTCTTCTTCTTTATCATTTTCCTTTTGATCGAAAGAGGGAAAACATGGATTTGCACCTTTTATGCAGCCTTCCACAGGGAGAACTTCTAGCTCTCTTACTCCCTTGACCTTTGGGTTAATGCAAAGGGATTCAAAGATCTATTTCATTTTTCCAGGGTCTTCATTCCATAGTGCCACTCACTGAATAAACATCCTTGACCATGCACAGAGCATGTTTAGTGATGAATGCAATTCCAAAAAGAGCAACGTGTTACTTTCCATGTTTTACTGTAATAATTCTACTCCCTGCTAACATTTGCATATTATTTATCTGTAAAAGATCTTTAAAGGTCACTTTATATGTGTCTCTGGATAGAGTGATGACTTCCATTTAATAGCTTTACCTTATTGCTACTTTCAGATTCTAGAGACATAATGATTGCAATAGCTGACCTTGTCCTTAAATTACCCCACTCTCCAAAACTATGTGATTACTAAGAGGTAATAACAAGTAGGGGATTTTCTATAAAATTCTCGATAGGTTAAAATAAATTTGTCCCATCGAGGACTAGGCACCCTGCTGGTTCCCTGTCTTTACCTTAGATTCTTTCCACATTCAATTATCTTTCAAGGGAAGTAGGAACAAATAAATGAAATATGATAGGACTCATACATCCTAAACTTCATAGGGAAATAGCAGTACCTGTTTCTATTCTTTATTCTAAGAGCTTCATGCTCTATCAATAGTTTAGCAGGTTTGCTATTGAAGGTGCATTAAAGAGTTTTCTGGAACAGGTTTTGGAACATTACTCATACTTGGAAACAAATATAATTTAGGGTTTATAAGAAAGAGTGATGCAACAGAACAGTTTGCATTATACATGTTTTACTGATATGACAAGATCACTTTAAGAAATGTCACAAATAAGTGAAAGGGAGAAGATGTTATAGGACAAGTTAAGTAAAATATACTGAATACCCCCTCCTGACCAGAGTTGCAGATTTTTCACCATGAGCATGGTTTCAATTTAACAAACAGGCACTTCATAGGATCAGTGGGGAGATCACTAGTGCACTCTCCTAACAGTGTATTCTAGGGATGCGCCGAATCCACTTTTTTGGATTCGGCCGAACCCCGAATCCTTGGCAAAAGATTCGGCTGAATACCGAACCTATTCCTAATTTGCAAATGTAAATTAGGGGTGGGAAGGGGAAAACATGTTTTACTTCCTTGTTTTGTGACAAAAAGTCATGCAATTTACCTCCCCGCCCCTAATTTGCATATGCAAATTAGGGTTTGGCCCGGCAGAAGGATTTGGCCGAATCCTGCTGAAAAAGGCCAAATACCGAACCAAATCCTGGATTCGGTGCATCCCTGGTGTATTCCCATGAATGGCAAAAATACAGGTGTTCGAAATAACCATTTTTGGAATGTTATTTACTTTTGTGTGTGTTTGGGGCCATATTCATATAATCCACTGTGTATGGGGGATTGATTACAAAGTCATTTTGTAGCTTGCATACCAAGTCACACCCTTATCTAATTTCTACATATCAAATGGTTACCTGGGAATGGCAGCAGGCTTGTATGCTTACAACTGGTGCCTTAAATCTAATTACTGTATGTGAGAAAATCTGCTTGACAGAACGTGGGCAAGTTGGGGAATTTTACCTACTCCATCTCATCAGTTGGCAGGTGAGCTGTGGCGCAGTTACTTAGGATTTAGCTCCTGGGGTTAGCCAGAGGGGAGTCTGGGAAGAGAAAATGAAGACAGGAAGCAGTCTGGGAACAGGAGCCACCAGTTGGACAAAATAAATGCATTAAGGGCCTGACAACAACATTGTAGACTATATCAAACATTTGTTAATATAAATATTGTTTCAGTGTAATGGTTTTGGTGAAACAATCAATTGATTTATTATACAATATAATCATTTTAATATACACTTATTGGTGTTGATTATTTGTCTGCTAGCTCAAAAGAACTGTAAACCCTTGTTACAGTGGCATAACTACCAGGGGTGCAGGGGGGTGCAAACACACCTGGGCCCACACCCCCTAGAGGCCCACCGGATTTTACAGAACGCACGCCAGAAGCACTGCGTTGCAAGATTCATAGGGGGGAGGGCCCAACAAGGGGGCCCGGGTGCCCATCCTATACCAGGGTCTGCCGGCGAGTATTTACGCAACTGCCTTGTTAGAGGGGTGAATATAATATTTTTAATACACAAAAAAGAAAGTCCCAAATCAGTATTGATCCCACTCAGTAAGGTCATAATAGGTTTTCTCACACCTCCAAATTCTAAATTTTACAAATATCTGTGTCCCTAAAGAGCTCAAAAATCAAGCATTTGGGAAAAAACAAGAAGAATGATAATATGTAGTAGTCTCACTTATTTACACACCATTCAAGTTCAAAATTTATCCGGCGTCTCTTACAGACACTGGTAGAGAAGCTGGAGAAATTTTGAACTTGAATAGTGGCAGATTTCCATTTGATCCGCTTTTAATTCTGTGTTTGTTTTTGTGCAATTCAGATGTTTTATTTGAAACGTTTACTGCACATGCCACTTCTTTATTGTTTTCATGGATGGTCTACAAGGAACATTATTATACTGTAATAATACCGGCACTCTCGACAAAGTCCTTCTGCCTGGGTGCAGAAACATCAACATTCTCCATACATGTCCAAAAGCATCCGCACTCACAGAGCTTATGAAATAAAAATAATCTTTATTTTCAGAACTTCAACCTGATGTTTTCGGCCTTTCTCAAAGTACTAAAATAACAGTGAATAAGCCTTATATCTGTATTTTGGTGGGAAAACAGCAGCACTTGTGACGGGTTCGCATAGTCATAATTTATCACTGTAGATCATATACCCAATAAAAATTACACTCATTTAACAAATCGTTAACAAAATTACACAAAAACATTTTTAAAAGCAAGGCACTAAAAATCAATTATTATTATAACAAACAAGTAACATATTGCTACAGACTCGATACAAACAATTGCTATTGTGTCAATCTCTGAGCAGCTGTTAAACTCTAGAGCAGGGGTGCCCAAGACGTCGATCGCGGTCTACCAGTAGATCCAGGGAATGTTCCTAGTAGACCGCAAGCTGCCTAAACCAGAGAGGAGGGAATATGGAACATCCACCACCGCTCCCGCAGCTTTAGGACCCAGTGGATCTGCGTTAGTTGCAGCCCTGCCGCTTACCCAGTGTGTCAGTGCTCCCACCTCCCCACCCCTCTCCTTCCCTCCCTCAGTCCACTGTCTGAGCGAGCCTGCAGCCAGCATGGATTCCTACCAGAGAGGAGGGGACAGGGAACACCTGCCATGGCTCCTGCTGCTGGTGAAGGGCCATGCATTCCACAGTGGAACGTACGGTTGCTTAGTAAAGATGGTCACCTTGGGGGGACTTGAAGAGGATGAAGCACTGCTGCTGTTTCCCATCTGAAACAGCAGCAGCTTAAGGACCTGGCAGTTCAGTGTTAGTTGTAGGACTTCCCCAGCAGCAACGTGTCAGTGCCCACTCCTCTCCCCATCCCTCTCCTACCCTCCCTCAGTCCTCTGCCTTATCTCTCCATACCCTGGCACTCAGAGAGCCTGCATGGATTCTGTTATCTTGAAAATCCCACTGCCTGGAGTTGCTGGTGGCCTATCAGGATGTCATGGGTGATGGTAGCAAGTAAAGAGAGGGCTGCAGTGGAGCGGGGCACACAGTGGTGGGGTCACTGATGTAGTGGTGCTATGTAGCAGCTGAAGCAGATGGTATCAAGCGCTCACCATGCCAATGGGGTACCTGGCTTAGCCAGTCATGCTTATTGCTGAGAGCACTGGCACAACTGGTACTAGATGCCATGTGCTTGACCAGTGTGGGATAATCAGTACCGTTTGAAGTTAGATAGGAGCGGACACTGTGATTGCTTGGCATTTTCCAACTGCCCAGTGCCCTTGTAGGGTTCCAGGGACTCCAGCACGGTCTCAGCCTTGGTCTCCCCAGCTGCAGGTACCCCCCCAGCCCTCTCCCAGTCGGACTGGAAGTTCTCGTGTGCCAATCTCCTGCCTGAGCAGCAGTCACATCGGAGCAGTGAGATCAGTGGGCAGGCCAGGCTCCACATTGTGTCCCTACACCACGTGTGTGAGCTGCCGGGGACAGGGGAAGACTCTCTGTACCTTTCCTTCATACCTCCAGACATGGCGAGCCCTTGTATTCTGATTCAGGATAGGGATGCACAGAATCCACTTTTTTGGATTCGGCTGAACCCCCAAATCCTTTGCGAAATATTCTCCTGATGGCGGCCAGGTGTCGAAAGTAGATCCCAGGGTAACAAAGTCTGGGCACCCCTGCTCTAGAGTTACCAGTCGTTAGAGGGCGGCTGAAATTTGTATATATTCTATTATAAAACTGAGTAAAACAGAATAAAAGAGCTTAACCCCTTCAGTTTGTTGTTTAATATACCGCTCCATAATGCTTCATTTTCTTTTTCTTTAAAATTAAGTTTTAATCCTCTTCATTTCTGTGATGTGACTATTTATTATTATTTAACACTTTATATTACTTATCCTACTACTTTTCTAATCACCCTACTGCCTGTGATGTATAGTTTCTAGGGACCCAAGAAGTTAGATTATGACATGGAGGGTGCCGGTCCGGTGAGATTATACCGATCTTTCCACCTCGAGACAAACCATCTGCACTGTGATGGCAGGAAGTTGGCTTTTGTGTTATATTACCATGCTGTGAGAGATATTACTACCCTCTAACCCAGGGATTTAAATAAAGGGGATAAATATTTGGTATCTAGACTGGCAGCAGCGTCTCAAAAGGCAATCCTACATCAATGGCTCTCCACAGAAGCCCACCTATCACACTTACAAAACAAAAAATTCATCACATGTTTCATATGGACTGGCTGGAAGCCATGACAAACAAAGAACGACAAGCTAAAAAATATCTTTCTCACTTGGACCACATATATCAATAGTCTTCCCTCTCCACTCAGATACCTAACCACTCACACCTTCATAAACACAACTTGGTATGACACAGAAATTTTAAGAGGTAATTCATTGTTGCAAGAAACAACCATTATATCCAAAACATACTTCAAGGGACTGGAACGACCACAAGATCACCCCCCAGGGGTCACCGCACTAATAGGCTTTTATCATCTTACCTAGGTAAATAAATTCAGCCTGTTTGAACTAGAACCAAACTTGGAACTAGTTGTAATGGAAATATATTACTATGTTAACTTTATTTACATTTAATTTTATTTTTATCTACTTTCTTTTCCTTCATTTAAGCATGTACTATGACATCAATGACTGAATAACTGGACATATAAAATGTCCGGGAAATGTATTGCATGCTATAAAAATGTAATAAAGACAATTTAAAAAAACAACAGATTTCAGTGGAGAACTGAACCTGCTGCCATTTTTACAGTATTAACACCAGGGTCTCCAAACTATTCACAGTTGGTCACTAGGGGACTGCAGTTTAAGTTTGAAAAAGTGGGCGGAGCCACCAACAGATTTCACCTATTGAATTGTGTTGTTTTAAATTAAAATCATACTATTTATGCCAGGGTCCCCAAACTTTTGCACAGTTAGTCACTAGGTGACAATTTAAGGTTTGGGGGAAAAGTGGGTGGAGCCAGTAGCCAATACAATTTCTTTCATTGATTTTTAATGGGGAACTTTAAACTGCTGCCATTCTCACAAGTTTAACGTCAGGGTCCCCGGACTTTGCAGAGTTAGCCATCGGGTAATTGCAGTTCAAGCTTAGGAAAAAAATGACCGGAGCCAATCACATTTTACCAATTGACTTTCAATGAGGAAATTTAACCAGCTGCCATTCTCACAGTATGCAAAACTTTCACAGTTGGTTACTAGGGGACTGCAGTTTTAGTTTTGAAATAGTGGATGGAGCCACCAACAACCGTTTTGATCTGATTTTACCTATTGAATTTTATTGATTTACATTGAAGATTTTGCCATTCTAATACTATTTATACCAGGACCCTCAATCTTTAAAGAGTTAAGCTGGCCGTAGATGCAAAGATCCGATCATTTGAATCGTCGAAAGAATGGACTTCCCCATCTCCCGACCTGTCACTAACCATTCCACACAAATAAAGTACAAAAGAACAGATCAGCCGATGTTCTGCCCTGACAGCAATCGTACGAAAGTTATGTCCGACAAAGCTAGTGACAGTCTCCCTCTGAGATATTATTGGCAGCCGACAGAAATCTATTAACCTGTCCGAAAAGACCAAAAGACCGATCTCTACCGGAAGAGAAATGTCGGGACTCTCCACACACGGCCACGAATATTTTACCCATCAAAATTTCATTGGCTATTATATAAACTGCTGCCTTTCTCCCAGCATTAGTCCCCCACACTTTGCTGAATTAGTCACTGGTGGACTGCAGTTCAATTTTAGAAAAAGGGGACAGAGCCACCAACCATTATTCAGATGTCACTTTCCAGTAGGGAAATCTAAATTGCTGCCATTTTGACACTATTAAAACCAGGGTCCCCACAATGTGTACAGTGGTTTTTACTATATGATAATGGTCCAAGGTTAGAAAAAGTGAGTGGAGCCAACAATAACCAACCAGATTTCAATGAGGCAGAGATGTGGGCTTCATACTGAGAGAGGCAGGGAAATTAAAGTAGAGTATATTACCCACTGGAACAATTTTCTCCATGAGAAATTTTTTTTAATCTTTACAGTGACATTTTTTAAACAACGCTCTACCTCCCAATCCCCCTCTTCTATTTCATGCTTCAAGTATCTTTTAGCATACTCTGTACACTCTCTCTTACGTCACTTATGCAAGTGGTCCGGCACATATTCTCCCGCAAGCTCACTTTTCAGGGGTTGTTTCCTTAAACTCCAATGATAAGGTGATCTTTACTTCCATGGTTGGGGTTAATAAGCAATTTAAGATGATAAAAAATGTGCTGCCACTGTAATTGCACCACCTGGATAGCATTTTTATAAGAAAATATCCCCCCCTCCTTAGAATTTGAGCTTTTGATGTCATACTGAAATAAAACCCTTGTGTAATTGAGCCAAATCCAATCCAGCAAATGTATTGCAGATGGTATAGTGTGTAGTGGTTTGTAGCTCTCTCTGTTTTCACATACTCTTTCTAGGAATATAGCATTATAACTTTGTGGGAGAGTATTCTGAAATGAAACTTCACAGAATATGAGAAGATCCTGGTTTGTAATTATAGGAAGTTTATATAGGCCTTTTTAATTTTGAACAAAAGTCATCTTTGTGTCTCATTTCCCTCCTACTCCTTAGTAAAATTTTGAGCTCTCTCCAGTTAAAAGTCTCCATCTAAACCATGTGTTTGGCTAGGGCAAATGAAATGTAGCTGCAAACAGCGCCAATCCGCGCCTTTATGCCGCCTGAGGTGGCCTTCCGTTGCCGCCCCGACCCCTCCTCACGGCGCTCACATTTTCTGCCCAGGAAGGGGTCGGGGTGCTGCACAACGCTAGTGCAGAGAGCGCAATTGCGCTCTCTGCACTAGAAGATATATATATATATATATAGATATAATAATATATATATATATATATATATATATAGCCCTTTGCATTCCCAGATGTCTCCTATTAAAGGGGAACTATCATGAAAATAAAAATTCTTAAAATGATTCATTGCATAAAGTTATTTAATTCTCTAAATATAATGTATTACAAATTTTAGAAATTTTTAGTTATAAAGATATTTCAATTATTATACTGCTCTTGCTACAGCTGCTTCTCTCCTACCCAGCCTCAGGCCAGCTATGCGTTGGAGTCGAATAAATTGATTGACAGGTCTGCTCTAACTCTGATTGTCTGTAAGCGCTGTCAATCCTCAGCCGTTTCTAACATCTCCCTGCCACAAAGGCACTTCACCTTCCTTGTCTGTTCCTTGCTTGAGAGTGAAGCATACATATCTCCTGCTCTTTCATTCAACAGCCCCTTGTGGAAAGCCAGCCGTAGTAAAGTTTAAAAGGTACCTTCTCCAGTTAACTGCTGCTTGTGTAACCCCTGCTCTCTCCTTCATCAAACCCTCCCCCTGCACATCCAATACGTGCAAGCCTGTGAGAGTAAACACAAGAGCATGCGCAGCAGGACAAAGTGCAGGAAGGTACCGAGCTCCTGATTTTGCCTTTTGCTGTGTCTTTCTGGGGCATGGGGGAGAGCAGAAGTTATGTGCGGGTCAGTAAGGGAACTGATAAGGAAGCTCTTGAAGTTACTTCACTGCAGAAAGGGCTGTCTTTCCAATTGCCTTTCTGGGAGGGGGGGTCAAGCAGGGAGAGAGCAGGAGATTTGTGTGTGTGTGTAGGATGGGAGAATAAAGTCTTTATAGCCACTGAACTAACAACCAGCAAAGTGGAGATAGAAAAGAAAACTATATAGTGAAGTAATAATGATGATCGAGGACAAATAAAAAAAAAAAAATATATATATATATATATAATTAATTCTTATTGAAAGTATAAGTGTACTTCATAAAGGTGCAGAGAGTTATAGTTCTGTGTTAGTTCAAGTACCTCTACAAAAGAATGTTTTCACAGCAATAAGTAGTGATGTGAACACAAATTCTGTTGTGGAAGCACTTGGACTGTTGTTTTCCACAGAACTATAACTCTCTGCATTGAAGACTACATTATATAATGTTTTCTCTAATATCTCCTCCTTGTTCATATCAGGGGCTATTTTTTGTGCATCTCAATTATGGAGTTAACCCTTTAAGTGCCACCAAATGTAGAATCTGCTCTCTACAGAACAGAGGGGTGGCTTTTAAATTTTAAACAACCAAAACAATGAGGCTCAGGCCCTTGGGGGTGATCGTGCAGGGACCTCATCAACACTTAGCATCTACACCTGCACTTCCTGTGGCCTCTATCATTCATCAGATGAGAGAAGCGAACATGGACTAGAGGTTAGGCAGAAGACAGGTACCTGCCCAGTGCCCCCCTTTCGTTGCCTCTTCTGCCTACTACTAGTTCTGACTGTGATGGGGACTTCCTCCTGCTGCTGTGGCTCGCCTGCCTTGTTTTACACATTCACACTGACAAACACATCCACCTTTTATACTAACACACACAATTTTCACTTTCACACATACATTTTTGGGGGATTGTGATTAGTCTGGCACATTCACAGCGTTCACACATACATACACGCAATTTGCCACACATACCACATATAACATATTTATTTTTTGTGGAGTTTTTTCTGCATCATTTTTTTTTTTTTGCATAAAAAGAAAATGTATTTTTATCTTTGCATATACTATATTTGCAAATCACACTTTTGTATGTTATTTTGGTAATTGCATTTGTTTGCTTGTTTGTGCCCATAAAACTTATTTGGCTGAGTGAAACGATAAAACTGTGATTCCAACTGCTGAAACTAAGCAAAAAATTGCATTGATTTGATTGGTTTTATTGGATTTTATTTCATTCTGCATTGGTCTTAGTTGTTTTTGCCTATGAAAATTATTCATGCTATATTTTCATTTTGGTGCCACTGCACACCACTAGTGATGGGCGAATTTGCGCCGTTTCGCCGAAAAATTTGCGAAATTCGCGAAACGGCAAAAAATTCGCGAAATGGCGCCGGCGTCTCGTTTTTGATGCCGGCGTCCATTTTTTTCGGAAAAATTTTTTTGATGCCGGCGAATTTTTGACGCGAATTTTCGCGGGAGTTTCGCGTATTTATTCGCTGGCGGTGAATCGCGCAAATTCGCCGCGAATTCGCGCCTGGCGAATAAATTCGCCCATCACTACACACTACAGTTTGGTAAATTTATCCATATTGTTCATATTTGGGATTTTTATCTTGGTACCTAATATGAGGGAGATAAGATGCTGGAAGCTTTGAGGCAATTTTCAGGTATCTCATCAAAACCGACAAATTTGGGAAAGCATTTTGACCATTTTAGATTCGGCTGAATCTGTACTTTCCAACAATATATGGTTTTGGGGGGGGCCACTTTGTGCTGTTAGGAGGGTAGTGTGGCACATAATATGCAGTCGGTTCACAGAAGGCAAATCAGCAGCGGAGAAAATACATATGCACTATTTTTATTTGGGGTCTGCACATGCCCTCTGCTTTGGTTTATCTATGTATACTGGGCATCAAACTGTTCCGTAGACCCTTGGCGTCAATATTTAGGGTGTTTCCCAGTTGTATGTTAGAAATTGGGTGAGATAAATGTGGCCAATTGCAATATTTTTAGTTTATTTTCAAAAATGTCATGAAAACCACTGCCTTTAGCGTAGCTTTTTCAGTATGGTAGTTTGGAGTAGAAAGACATAATTACCTAAATTGGATTTGCCAGAATTTGTAATTTACAAAAATAAATGGCTCTGGGGGGTCTTTGTGCTGTTGTGCGGTCTTGTGCCACGTAATTCGCAGTGAGGGGCTTTTGTTCACAGAAGGTGAATCGGCAGCCGAGAAAATTCATATTAGGGATGCACCGAATCCACTATTTTGGATTTGGCCGAACCCCTGAATCCTTTGTGAAAGATTCGGCCATACCGAACCGAACCCTAATTTGCATATGCAAATTAGGGGTGGGAAGGGGAAAAAATTTACTTCCTTGTTTTGTGATGAAAAGTCACGTGATTTCCCTCCCCATCCCTAATTTGCATATGCAAATTAGGATTCGGATTTGGTTCGGCCGGGCAGAAGGATTTGGCCGAATCCTGTTGAAAAAGGCAGAATCTTGGCCGAATCCCGAACCGGATCCTGGTTTCGGTGCATCCCTAATTCATATGCACTATTTATATTTGGGGTCCGCACATGCCAGCTGCTTTGGTATATCTATGCATAATGGGCATCAAGCTGTTCAGTAGACCCTTGGTATCAATATTTAGGTTGTTTTACAATTGTATGTAAGAAACTGGGTGAGATAAATGCGGGCAATTGCAATATTTTTAGACGATTTTCTGAAATATAAAAACAGCTCCCTTTATCGCCAAATTTAGGAAATGTTTGCGGGTTGGTGCTTTGGATTAGAATGACATGCATACCCAATTTGGATTCCTGGGGAATGTGTACTTTCAGAAAATATATGGTTTTCTGGGGTGAACGTACTATTTTCTACCTTTGCCCCCCCCCCACAACTATGTAAATTTGTTGATTTTGCAGCATCCGAAATAACAGACCATATGGGGGTCATCGTTTTGGGGCCCCTATATGCCACGTGCTTAGGTAAACCTATACATATTAGGCATAAAACTGGACCACAGGCTTTCAAATTTGGGGTAATTTATCTTGATACCTAAGTATGTGTGGAAATACAATGCTGCAGGTGGAAATTTTGGAAATGTCACCAAAATCACCAATTCCAACAGAAGTGGAATTACACCAAAATTCTAGCATATTTTGAAAGCTAAGGTTCGGGGAGATTAGTCGTCCACGGTAGGGTAGATTTGTCGCTAGGTTACTAATCTCCCTGTCTGCCACCAGCCTAAGAAGTTGTGGGAGATAATGATGTGAGCTCATCCTTGCGTATGGAGAGTGGACTCTACTGTCTACTGTCTTAGGCTAACATTGGACTTTGGTAGCTTTAATTTGGCGAAGTATGAAGTCGAAGTTTTTTTTTAAGAGACAGTACTTCAATTATCGAATGGTCGAACGATTTTTACTTCTAATCGTTTGAATCATTCAATTCGATCGAATTTGACCAATTTGATGGTCGAAGTACCCAAAAAATTACTTTGAAATTCGAATATTTTTTAATTCGAACTATTCAATCAAGCTTAGTAAATCTGCCCCATAAAATCTGCAGATCTTTCTTAACACATGAAGATCCCCCTTTCTTCATCTTAGATTGAGATTGTGACATGGCACTATCTTTCTTACCTGTGAATGACATAAACCAGTAGCTATAGCAATATCTTGCGCTTGGCAAGGCCACAGCTGGAACTGCATGTAGGTAACTGCAATAAACGCGATGGGACAACTTTAGATAACTCACATGCTGCAGCATGCACACTCTGCATTCAGAAGGAACTGCAGCCACAGCTTAGGGACACAAGGGTCTAAACTAGGGAAAAGCATCAAAAGAGGTACGTGCCTGGTGCCCCTCTGCCTTTGCGTCTTAAGCACGTGCCTCTTCTGCCTACCCCTAGTTCCGGCCCTGCCTGACACACCCAGGCCCGGAAGGCCCTGGCCTAGAGCGACAGAAATTCAGGGGCGGCGTGCCGCTCAGCCACATTCAAGTAAATTGTTTCCCTTCCACGTCATCTCTGCGTCATCCTCCCCGTCTCCTTGCGCCTGCATGTATATGCGCATGCACACATCTTGAATATGCGCATGCGCATATACACGCAGACGCAAGGAGACTGGGAGAATGACGCGAAAGGGGAGGGGAGGACGACACTGAGGGGAAGGAGAGGGAAGGGGAGGACGATGCGGGAGGGGAAGACAGAGAGTGCGATGCATACGGGTCGATGGAGACGGCCTTGGGGCGCCTCATTTGTAAATTCAGGCCTGGACACACCTACATCACGCAAGAGTGTGGGGAAACATCTATGCTGTGCTGACATCTCTCACTGGAGCACTGACACAATCCAACTTCAGGAGTGCTGGCAACATTCAAGGTCAGGAGAGCTAGCAGAATTGATAACTTCGGGGAGCTGAAAGAATAGCTAAATTATGGTGGGGTGACATTATGAGAAACTCAATTTTTTTGATGATGGCTATATTTTGGAGCACAATGTGATTTCTAACTCTAAGGATTGTCAACATGGCCCTAGCAACCAGACGGCTGAAATTGCAAACTGGAGAGCTGCCAAATAATAACTAAAAAAATAATAAAAAATGAAAACCAATTGCAAATTGTCTCAGAATATCACTCTCTACATGATACTAACAGTTACCTCAAAGGTGAACAGCCCCTTTAATAGGAGTGTTTGTGAAAGCTAGGGTTGCTAACTTTTCTCCCGGTGGAGACCGTGCAGGGGGTGGGGCTGTGATGTCGGGGGCTGGGCTATGACACGGCGATCGGTTGATCGCTGTGTCAATCATGGTAAATCCTGCACGGTTTTTCTAATTTGGAAAACTGGGCAAGAAGTTTTGACCCGGGCTGTCCAGGTCAAAAGACAGGTGCCAACCCTAGTGAAAGCGCTTTGAAGTCTTTGAAGTGCAACTGCCAATGCTAGTGTATACAAAAGCCAGTACTAATGACAGTGTGTATGAAAGTGCCAGTATATAGAAGTGCCAGTGCTACTGCCAGTGCATGAGGTTGCAGTACCAATGTGTGTGTGAAGGTGCCAGTGGCAATTCCAGTGTATGGAAGTGTCAGTACCAATTATAGTGTGTGTGTAGTGGTGCCAGTGCCAATGTATGGAATTGTCTGTGTATACAAGTGCCAGTGCTAATGACACGGTATGGAGGTTCTAGTATCAATGTCAGTGTGTGTGTGAAGGGACCAGTACCAATGCTAGTATATGTAGGTCACAGTACCTATTCCCGTGTGTATGGAAGTGCATGCCAGTGTAAATAGGTACTAATCAGACCATATATAGCCATACAAGAATGGTACTGGACCCTTGCGCATGCGCGTACCTGTCTTCTTCTAGAGTCCGGGGCAGGAGAGGGAAGTCCGGCAGCAGTGGCAGATTTGGGCAAGGAGCAGGTCTGGGTGGCAGGGCCGACTAGAGCTGGGGCCCACTGGGTTTTCTCCCAGTTTCCCTCTGGCCCAGTCTGACCCTGCATGTCCTGCAGCCTGGACTGGAGTTGCTACCAGTGAATACTCCATGTGCATGCATACAATTTTACAGAATGCCCAGATCTTTCATACAGAGCATATGCACAAGCGTGTAATAAGAATGAACTCTTGTCTGGTCCCTGGTAAAAAAGTGTTTGCCTCAGAAACACTACTATTGTTTACAAAATAAAAATAAGCTGCTTGCTAGCCATGGAGGCAGATAAGCAGGTAACAGATAAATGAATACAATAGGTTTAGATACCTGTAAAATAACTAAATCCATTGTATTTGGCTTTGTGCCTTTTAGCCCTATTTCAACTTGAATGCTTGTCCCATGGCTATGTTCCTGAAGCAAGCGCTCCAGATTTATCAGGGCAACAGTACATTTTATTTTAATTAATTTAAAACTTCATATTTTGATGTTGCTGTTCCTCTAAAACACATTGACACCACAAAAAAAAAACATGGGAACACACAAAGACACACATTTATACACTTAAAGTTACTGGGAGACTAAATCACACACAAACACACTGTCACACACATATATTTATAGAGAGAAAGAGGATGATTTCAAACAAAGGTGCTAATTTGTACCAGTTCAATTACTCATATTTTGCACCTTGTAGTGAGTAGACTGTTCAAAGTGAATTGCTGGCTGGTTGTTATTGACCTACAGAGACATGTGTAAAATGTGAGGTGAGGTGCATAATACCCTGTTTATTTTTATATCTGTACAATATTTACCAAGCTCTGTCCTGCCTTTGATCTGGAAGAGTGTGAAAACCTCATTCTGCCAATAATATCAGCATTTTCACACTATAAAAGAATAACAGCCTTACTGTTCTCAGAATGAGATTCCAGAGAATGCAGTTGGTGTGTGGATGCTTTGAATTCAGCATGAAGAGGGTGGGACTTTGCTAGTTGCTACATGACATCACAGTTGGGGTATAGCCACTCCCATTCAGCAATTGCTTGAACTGGCTCTCAGAGAAAGCATTCTGACTGACTGTAATATTATTGAATGCCTTTCAAAAAGTAAGCATTTCTGTTAAATGAATATATTTGAGAATATTATTATTTTCATCCTATCTATCCACTGAGAAAATTCAATTTTCGCAATAGTTCCCCTTTAAAGTACAATGTTCTTCTAAACAATGTCTGGAACGACCCATTTTACTCAGATTTTCAGCTTGAAATGCACTATAACCAACATGCACAACATTTGCTGCCTTCCTTCCTTAAATATGGGCTGTAATTAACACCTGACAGCATGAATGACCTCAATAATTGAACTCCACACTGCTATTATTTGGAACAAGCTTCAATTAATGATTCAATTACACAGAATCAGCGGTATGCATGTCATGAATGTTGGGCCCGTTGGTTTTCTATTCACTCTACTACGCCTACTAGTAAATGATTTGCCTTGAAGAAATATAATTTCTACCAAAAACAGTGATTGATCAGGTTAGTGATGTTGGACTGCTATTATGTTGAACAAAACTGTATACATAAAAGATATGTAATACATTCTTGGAAAAAATAACTTTTTCAGGGTGAGCTTGCTAATACAATATTTTTCCTTTTTTTTCCTAGGGGAATTAATGGAGTGTTTGGTTCCACACCCAGAATACAAGATGTTAGGTCTCTGTAACATTCCTTAGATGTGTGAACACGCCTTGGCATACAGTACATGGCATGGGTTACTGAAACATTTGAGGCAAGTGCTCATTGCTAATGCTAAAATTGAAGAAGGCGAGGACAGTCATGAACTAGCACTTAAAATAAATACAAATAGCTAGGCAGTTAAAACATAAGCTGTCTTATTCACTGACCGAGTTTATTTATTTTTTGGACATTCCCTTGGTGATTTTGGACAGTTTTATGGAAGAAAGACTCATTTTACTTATGTTGGGAAAAGGCTTTTGCTAATAGAAATGGTTACAGCTTCCACAGTAAGAGCAATCACCAAACTTAATTCTGTTGGTTCCCATGCTAGAACAAACTCTTAGTATATTCAGCATAGGTCACCTAGATATATACTCAAATTATTTCAAATGGAAAATACGTTCTGCTTGCATTAATCATTCTATGTAGAAGCCATGTCAATTTAAATCCAGAAAGACATATGTCCCTGAAGTCAGACAACCATCTGTGATTGTATTCACTTACCTGATACTGTGGCAAATAGTAAAATCAGCAGAAAACTGACTCTTGCTGCTTCTGCTTTCTTTTCACAAGTGTGCATGCATGGCAGAGTGAAAAGCTGAACTATAACAAAAAAACTGGCTTTTTCACTCTGCTGTGCGTGTAGAGAAAGAAGGTAAGTGATTACAATCACTATGGGGTACCAATAATGGGACACCCCTAAGTGATTTTGAAGCTTAAAAGCTTTAGATATCCTTTAAACTTAAAACATATTGTACCTAACTTGTTAAGACCATTGATATCTGAAACAAGATAATGTTTTAAATACATTTTCTATGCATTTAGGTTTTGTCTTTGGGAAAAAGCTGGTATAGGTTGCCCTTTATTTGCACATATTGTTATAAATATATATTTTGGAAGCAATGGTCACCCATTCAGTGCACACTAAATAATGAACCATTCAGCTTCAGTTTGCTTGCTTTTCCTGGTAGCCAAAGGTGATGCAACTTCTCAGAAACTTCTGAACTGTATAAACAAAAGGGCAATTTGTGGAAAAGTTATTCTGTGTTGTTGCCTGGGGCTCTCTTGCTATGCTTAGCTGTGCTTCTGAACTGTAACTTTCAGCCTCTGTGCAATGTTATAAGTATAGTTAGTGCAAAACCTATTTCCTTATTTTCTTGTTGAGAATAACACTACAATTATATAAACATCCACCACGATTTTTGGACTTTGAGTTTAAACAATTCCAGAAAACCACAACGAATCAGGAGAAGTTAATGGGCCATGTCTGTAGTTGGCTGATTTTACACAGAGCTCTTCCTCCTCTTAGTGACAGACTGTATGTGTATAGAGTTTGCATTCAGGCTCCCATACAAATAATAGTCTGTAGTAGATAAAGGTTAATTCAGACATTACATACAATATGGCATTCACTTCTGTATATCCACCAGAAATTGCCTAAAAGGTAGTTTTCTACTGCTTATTTATATCAAAACACTGTTATCTGGAAATCCATTTTCCAGAAAGCTTCAAAACACAAGAGCACCAGTTCCCGCAGGGACTTCATATTTTACTGATTTAGCTGACTCTGAGAATTTATATTACATTTTATCATGTAAGTTTCTCAGGAAATCATGATTTTGTATTTTGAATGTCTTTGTGCCAGATATTTTAACATTATTAATTGCTCATTAGTTACTTTTGTGTGACATGGTTAACTATAACCACATTTTTTTCTGGCATGTTACAAAAGCAACTAATATTATCCACACTTTGCTATTTTAAGATAGATAGATAAGATTCTTTATTTGTAACATGCATAGTTATACAGGTACAACATGCAGTGAAATGCATCCTGATACACTTTTTTAGACTTGTGCCAAATTAAAACACACTAGTTAAATACTACAACTAAGTACAAAAGAATTACCATAAAAATAAGAATTCTAAGAAAAATTTTAAATTCAGTATAGCGGCAGAGCAGATGTAGGGCAAGATGAACCATGTTATTTACATAAATGACAGTGAGTGAAGATTGTATAAAAAATATAGAAATATAAAAAAAAACAGCAGTGCAGTAAATTACACCAGATAACCATGTTAGGTATTAATTGGCATGTGTGGCCACCATCTCAGCCAGCAGCAGTAAGGTGGCGCTCACATGTGAATGAGCAAAAAAGGCAGTGGTACTTCTTTTGTGCGAATTGCAGAGAAAATGCGTTTGCGCGCATGCGCAAGAAGATGTAAAAGCCACAGAGAGTCGGGCACCGGACTGGGGGTAGGCGACAGAGGAGGTACGTTCCTGGCACCCAGGCCCAGACTGGCAATCTGTGGGCAGTGTCGGACTGGCTCCCTCTTCTTACAATATTTAAATTTTGGGGAAAAAAGGTTTTCGGCAATGCGCACGTGCCGTTTACGTATGCACACTGAGCGACGCATTCACACAGTCGCGCCAAGCTCATCGCGTTGCAGTAGGGGGCCGGAGTGGGCCCTGGACCAGCAGTCCCGGTGGGCCCCGGGCTCCCAGTCCGACCCTGTCTGTGGGTTCTGGCAAATGCCAGAGGGGTTGCTATCAAGTGCCATAGAAAGTCAGTATTTAGTGGGCTGGTGGGAGCTGTTTGGGCCTCTGTGTGGGCTGATTGGGCCTCTGTGTACCTGAAATGCCAGGGCCTATTTTAATTCTCAGTCCGGACCTGCTGGCGCCCCCCAGCTTTGCGCCCTAGGCACGTGCCTACTCTGCCTACCCCTTGGCCCAGCGCTGCTGCAGTTTAACACTTCTGTTGTTAACTTGACTATCCTTAGGGGGAAAGATGTACAAACTGCTTCTTTAGGTAAGTTGAAACACTGGTGGTTTTCTACATGGCAAATCATTTACTAGTAGGTGTAGTAGCGTAATAGAAAACCAACAGTCATTGCATAAATGCTGCTGATTCTGTGTAATTGAATCATTAAAGGGAAACTATCGCAAAAATGAAAATGTAATAGTTTGTCAGATGACCCCAAACACTGAATTCAAGACAGTCAAACATGGTGGCGCAAGCATCGTGGTTTGCATACCAGGGATCATGGATCAGTTTCAATACACCAAAATACTTGAAGAGGTCATCTTGAATAATGCTGAAGAGGAAATGCCCTTTAAATGGGTTTCACCAAGACAACAACCCCAAACACACCAGTAAAGGAGCAACATCTTGGTTCCAGACCAACAAGATTGACGCTATGGAGTTGGCAACTAGGGATGGGAAAAATTTTTCGCCTTGTTTCACCGCAAAAATGACGCCCATAGACTTGTATGGCGTCCTGCGTCAAAAAAAATTAGCCGTGCAACAAAATTTTTTTGACACCGGCAGCGAATTTTTGGTGAATTGAAACTGGTCAAATTCGCCCATCCCTATTGCCAACCAAATATCCAGACCTTAATCCAATAGAAAATTTGTGGGATGACATCAAAAATGCTGTTTCTGAAGCAAAAAATGCAGGAGAATTGTGGAATTTAACAGGTGCCAGAAGTTAGTGGACTCTATGCAGCAGAGATGTGCAACAGAAACACTGCTTATACAACTAAATATTAGTTCAGGGATTCAAACGAAAGCAAAATCTTGAAACATTTTTCAGTTTATACAGTGAATGTTTGAGTTTGTAAAGAAGAATGCAGACACTGCTATTTTTTGGAACAGCCCAATATTCCCTTTTCTTCACTTTCTGTAAAGGAATAACACAAATTCGATTTTTACCCCACACCATTTTCATTTTGTCCAGCAAACATCACACGAAATCAGCTGCTAAGTTCTTGCCTCAGAACACATGGGCCCTTGAGAATAGTGTGATAGGCAGCATGCACTACAATGGAAAGAGGTTATGATGGGATAAAAGCAAAATATAAGAGACATATGTTATACCTGAAAATGAGGGTGCAGATAGGAGTGGGTATCTACAATTTTAGCACATTAAATTTCAATGTAAAGTGTATACTGCTCCAAGTCTAAACTCAATTCAGAAGGCTTCAGAGATCCTACATTATAAACATATCACCAGATGATGCATTCACCCTTTGGAAAACACCAAGAGCTTTAAACAAATATGAAAAGTCTGCTACTTTGGTTAGCAATAGCCATTTTCTTCTGAAACCCATGGATAATATCATTGGCAAAGCATGGTAAATGTTTGCATAAAAGTATGTCTTGAATCTAACTCAATGCTGGTAATTGGTCTAAACCATCTGCATGTGACTTCTGACATTTGACTATTTCTTTTAAGTGGTCTGGTCAAATTGGTGATCTAAAATCCCCTTACAGCAAAAATATTTTGAAGTTAAAGGGATACTGTCATGGGACATGTTTTTTTTTTTTCAACATGCATCCGTTAATAGCGCTGCTTTTGCAGACTTCTGCACTGAAATCTGTTTTTCAAAATGCAAACAGATTTTTTATATTTAATTTTGAAATCTGACATGGGGCTAGACGTATTGTCAGTTTCCCAGGTGCCCCTGGTCATTTGACTTTTGCTCTGATAAACTTCAGTCACTCTTTACTACTGCACTGCAAGTTGGAGTGATATCACCCCTCCCTCCACCCACCCACCCCAGAGCAGCCCAGGTAACCATACAACAGCTCCCTGGTAAATATAAGAACAGCACTCAAAAGTAAAAATCCATGTCCCACTGCGACTTCTTCAAATACATTAAGTAGGAGAAACAACAGCCTGCCTAAAAGCATTACCATCCTGAAGTGCTGGCTCTTTCTGAAAGCACATGACCAGGCAAAATGACCTGAGATGTCTATACACCAATATTACAACTAAAAATATTACACTTGTTGGGTAATTCATTCAAAAATCATAACAGAACCCCTTTAAGCTTTAGGCATCACTGTTAACCCCCAGGCATTTTATAAAACAGTATCTAAAACAGTATCTGCTATCCACCTTATAGCACTGAACTAGCACTATAGAACTGAATATTTAATGTTGAGAAGGAGAAGTAGAAATAAACTTTTGGCACTTAAAGAAATAGTTCTGGAAATCATGCAGCAAATTTCAATTGTAAAATTCTTCTTTTCTGTTTCATTTAGGGCATATGTCCTTCAATACACAAAATTTGGGATTGATAAAGAAAAATTCTTAGAAGCTTTCACAATCTTGAGCAAATTATTCCAGACCAACAAGACGTTATGGAGTGGCCAGCCCATTCCTTGGACCTTAATCCAAAACTTGTGGGGTGACATAAAAAATGCTGCTTCTGAGGCAAAACCAAGAAATGCAGAAGAATTGTGGGATGTAAGAGGTGCCAGAAGTTGGTGGACTCCATACAATACAGATGTGCAGCAGTTCTCAGAAACACTGGTAATACAACTAGTCCACTTCTTGCCACATTGTAGGACACTTGATGCCAGTCAATTTTTGAACATTTTGTGTTGCGCTCTTTCCCTTTAGGGGCATTTCCTGGTGGGGGGGGGGGCGTAGGAAAACTATACATTTTGTGTATTTTCACCTCTGAAAAAAGATGTAGATCTCCAAATACCAAAAAAAGAGGAAAGATTGCTACTTTTCTTTATATAGGGATTTATACCAGAAAAATATTTTATTTTATTTACAAAAATGTAATGTCTCCAATGTGGCAATACCAGATATGTATAGTTTTATGGAGATTTCTGACTTCTATTAATAAAAAATTTCCAGCACTAAATTACCAAATTTTCAAAGCACTTCCCAGAATATGGCATACTTTAGATTACAGCCAGAAAATCCAGGAACAGTAGGTTTACCCCAGAAAACCATATATTTTTGAAAAGTACACATTCTACAGAATCTAACATAGTTTAGGTGTAAAGGGGTAAAAATAAAACAATATATTTTTATTATGTAAATAGTCAAACTATTCTGTAGTGCAGCCAGCAGGTGGCGATAACTCCGTCTGTGAGCCTATATAAGACAGTGCCTTGCTGAGGCACTTCCTCTTTTTGGCCTGTAAGAGGGAGCCCCTGACAGCTAATGACACTTTTGCCACTGCATCCCATAGGGCATGGGCCCTGGAGGCTTCAGTGATAAGAACGCTGTGGTGTACACGAGTAACTGATTTTGTATGAAGAATAGCCTTGTTGGCAACCAGAGCCCTGGTCTGCACTGTAAACGAAACCTTGTAGAAGCGGAGTGGCAGCTGTGACAGCCAATACAGGTAGAGAAAGTGATGGAGCATGGTGTTGTACTGATGATGCCGGTATGTTGACCATGCGATGCTGAGATTAGGTGGGCACTGAGAGACTTCCGCAGTAGTTGTGTGGAGTGCTGACACCCTTGCAATTGGGGCCCGTTTCAGAAACAGTCAGTGAGTGCACCAGCCCCCCATACCTGGTCTGCCTGCATTGAGGAGTTACAGTTACTTGTGACTGGTGACTCGTCTATGACCGAGATAGAAAGACAACTGCGTATCATGGAAAGAGATCCATTGGTACGGCCAAGCTGCGAAGCCCCTTACTGCTAACCGCCATTCAGGCCACCAGCAGGGAGAAGGCGATGTAACCAGTACCCCCACCGCAAGGGAAAACTGCAATCTGGCAGTCGCAATAGACACCAATGTGTCTATGGCTGCCATCTTAGGCGAGAGACAGTGGCCAGAGAGCCTACACTGGGGTCCTGCAGGGACGGGCTGTGGACCAATGGGAAAGTGACACTTTTGCAGATCTATTTTCCATAGGGCCATGATTGGGAGGTGTCGGGGGCAGCAGTATCTCCATATCTGGCCCCTATTTACCTACCCTATGAGGACGAAAGCATCATTTGGGTACTTCCTGGCCAGGTGGAGGCCGGGAAGTTCAGCTCAGTTTCTAAACTGCAAAAGGTGATCAACCTGCAGATGTTTAAAACGTTTGGCTTATGCATGCTGTATGCCCCTGTCTGGGTGTACAAGGAAGTGGAAACTCAGCTTGACGAATGGGTCCAGATGGAAATCTTGCAGAGTCAGAGTTTGAACCCCAGTATGATGGCCAGCCTAGCTAAAGAGGAAAGGCAATGGGCTCAACAGAAAGTGAGCCAGCTACTTCAGCAATGGTGGTGGGGCCGTACTGTCTTGCAGCACAAGACTATGGGCAAGCAAGCTTCACCCATAAAACTTCAGCCCCCTCATTTTCTAACACCACCTCCTCCTTTATATAAGATTTTAAATCCTGCCTAGCAAACAGACAAACCCCCGCTCCTTTTCTGTTGTCTCTGTCCCTCCGAAACAAATTATAGCCGCTGTTATTAACTGCCCAATAATGCGACTTATTCAGCCATGTTTTGGCCACACCAATCACATCATATTTTCCAAAGTAGATATATGAGGTTAATAAGAGGAGCTCACCCACTCGGCATATAGGAAGCACGTCTCCCCTCCAGCGGCATCCCGCGAGAACTCCACGGACACAAGCAATCCCAATTAACACGGAACAAAAAGAGCTCTATCACTGCAGGCGCTCAGCCGGAGAAAATAGGGAACGTATAAACTTTATCAAATGTGGCTTTATTCAAGCAAACAGTGTGATATACAGTGGCAATCAAAGTGCAGTTAAGCCTACGCGTTTCGTGCCCAGAACAAATGGCACTTCTTCAGAGCTCATCATATTTTCCCTCCATTTTACCAGTCAGACTGCTTGCATTTTCAAACATACATTTAATTCTGGTACCATAATTAATATGACATGTGGTCCTCCCTATCCTTAACAGTAACCCCACCCAAATCTCCTCCCCCATTTTCCCTTCCTTTGCCTACTACCTCAACTAAAGGTGGCTATACGCAATAAGATCTGCTCATTTGGCGAGGTTGACATCACCTCCTCTAACTTTGTCATTGGTACCTATGTGTACCAAGACCACTGGGTCTTCCCCAGCCCCTCCCAATAATCTGTCCACTCGTTCCACCACATGCCGACCCTAGCACAAGGCAAGCAGCAGACTGTTCAGCATGAAGGGTCTTATGGCAGATTACAGCCCTGTCCATGCACACCAGTTCAGAGCTGTCATCCCCAGCATCTTCAGCCAAAAAATGGCAAATCTGTTGCTTTGGACGAGCTGTGGACCAGCCACCCTACATCCCCTCTTGACTGTAACAAAACCTGTCTCTCTCATTAGCCTCCACTGCCCCTTCACCACCCCCACTACACTGGCCCCTGCCAGTGGTTGCTCTTTGAGCCTCCTTTCCTCCCCCACGTTTACTGTCACCCTAAATGCTGCAAGTTCCCCCCTTAGATTCTGCAGTTCAGATTGCAAGATCAAAACCCACCGACATCTCTCACATAGTGCATGGAACTGCTGCTCCAACACCACATACACGTGACAAGACACACACTGAGTAATACCAGCAAACCACTTGCACTCATATTTACCCTGGGTACTTACAGTCTCCCAAGTGTAACTCCTCAAAAATGCCTTTTTAGTTTTAAACGCCTTAAGGTTTTTAATGATGCTTAACACTTAATTTACATGCAACACTTAGATAACATGCAATACTCGCTTATCAGCTGCCACACTCGCTGTGCAGTCATAAACTTATTGAGGTATCAAACCCAATATCAGAACTACACATAGACTCATTATTTTACTACAGGTATAGGATCCATTATCCGGAAACCCATTATCCAGAAAGCTCCAAATTACGGAAAGGCCATCTCTCATAGACTCCATTATAATCAAATAATCCAAATTTTTAAAAAATTATTTCCTTTTTCACTGTAATAATAAAACAGTAGCTTGGACTTGATCCAAACTAAGATATAATTAATCCTTATTGGAAGTAAAACCAGCCTATTGGGTTTATTTAATGTTTACATGATTTTCTAGTAGACTTAGGGGCAGATTTATAAAGGGTCGAAGTGAATTTGAGGGAATTTTCGAAGTTTCGAAATTCTAAGTAATCTTTTGGATACTTCGACCATCGAATAAGATACTACAACTTAGAATTTACTTCGAATTCGATTCAAAGTAAAATAGTTTGAATATTCGATAATCGAAGTACTGTCTCTTTAAAAAAACTTCGACTTCAATTGTTCGTCAAATTAAACCTGCCGAAGTGCTATGTTAGCCTAAGGGGACCTTCTAATGCATTTTTCTAAGTCTTCACACATTGAAGTAAAATCTTTCCATTGTATACTAAAATCGTTTGATCGAACGGTTTTACTTCGATCGTTCAATGGCCAAAGTCGGTGAAAAATCCTTTGACTTCGATATTCGAAGTCGAAGTATTTTAATTCGATGGTCAAATTTTGAAGGTAGATCCAAATTACAGAAAGATCTGTTATCTGGAAAGCCCCAGGTCCCGAGCATTCTGCATAACAGGTCCCATACCTGTACTACTATATTAAATCGATAAACAATCACAAATGACATTTATAAAATGGCTTTGAGTACATTAATCTTTGACTTTGACAAAGAACCAGGCCCGAATTTGTGGCAAGGCCACAAAGGCCAGGCCTAGGGCGGGAAGATTTTCGGGGTGGCATGCCGCCCATCCGCATTACAATGTAATTAGAAGTACTAGCACTGCTGTTTAAACAGCCCATGATGTATTCCCCAGTGCTTCGTAGGAGGGTGCGGGTGTTTGGCTCTCCGGCCTTGGGATGGCCCAAACAGAAATCCGGCCCTGCAAAGAACTCCTTCAATCTAGGCCTTAGTGACTCCATCATGTGGTTATAGTCTTCCATCTATGGGAGACAGCTATTCTGTAATTTTGAGCTTTCTGTATAATGGTTTCCGGATAACAAATCCCATACCTGTCGTTTTTGCCTTTACATTGTCCTCCACCTCCACCAGTTTTAATGTCTCTGCACACCGGGCACTGACTCATGAAATCATGTTGTAAGTCAGCAGATAGAATCTGAATAATATACAGTATGACTCTTGTTACGGTACTGTATTTCCTAAAGCCCTATTTAAAGGGTTCTTCACACAGTGATTCATTTTTCTGAGTTAACACAAGATGGTGCTCTAACACTCTGTGTAGTAGAGTGTTGTACCGTGTTAGCCATAGTTCAAAACCAAGAAATATAGAGTCAGTGATACCTTTTATTGGCTAACTGAGTAGATTAAAACAATTTGAGCTTTCAGGATTACTTAGGTCCCCTCTTCAGGCATGGTATACATAAAAACTATGTACATTTATACACACTAGCACTGAGTAATTTATCAATCTGAGTATGTGTGAAATCCTTCCCATGCCATACATCCCATATTGATCAACTGCTGTTGTCACTCATGAAATGAGACGGATCTGACCCTACTCGCAGTATTTAAAAACTAGACATGCAAAGCAATGTTAAAAACTGTGGAAGATTTTGTTCATTCAGATAAGGATTCATTCTAACATTATTACATTAAATCTAATATCCAAAAAGATCTGAATTACGACGCAGTATTCTCTATAGAGTCCATTTCAAGCAAATGTTTTTTAAAAAATAATTTGCGTTTTCTTTGTACTAATATAACAGTGATCCTTACTAAGCTGCCAAAATCAGTATTGCTCTACAGCTATTGGCTTTATTTTATGTTTAAAAGTTTGATGATGGAAATTAGGGGGAAACCCCTTATCTGGAAAACCCTTGGGTCCCAGATTTGGTCTGGCAGTTTCTCATTTCAATCATGCTGAATGGCCCATGATTGTGAACCTGGGAGTCCAAACCAGTAGGTTTCTCACATCCTCTAATAATTTGGGCAATTGGCACAAATAAACAGATTATCCCGTGAGATGGCCAATGTGATACAAAAATTACACATCTAATTGTTCAAACTCTCAGAGCATATATACTGTATATATATATATATATATATATATATATATATATATATATATATCCCAAGACTAATGGGGAAATTTTCACGCTGTCTGTCCCTGGGGCTAATTTACTCTATGAATTTACTGCTATATATAGCACCAGTGAAGTGACCCAGAGCAACCAATCCAATCCTGCTTATATTTTCTAACTTGTAGTAAACTGTACAAAGCCAAATGCTGATTGGTTATTTTTGGTAACTGTATAATGTATCAATGCTACAGTATATAAATAATAATAAAATCCTTATAATAATAATGAGTAGAGCAATATACTTCTCTGTAGGAATGTCAGTATGTGAGTGTGAGTGAAAGAAATGAGTGTGCTTGTTTTTTCGGAAGGGAGTGGTAGTTGGCTCCAGAAGTTGAATCATCTAAAGTTTATGAACTGCAGTTTTCTGAATACATCAGCTTGAAAAGGAACACAAATGGCATTGTACCTTCCCCTCAAGTTCCACATGAATTCCGTCTCCAGTTCAAAACAGCTTGTTGTCACTTCCCATTATTCTTTAATATAAAGATCTCATTTTCTTCCTCTCCTTTGTCTTTGTGAGTAGCTTCCGTGAATTAAGTTAGCCTTCTGGCAGCTGCAACTGCTAGTGATACTATTAATGCTGCAGGTGTCATACAATGGCAACAGAGCAGATGCCTTTCAGCCAAAATAATAAAACGAGTTCTATTGGAATACATACTGTATGGTGGCAGCTGTAGGGACAAACAACAAGTTTATAAGTTCTGGCACAACAAAATTATATGGTGGCAGAAGCAGATCATTGTGAAATGATTGGTTTATTCATATTCCATACCTTTAAGCATACTCGTGTTATATAGTGAAACTGGTTCTCGTTCCCATTATTTTTCCTTGAAAGATCAATTCTAAGTCATGTGAGAATATTGACTGTCATCCTGTTTATATACAGTACAGGTATGGGACCTGTTATCCAGAATGCTTAGGACCTGGATTTTTCCAGATAGTGGGTCTTTCTGTAGTTTAGGTCTTCATACCTTAAATCTACTAGAAAATAATTTAAACATTACATAAACCCTTCCAATAAGGATTAATTACATCTTAGTTTGGATCAAGTACAAGGTACTGTTTAATTATTAAAAAAGAAAAGGGAATACAAATAATTGTATAATTTGGGAAAAAATTAAGTCTATGGGAGATGGCTATTTTGTAATTCGGAAAGTTCTGGGTAATGGGTTTCGGGATAACAGACGCCGTACCTGTATATTGATTTGGTCTGATTTACTCACATATCCAGTGAGTAGGCAACCTGAGTAGAGTACAGGTTTTAAAAGATAATTGTTTTCAATTGTCCTCATGGGAATTCATGCACCCTGGCCCCTTATGTAATTAGTCATCTGACTTACCTGATACCGGGGCCGGTGTTCCAAGAAAACTCCATTGGGCCAGGGTGCTTGCGAGCAATCCTCTTTCTGCCGTCTTCTTCAGAATCCATGCGCAGTAGAACCAGCCAGATTTTTGTTGAAGTCCAGCTTTTAGCTCTACTGTGCATGCAAACCAACGCAAAGAAAGAAGGAAGGAAGAGGGTCACTAGCCAGTGCCCTGGGCCGGCTGCTAACAGAAGCACTGGCCGGGTAAGTCATTGCACTCCTTGGGGGAATGCAAACATTTGCCATCCCTCATCAATTAGAGCTTTCATTGACTGTCGCTAGGGTTGCCACCTGTCTGGTTTTGATCTGGACAGCCCGTTTTTTTGAAGGGCCGTCTTGGTCAAAACTGCCTGCCCAGTTTTCCAAATGAGCAAAACCGGGCAAGATTTCCTATAATTGTCGTGTAGATCGGACAATCACCGATCGCCATGTCATAGCCCCGCCCCTGATGTCACAAAGCCCCTGCCGTGTCACTGACCCTCCCCACCACATCACCGGCCTGCTCCCATTATGTTGCGGCTCCACCCCCCTGCCCTAACTGTCACCCTAAGAAATAATTCCAAATAGAGGCAGGCAATATGTGGTTTACAGCTCAGATTTTTAAATACCATTAAACAGATATGGATGTGTTCATGAATATGGGTTTCGTGTTTAATTTTAAAAGGACTTTTATTATACAGCTTTTTATGTCTCGTGACAGATCCCCTACAAAACTTGACACTAATATAACATGTATACTTGATTTCTAGCTGGTGGTTAACATGACTTGAGATACACCTCAACTCCTCTTTTTTGAAACAACATACTGTATATTTCCTTTTTTGTTCTTCTGCAGGTAGTTGTTGGCCTGGCACAGATATCAGAAGCCATCAATGGATCTTCCTATTTGCTGGTAGGCTGCATCTTATGTGAGATAGTGGCAGTCCTGCTGACCCAATACTAAGATCTCCTCCAAAGCATGATGGGATGGCTATAATAGTTTCCATCTAAGTAACATTTTTTCATGAAATCATTATAGATGATGGAGCAAGTGCATGGAGACAGTAGGAAGCTGTATCAAGCATACAGGACAAACAAACTCCCAAATTAAATACATTAAAGAGCTATTATAAAAGTGCAATGTTTCACTTATATCTTTGTCATTATTTATATATCATACACAAAGATACGTACATATTTTATGATGGCAAAATGGCATGAAAACGTAAAATTTTGACCCAGATTCCATATAAACATTTTGAAATGTTTGACGTGTTTTTTTTTTTTATTCAGTGCAGCATTATCCCCAAACAGGGTCGGAATGGGGGGCCCGGGGCCCACTGGGGTTACTGCTCCAGGGCGCCCCTCCTGCCACCAGCTGTGTCGGCGCACAACTCTGCGTTTGTGCGTATGCGAACAGCACCAAGTACGCACACACTGTTTTTGCCGTAACCTCCCGACTAAGAGAGTTTGCGGCATTAAGAAGCGGATATGGGTGCAGATCTGGGCTGGCGGGGCCCATCGGGTTTTTTCACAGTGTCTTGCCGGCCCAGTCCGACCCTTTCCCCAGAGTTCTAACATTTGTGATTTTAGAGAAAGAAGAGTTTAATCATGGTTTCAAAAAACCTCTAAAACCACTATAATTCATCCTTTGATAAATGGGCCTCCCAATCCCGTTTTTGGAACCGTGTGCACTCTCGGCAATTAAATGTGCATTGATGAATCCCCCCTTCTTTATGATTTAATGCAGGTGGGTCACAGGCATATAATACATTCCCATATGTCTCAACAGAAACAAATAATTAGAGAGCAAGCACTGGAGCCTTTACGTCTGTGTCACTCTCGACAATGACAAGAAAACCCTGACGCAAGAATTGTGCGGTGTATTTGTGTGCCAGCTATACACATGTATTTGCCCAGTCCATGTCTAATCTAGTGAACAGCTTCATTTAGATATACAAGTACACTTTATTCTTCTTGACACGATTATATCATTTCAATCTGCCTCCTTCTCTCACAGTTAAACAATACTTTACTTTTACTTTTGTACCTTTAATATTATATTGAACTATGGTGATGAAAAGAAAAGCACGCCAAGTTGTTTCACTGAGTACCCACTCTTGCATGCAGACTCGCACTGTAATACATAGTTAGACACGTACACATACCAGACTGGTCATTTATACAAAGCACTCACTAACTGTAAAATTTCCGAATAATCCCGGCAACACCCAGTTTTCCTTTCACTCAGTTGACTCTAAATATTGAATAGTCATAAATGTGACAACTTCATATACACGGCATTTCACATTAGCCTTGTAAGTCGACCAGATCAGGGTTTTAGGTTAGTCAACAGAATTAACCTACCAAAGCACAGATTATAGGCAGATTATGAAACACTGCCATGATTTAAAAATTTGTCTTGTGCAGTAGTGTGATGTAAATCTGTAGATTCACGAGTGAATGAATCATGTAGGTTCTAAAGCAAATACAAGCAGGAAAATTGCATTCAAGCACTAAAGCAAACTTTCTTCCTTCTTTTATGTTTTGTGGTATAGTTACTAAATGCAAAACAAACATGGCAAATGCTCTACACCTGTTCTCAGTGATGTTCATGTACTTATAGGCAAATTCATTGACAGCACATTTTGTGTCTGACCACCATCTTGAAAATGTGTGAAAGTTATTTGTATAAGGATTAACACTACTGACAGATACAGTATCTAGCTAGGAGTCTTCACTGTCCATGGTGCTGGAGATCCTAACCCCCATAACTAACAAACGGCACTAAGTTTGCCCATGTGCAGTGACCATTAGCCACTAGCGATGGGCGAATAAATTCACAGCCGAAAAATCCACCACATCAAAAAAATTTGGGCGCACGTCAGAATAGTCGCGTGCCCCAAAATTATTCGGACGGCCATTGACTTTAATGCATTTGGCCAAAATAGGTGCGTGTAGAAAAATTGATATTGACGTGCGCAAATTTTTGCCATTTTTTGCATTCGCTAATTTTTCAAAGAAGCGAAACGGGACAAGTTCGCCCTTAAACTATTAGAAACCAATAAGATGTTTTCTTTTAATCAGGTAATCAGTAAATGCTACCTACTGATTGCTTGCTATAAGTTACTGCACCTGGGCAAACTTAGTCCCTTTTATTATATAACCCCTGTAACATTGTAACTGAGATGAAACTTGCCTATAGAAAGCAAATCATTTGCTCTTACTTACTTCTGTGTTCAGAACTCCCAAAATGTGCCACATCATTTGTTTTGATATACAGGTATGGGACCTGTTATCCAGAATGCTTGGGACCTGGGGATTTCCGCATAACGGATCTTTCTGTAATTTGAATCTTCATACATTTAGTCTACTCAAAAATCATTTAAATATTAATAAAAACCCAATAGGATTATTTTGTGTCCGATAAGTATGCATTGTATCTTAATTTGGATCAAGTACAAGGTACTGCTTTTTTATTACAGATAAAATGGAAATCATTTTTAAAAATCGGAATTATTTGATTATAATACACAAAAGCCATGAATATCTTGTAAATTATATCCTTATAAACGGTGAGTTCTGATGTCATCAGTTATAAACGGTGAGTTCTGATGTAATTTCAGTCACATGACTTACTGAAACGTGTGTATTATAATAAATAAAGTACCCCCAGTTGTAAAATATGAGGATATTAGAAGTTACCTCGGATTTCCATGACCTGTATAAAAACACTCGGCCTCTGGTTTTTATATGGTCATGAAACTCCTCGGTAACTTATAATATCCTTATATTTTACAAGAGGGGGTACTTTATTCACTATATAATTGAGTCTATGGGAGACAGACTTTCCATAATTTGGAGCTTTCTGGATAACAGGTTTCCAGATAACAGATCACTTACCTGTACCTTGAAAGATTTGTGCAATTTAGATTAAAGAATAATATGGTGCTATACCCTACCAGGAAGATAGAATTTTCATATGATATGTAATGCTATTGCAACAGCTAAGATCCATAGGAGTTAGTATGGTATTGCATGGTTTTCAATAAATCAGAAAAGGCACATAAAATACAGACATCCATTTATTTAAGAAGGTGACACATCAATTAAAATGTCATCCAAGATTGATGAATCTTGCCAATATTGGTTAAAGTGTAGGCCCAGTAAAACCTGATTTCTGATGGGAATCTATGCAGGATAGAAATATGGTTCTTCATTATTTGAGGAATCCTGTTCAAACTATAATTACATCAAAGTACAACTATGTGGTCTTTGCCCATAAAGGGTTTATGGTTCCTTTCAGTAATATGTCATTTCTTTCTCAGTATGCTCTCCTGGCACTCACTAATGAGATTAATGTGCCTGTGTTATGGTTCTCCTACTTGTGGAATGGAAGAGCAGGGCTGTATTTGACCATATAGGCACTCAAGAGGGCGGCTCTCAGATGCTTTATACAAAAAAAACCCTCTTCATCTGCCCCCAAATATATTCTAGAGAAATCCAGCAGCAGAGCTGGGGGTGTAGGGGGGTATCAGGTGTGGTGATGTCACAAGCATGGGTGTTATGTCCAGAGATCATTGCACATGTGCCGATGAAAGCAAAGGGGCCTGAAGCCTATGGTGCCACCAGACTAGAATATAGCCCTGTGGAAGACAGACACATTTGAAAGCACAAGAGAAAAAGAGAATTTGAGGGGTACTCCTAAACTATGGTCTTGCTCTGGGGTCCTCCAGTTCTTTATAGTCCAGACATGGTGTCTGCAGAACTTCAAGCAATTAAGGGTTACAAATTTATGTTTGTGAGCCTTAGATTGTGGCACAGTCAGAAAACGTGGGTTTTAGAAGCACAAAATGTCAAAACATTTTTAGAAAATGGATGAAAGCTAAATTTTCATGAAAAGTACTATAAACAGTCAGAAACCAAGCATTTAATGTGAAGAACTGTACAGTACTCATTTATTACACTGTGTTCTTATTTCCCCACACCTTGTATTTTACTGACATTTTCCCCTGAATTATAGAATAATTATAACCTCCTTTCTAATAAAATGCACACTTATAAATGTTTCTATGTTATGTTGTGTACAGCTTCCAGATGGAATATATTAAACTTTTTTTTACATTTAACATACAGTATTTCCCTCTATCAGCTGTTGCTATTGATCAAAACATCCAGTCCTATCTTATTTCTTGGCAAGCCAGCAACTGACGAGACACACCCCATTGCCTTGTCCAGGTCTGAGTGCATAGGGGTAATAGTCCTGTTGCTCTAATAGAAAACATGTTTACTTTGCTGAGCGGAGCTCATTAGAAATCACATATGCCTGAATATATAATCAACCAGGAATTTGGCCTAAATAAGTTTGAAGGAACATTGTGCTTCCAAAGAAAAAGTACAAAGTGCAAAAAAGGGCAAATTATAATATGGATCACTTACGACTACTAGTGCAGTCTTGCAAATTTCCCCACAGTAAGGTACAGGTATGGGACCTGTTATCCAGAATGCTTGGGACCTGGGGTTTTCCGGATAATGGATCTTTCTGTAATTTGGGTCTTCATGCCTTTAGTCTACTAGAAATTAATTTAAACATTAAATAAACCCAATAGGCTGGTTTTGCTTCCAATAAGGATTAATTATATCTTAGTTGGGATCAAGTACAAGCTACTGTTTTATTATTACAGAGAAAAGGGAAATCATTTTAAAAAATTTGGATTATTTGGATAAAATGGAGTCTATGGGAGACAGCCATTGTGTAATTCGGAGCTTTCTGGATAATGGGTTTCCGGATAAGGGATCCTATACCTGTACATGTTAAACCTCTTTCATTAAAGGTACTTGTAATCAAAATGTGGCCCTTCCAGGTAGATGCGCTTTGCATCATAGTCCTTCCTGCATCCATTCCAAAATGAGTGCAGTAGCACCTATTGAGCACCCTCAACCTACTGCCACCTGTATGCTGTATGTCAGCATACAGTAGCATGTGCAATTGAAGCTGATCCAGACCTAGGTTTAACGGAGCATGCTCCAGCTGGCGAGTGCTGACAGAAGAGAATCCGATCCCGCCGGAGCTCATGGCACATACGGCCGAACAATAAGATTACCCCCGATACAGCCATGCCTGTTAATGGCATATCGGGGAAAGATCCGCTCATTTGGCAACATCGCCAAACAAGCGGATCTTTGCATCTATAGCCACCTTAACTCATCATTCTTAGAGCAAATACATATACTGGAACAGTTTTAACAGTAATGGGTGGTGTAGAGAGGGTGGGAGGCCGATGGAAGGGCACCTAATGTTGGGGATGGTTTTCACTCCTTTGAGATCACTAGTAGTGACACACAGTGGCGTAACTTGGTAGCGTACAGAGGGGGACTATGATACAGCATATCCTGTCCAGTGGAAGCCTCTCTGGGAATATAACTAGCCCTAGTCCCTTTCCAGCTAAGTGTCCCTACACATTAGGCAAGGTGTTGCCTGGAAAAGTTATACCCAAATTACTTCTCCCCAGCTGCTGCAACTTTTGCTAAATGATCTACTATATCTAACTCACAGCTCCTAAGAATGTGACAGACAGAACCAGACTATCTAATGTCTTAACCTTCTTCGTGCAGTCCCTTTCCCAGAAATAACCAATAACCTTACACCAACTTCAACCTGATTAAGGTTACACTCCAGATATGAAATTCTTTTCATTCCACTTTTAACACTCCAACAATATTTCTTACTCCAATTTCTGTTTACCTAAATTATGCTATGAAAGTTGCAATAAGCATCACTAAAAGCTGTGCCTTGGCCATTAGGTAACAGTAGAACATTTGCCTAGCCCAACATCAAAATAATTTAGGATCATGCAAACATATATATGAAAGCTAGTCATCAGTCAAGTGGGCTCCTAAGAAGCTGCAGGAACTGCTTCCCCTCTTGTTACAGTCCCTCAAAAACAGCTGTAAGACAGGGTTTAGTTACAAATTAGTTGAAACATCTATGGTTCGTTTTCTGAGCTCATCCTGAATAAAAGATAGATACAGTTTATCCTTTATCACTCCCAGCTGCCTCGTGGCTCTGAAAAACTGTCATGATTTGTTTGAACATTAGTTAGCACTTTGCTATAGTCTGCCAACTGCTCTGACAGCTATCTTGACATAGAAGTGGAGTCCTAATATACTTACACAAACATGATTCCAGTTGCTAAGCTGGCGTCTGTGTATCTATCAGTTATATGTCCTTACCCATTTCCCTTTGTTTATGCATTAGACTAATAACATAGCAACATTTCTGGTGCATAATTTATGTCTGTAGTTATGCCACTGCATTATTGTAGTGGCATGTATCCTCTTTAAAGGAGAAGGAAAGGTTAAAACAAAGTAATCTTTATCAGACAGGCCTATATGAATTCACTAGAAACCCTCAAAGTAATTCTGCACAGAGTCCTCTGTCAAAAGAAACAACACATTTCTTTCCTTCTATTGTGTACACATGGGCTTCTATATCAGACTTCCTGTTTTCATCTTTAACCTCCAGGGCTTGGGCTTGAGCATGTTCAGTTTGCTCCTCTCCCCTCCCTCCTCCCCTCCATATTGTATGAGCTATAAGCGAGCAGGTAGAGACTCAGGCAGGAAGTGATGTCACAGCAAGCTAATATAGCAGCTGCTATCCTAAACAAAAAGAGACAGTGCTTTTGGTAAAGCATTCTAAAGAATAAAAATGGTGTTCTAGCTTGCACTGTGGCTAATCTATTGGACATAAACTGCCTTGGTAGCTTTCCTTTTACTTTAACCTCAGGGCAGCACTGCTCTCTTGCCTCGGGTAGTGAAATGGCCCAAGGCACCCTGGAACAATTATCAGCCAAATTAATGTGAAACCCCAAAAAATGGGGTGGATTATATTCCCTAGCCTTTGTAACAATGCCCGTTTTTACTAGGAGTTAAAGGAAAAATAAAAACTGGATAAATAAATAGGCTGTGCAAAATAAAAAATGTTTCTCATATAGTTAGTTAGGCAAAAATGTAATGTATAAAGGCTGGAGTGATTTGATGCATAACATGTCAGTCAGAACACTACTTCCTGCTTTTCAGCTCTCTTGTATTACACTGACTGGTTACCCTGGTTACCAGGCAGTAACCAATCAGAGACTTGAGGGAGGGCCACATGGGTCATATCTGTTGCTTTTGAATCTGAGCTGAATGCTGAGGATCAATTACAAACTCACTGAACAGAAATGTACCATGTGGCCCCCCTTCAAGTCGCTGACTAACTCAGAGATATAGAGCTGAAAAGCAGGAAGTTGGATTCTGGCTGTTTTATTAGACATCTGTTCACTCCAGCCTTTATATATTACATTTTTGGCTAACTAACTATATTAGAAACATTTTATATATTTTGCACAGCCTATCTATTTACACAGTTTTTATTTTCACACTGAAATGTTCCTTTAAGGGTCTGATGCTGTATGCATGAAATACTTATAAGATATTATTTTCTTAAACTGGTGTAACTCTGTGCTGTATTTCTTTCCATTTCCAAGTCTTTGGTGTGAGGAAGCCAGGTGTTATATACCATTAGTAATTCCCTCAGAAGATAATAAGCCAAGACACAAGAAATGCATTAGGTTCTTTTAATGAGACTAGTGATCCAGTTCCTATTACCTGTACATCCAGTCCCACTTCCAGCTTATGGTCATGATGATCTTTTTCTTTCCAATTCACCTCTAGTAAGTGAAGCCTTTTGCATTTAGCTAATTAGAGTGGACATAACATGTTTTTCTTTCCTTTTCCCTTATTGTTCTTTTGTTCTTACAGGTTATTGCACACTGAACCTTATTAAATAATAATATAATAATAAAATCTATATAATCATCTAATAATAACATCTTTATATACATACACATATTACACTATACATTTATACATTACAGATCTAACAGAGCAAGCTTCACAAAAACATCTTTCATTTAACCTCTAAAAGCTGACAAAGAGTAACATGTCAAATACCCATTTCTTAGATCACTTGAATAAATAAAAAGAAAAACTAAAAGAAATGCTACTGAAAGGCACATAGATGTATTTTCAGTTGTATTTGTTTGTTCGTAATGTTCAGTAGTATCTGTCCCTGGTGATTACTTACTTTTTTATGCATGATGTTATGTATATCTCTATGGGGCAGTTTTATCAAGGGTCGAAGAGAAAATTCAAATTTTGAATTAGAATATTGAGTTTTAATGGAATTTGACTAGGGAATAGTTAAAATTAGATTCGAGTTTTTCGAAATTGATGATGTACTGGCCCTTTAAGAATTCGAATTGTACTATACGCCACTTTAAACCTGCTGAATTGCTGTTTTAGCCTATGGGGGACATCCTGGGATCAATTTGGAGTTGTTTGCAGCCTTCCTGAAAATCAAGGTTTTTCAGAGAAAAAACTCTAATCCAATGCCTTTAAGAGTGGCTTGGATGATTTTTTGGACATACATAATATCAAAGGCTATTGTGATACTAAACACTATAGTTAGTATAGATATGGGTATATAGAATTTATGTGAAAGTAGAGAGGGGTGTAGGTATGGATGCTGGGTTTTCATTTGGAGGGGTTGAACTCGATGCACTTTGTCTTTTTTCAACCCGATTTAACTATGTAACTATGAAGTTTCAATTCGAGTTGAAAAATTTGTTTGTTTTTTTTTTTTAATTTGATTGGCCGTATTTTATTCGAATTTCGAGTTCATGGGAGTTTATGGGAGATTTTCCCATGAACTCGAAATTTGACCCTTGATAAATCTGCCCCTAAATGTACTTTTAAGGGGCATATTAAAATTCGAATTCCGAGCTAATTTTTGTGTACTTTGACTAGGGAACAGTCCAAATTCAATTTGAATTTGAAAAAAATTAGAAAATTCGAATATCGAAATTTATCATGTACTGTCCCTTTAAAAATTTGACCAATCTTTCACCATCTAAAACCATCCGAATGGCTGTTTTAGCCTATGGGGGACCTCCTAGAATCTATTTGGAGTCAATCGGTGGAATTTGGAAGAATCGAAAACAGACCTAATCAATCGAAGATGGACCAATTCGGCCAAAATAACCCCATCAAATTTAATTTTGGTTGGCCTTTTTGAATTTTAACGTTTTTCAAATTCAAAATTACACCCTTTTCAAATTCGAATTTGTATTATTCCCTAGTCGAAGCACACAAAAATAGCTTGAAATTCTCATTTTTTTCATTCGAAAATTCACCTCGACCTTGGATAAATCTGCCCCTAAGTATTGTGGCTTGGGACTCATCCAATTTTTCAAAATTATATTTATTTTGAAAATGTTTTATTTGATTTTCATATTAAACAAATAATAACATTATGACAGCAAATATTATGCAGATGAAGAAAGACATGTATTCAATATGATGGCATAGTGAGATTGAAAATGGAATACAATTTTAAGAGACTGACAACAATAAATTAAATCAAAATTATAATGAATGACTGGGTTTACCAAGGCTTTGTCTGTTGCAAAAGATAAGGGAAGTGAACCTTTGTGGGGGCTGACATAGCTGCAAAGGATGTTCTGTCCACAATCATTTTGTAATTCCTGGGGATAGCATGAGAAAGCACAAACTGCTTCTTATACAAGTGATTCAGCAATGGATAAAAATTTGTTTGAAGGTTTTAGGCTAAAACACCAATTCGGCAGGTTTTAGATGGCGAATAGTCGAATTTGAATTCTTAAAGGGACAGTACATGACAAATTTCGAAATTCAAATTTTAATTTTTTTTTTTTAACTTTGAATTTGGACTATTCCCTATTAGAATCACACTACAATAAACTGGAAAATTTGAAATGAAAAATTTTCAATTTGACCCTTGATAAATCTGCCCCTTAGTGTGCAAAGAAACACCAAGGGGCATATTTATCAAGGGTCAAATTTCGAATCTGAAAAAATTTGAATTCAAAAAGACCAACCGAAATTAAATCAAAGTTTTTTTTTTTGCCCGAATAGGTCTGTTTTCGGTCAGAATCGTATGAATTTGATTCAAAGTTTTTCCAAAAAAAACTTTGGTTTTTCAAAGACCACCAATTGACTCCACATAGGAGGTCCCCCATAGGCTAAAACAGCAATTCGGCATGTTTTAGATGGCGAATGGTTGAAGAAGAATTTTTAAAGAGACAGTAAATGATAAATTTCAATATTAGAATTTTCTAATTTTTTCCAGATACAAATCAAATTTGAACTATTCCCTAGTCAAGTACACACAAAAATAGCTCAAATTCAAATTTTTTGATTTCGAAAATTCACCTCGACCTTTGATAAATCTGCCCCCAAATGTGCAATAGCTCTTCCTATCTTGGACTCCCGTCTGCAGTGTGATTTCAAATTACCAGATATCAATGATTTGGACATGGAATGCAAAGAAAACCTTTCTGAAAACGTTGTTTCATTCAGGGAGAGGTCACAAACTACTTTTTTACTTAACACTCTTTCCCTTCTCCATTGGCTCACCATTCTGACCACTCATTTCAGCATTCCATATGGCCCAAAGGCAACAAAACATGTACCTATGGGTTTCAAAGCTGCTTCCGACCAATCAGAGTCAGACTAGTATTGGAGAACTACTGAGCAGCACATTGTTGCAATTATTTGACATTGAATTGTGATGCAGAGCATACATTGAGCATAAAATACAACAAATTCTAGGTTGCTTCTTTGGTAATAGCTGTGTCTATTATTGCATTTATACATCTAGCTGTAGGCATCAAAAAATCATTAGAGGATCCTAAACCAGCAAAGGGGACTTAATCCTAAAAAGTCTGAAAACCTAGTTACAGTCTGCAGCTTTGCGGTCATTAGATTAAGTGATTTCATTATCGTGTGAATCCTCAAGGAAGAAGAGAGATTTAAAAAAATGCTATAATTCAAAGAACTTCAGTTATAGTTGTTGATTTGTCCGCCCTAGCCCTGCTTTAAGAAATCATAGGGAAAAAAAAATCTTTCAGCCATGAAGCTCAACAAAAATAATATGTTTGCCAAGAACAGAGCATTGAAAACTGGTCTTCTAGTTCGTGAAAGTATAAAATAAAAAGCAGATGTATACATACTACCCTGGTCCTTAAGGTCTTTAAATGATATTATGCTAGCAAATTATTGATATAGCAGACGCAGTCAATAACATGCATTGATTCCTAAATAATACAAAAGTACTCCAATGTGTGAAGACGGCAAGAGAGATGCTTCCCTCAGAAGCTATCTGGAGGAATTTATCTGCTATCAGGGGAGGACAGGCGAGTCCAATCAGGGTTCCCAGGGGGCGGTTAGCTGCAAAAAAATGCCAGGGCTTGCTAAGAAATGTTGGAGGAGTACAGGGCATCATTGGGTGTAATGGGCATGGCCAGGGTATGTCCCTGTGGCTGTATGGGCTCCCATGATTTCTGAAGGCAGCCCTATTGTTGGGAATAAAGATAAATATCAATATAAATAATTCTCTCTCTGTAGAAAAGATCCATCAGAATAAAAAACAGACTGTATTAATATTTCTCACTCCCCTCCTATTCTCCACTGTCAAAGAGGCCTTGTATGATCCCACATAATAGAATATTACTGAATTTGTAGCAGAGGACAGTTTAATAAAAGGCCTGAAAAGCACGCAGGACTGATTTCTGCTATATTGTGGAGATAACCAGTAGTGAGGAAAGAGACAAAAATTATTCTTTCAAATTACAATTACATTTACAAAGCCACAAAAGAAAATATATATATTTGGTTTACATCCCCTTTAAGGGCCTGGCATAGCAGCTCAAACATAATCTGCTGTCAGTGACGACATGCCAACAAAACACTGGTAATGGCAAGCAGTTGTCATCAGAAAGATACACAAATGCTATTAGTATATCTATTTTCTCTGAGCTTGAAAATAAATGTGAGAGAAAATCATGTCAGCCGCCACACAGGTGCAAGGATCTAGAAAATGCTTGTGCAAAGTCTAATGGCATACGGTGTAGTGTGATTTTCCATAACCTATGGAAAGTTAAAATGCTCTTACACAGGCATTTGCTTTCTGTTACAGCACTTTAATGTAGTCCTATCAGCACAAGAAACCAGGAAGGAATGAGCTCTGTAAATTGTGTATAACCACCTTAAGGTGACCATACACAGGGAGATCCGCTCATTTGAAGATGTCGCCAAACGAGCGAATCTCCCCTGATATTGAGGTACGTGTAGGCGCCAAACGCAGGAAAAATGCAGCATGTTGCGTCTCAACCTGTGTTCGTGCCTACACGCGCCTGTGTGAGTACAGCCCCATTGGAAAAAATGTAATGCATCTATTCCTGCGCTCCCCTGCGGCTGAACGCAGAAAAACGGAACACAGGGGAGCGCAGGTATAAACGCTCGTCTGTAAGAGCCCCAAGTCTAAACCCCTCAATTTGAATGACCATTTATTTTATCTAGTATAGGTAAATCTAAAAACATACAGGCAGGTTAATTGGCTTCTGATAAAGATCACATCAGGGTCTGATATATCATAATGTAGAATGTCTGTAAAGCATTGCAGAATATGACAGCACTATATAAATAAAGTAGAATAATAATCAATTAACAAAGCAAGGCTCTGTGCAGTAAATCTTAAAAAGAATTTTAATGTATAAGCACACAGAGCATTTCCCATACTAATGTAATTTCATTAGCGGACTCATTCACATGACTCAAGAATATTTCCAGGATCTGAAATGTATATGGAAAAATGAATCAGAAAGTAAGTTTGAAAGCTTTTTTGCTAACTCATAATTCTCTATGACTTCAAATCCCAAAAAGACAAATTGCAAGCTTTTCATAATGAAGCGCCACTAAACATAAAGTATTTGCTTACAGAAGCGTCATGGAGATGCACCTCAGAAGAGGGTACCTGATGCAACATACCTGATAGCTGGGATCAAACAAAAAATAATCTGGTTAGAGACAGTAATAGATCTTCTACCTGTGTTGTGTGGCTTCAGATTGTGCTTTAAGGGGAAATATAAGGGGGAACCTTGATTTGTACCTAATAAAGTGCAATTCACAGTACAGATATTGGACCTCTTTTCCTGAAACCCTAGTATACAGAAAGCTCCAAATTACAGGGAGGCCATCTCCCATTGAGCCAATTTTAAGCAAATAATATAAGGTTTTAAAAATAATTTCCTCTTTCTTTGTAATAAAAAAACAGTAGCTTGTACTTAAAGGTAAGCAAAACAATCCTATTTGGTTTATGTAAAATGTTTTTAAGTAGGCTAAAATAAACCCCTTATAGGGAAAACCCCAGGTCCCAAGCTTTCTGGGTAGCAGATCCTACATTAGCATCAGTATAGACTTTGCAATGCCCAGGTTCCAAACCCTTAGATATTATTTTAAAAAAATATATATATATATATATATCTATATTTTCTGACAGCAAAAAGGTAAGAAGGAATGATTACATCCAGGAGTAAAATCAAGTGGTTGTGTTCCAAACTATCTTTATTACTGCATTTGCAGCATTTAGACTTCCCTTAATCATACTAGGAATACAGTCATAACAATCTCATTGCTGTCCAACTAAGTCCTCTAGGACCTAAATGTGCCAGTGCTCTATAATTCTTTATGAAGTTCATTTTGTTGGGTGTAGATTCCAGTTCGGTATGTTTAGGCATGTTTTATCTAAAATGCAGGCCTGGAGAAATAAATTAGAACAAATCATTTTTTTCCTTTTATTTCTGAGAGATGTTCTCACATTTTTACTTCCCTGTCAGTTTAGCTTGGCCATGTCATAGGTTTTGAGATCAGTCAAGGACTAGGGTTGCCAACTTCTCTGGAAAAAATACCGGCCTTCTTATATATTTATCTTTTTTTCCCTATTAATAACATTGGGATCAACCATCATTTTTACAGACGAGGCTTGATAGGGGGCAACCCTATCAAGGACAGAATCAGTATAATAAAGCTAAACAGATATTGCTTCCTTAAATATTCATATACAGGGCTGTTTTAAAGCCTTGGTGGGTCACAGGATAAGAGGCACTTGGTGGGCCCCATAGGTCTACTGTGTGAAACATTTTTTGAAAACCACACCCCTTTTTGCCACACCCCTAAACACAACACCCATTTTACTACCAACACAACCCAGATAAGGCAGTATAATTACTATACAAAATGAATAATGACGATATTAACCTCAGATGTGCCAATTTAATCCTTAAGTAAAATGGATAACCGGGTGTGACAATATAACTACTACAGAAAATAAGTAATCAGCATAATTACACCTGATGTGCTAGAACAATAACTACAGAAAATGTATATTATATATATATATATATATATATATATATATATATATATATAGATATATATATTAACTCCAGCTGTGTCAGTATTATTACTGTGGAAATGGCCAATACACAAGCCATCAATCCCAGAGAAGCCAGTAAGATTGCTGAAAAAAGTTCAATAAGCATTCCATTCCCTTGTGCTCCCACAGATGCTTGGCATGTGTATTCCCTCTGTCTGTCTGCTCTGTATGCTGCTGAGAAATCCAAGATGGTCATGCCATTCGCAATGGAATACACTACCTTCGTGAAGAACAGAAGTGCGTCAGTCAGCAAGAGAAGGAAGGCAGCGGGAGTGTCAGTGGTGGTAACGGGCTGCGATAAATTCAGTGGGCCTCCCAAAATCAGTGGGCCCTGGGCAGATAAAGCGGCCCTGTTCATTATGTTAAGTTAATCTTAGACATGGTTCGGCCCTATCTGGGCACCATATCCAGTTAGAATGCAGTACATTTCCATGTACATTCTCCCAACATTCCCAGTGTGTTGGCACCAAAAGTAAATGTCAAGAACTTTTGTTGCATAAAGATTTTCGCTTTGCACCTTCAACATAGTAAATGAGCCATATTGTGTATACAATGATAGTATGGATTGTGAGTTATTTATATGAAACCGACAAAGCTGACATATAACAAAACTGGTGCACCCTCTCTGAATGAGTTGATTTCATTGATTCCATGTAGAGAGTGCTGCATCTTGCTCTGTGGTTGCCCCTGATAGAAATACTAGCTTCACTAGGAATTCCCCTTTTTCTTTCATGAAGGAAATTACTAAATGATTTCCTATCCTCAGAAAGTCCCTTTGCCCCCATCCCTCCCCAGTATAATATTATAAGGAAGATTGTTAACTGTCTAGTGCCAAAGACTAATCTATTTTCCTTGATGCAGTCAGAGATGAATATGAACTGACATCATTATAAAAAAGCCACAATGAATTATTCATCAGGATTAGGTGAAAATAATAAGAAAAGTCATGACAAAAAAATGAATTTAATAAAAGCGGAAACCAATCTCGGGGTCAAAAAGTGAAACATATGTTAATGTGAAAAATTTAAATGATCTTGAGCACTGTGTCTCTGTAACATGTAGACAAATACAAGAGTTCCTCTGCACTCACACATTATCAATATATTAAGGAGGACATCAACACCTGCTCTAAGCTAATGAAAATGCCCTCCCCTTTCAACAAAACAAAGATTGTTTGTCCATTTATTGCAATTTAGCAAAGCCCGCCAACTACGTCAAAGTCATCCCTGGTCTTAGGGTAGGACTTCATGATGTGAGAAGAGCCGACACATCGTGAAGTCCTACCCTAAAGCAAACAAGTTGTTGTACAGGATGGTAGTTTCAGCTGAGAATACACCACATGTGTAATTGGTCTTAGGCTGTTGAGTAATAGTTGTGGTCCCTAGTTGTAGACCTAAATAGTTAAGATTTTATTTCCCCTCATGTCGTTAAGTCAAGTTGTTTAATGAGGTTGTTGGTGGCCAACCAGTTAAATTGTTTAGCTTCTTGTCCTGGATGAAAATCTGGGTTTCCAATAAATGTTTGCATGCAATTGTTGGTCTTGTGTGCATGACAACAGTAGATGAAAGCTATGTGTGACACTTGGGTTAGTAAAAAAGATTGTCTACTAAAAAAGTTACTGTCAAGATTGATGAATTTCAAAGACAAATTACAGAAGGGTTCCTTGGGGAACATGCTAGTGTGTTAGTTGAGCTACCCTGGCAGTCATATAGCACAAGCCTTGAACTTTGATTTCTCTAGTACAGGGGTCCCCAACCTTTTTAAACTGTGAGCCACATTAAAATGTAAAAAGAGTTGGGGAGCAACACAAGCATGAAAAAGAGTCTCTACTTGGCACTATACTTAGTTTTTATGCAATTTTAACTTGCTTTTCAAGCTTGGAATTCAAAAATAAGCACCTGCTTTGAGGACTCTGAGAGCAACATCCAAGGGGTTGGAGAGCAACATGTTACTCACAAGCTACTGGTTGGGGATCACTGCTCTAGTAAGACTTTATATATTCTCAAACTTTTTAATAAAATAAAATGTTAAAAAAAATTAAAAATCCTTTACACACGTGTGTGTGTGTGTGTGTAGGTAGGTAGGGCCCAAAATAAAATGATGAAATTCAGGTAAAATTTATAGCTGCTTACTATCAGGAGTAATATTTTGGCAATTGAAGTTAATGTTTGCATTAAGACAAGCTCATTTGCATTTATCCTAGATAATCTATTTTATGTGGTCTCCGGTGAAATGAAGGGTAAGAAAAACTCCAACTGTTTATGGTCAGCTTTAGGAAATTGAATTGCTTTTGCTTTAATGTTGGTCATATTCGCAGTTAAAACTAATTAGAAAATGATAGCAACACTACTGATTAGAAAAATGATCAATTCATTTGCCATAGATTCAGAAGGCTTGTCAGAGACCTAGTAATTGTAACACAAATATAATTTAGCCATACCTTTATTTTATGAGTTTGCATTTGTATACTGTACACTTTTTATTAGGTGGTCAATAGTTCTACTGCAAATGTGGAAAATAAGAAAGATTAAACACCCCTATGGTTTCTTTAGCTGTTATAAATTGAGACAAATCTGTATATTTTAAGTAGGTAAGACTCTGTTGAAGTATAAGAGAGGAGAGAGTCCATCTGGTCCTTGACTATAAATATTCTTTAATTATTTTATAGCAACCTTCATTTCATCTTCTATGAAAAGTATGTTGAAAAATTCCCTATATTCTGCTGCCAGAAAGGGTAGGTTTTATGGATTTGAACATGTCTTCTTTATCTATATGTTTTGTGTGTCATTCAGATCGGGCATATAAAACTAAATAAGATGTATAATCATATTAATTTATGTCTTCTGGTTTACATGAGTGTTTCCCCTTGTTTGAATGTACATTATGCATCAGTTTTTAAGATGACATTTGGGATAGAGATAATCCAGCCTTTTTACTGGTCAAGAAACTGAGTCTAATAAACATGTTTCATCCACCTAAGTATATCTGTCAGCTTGTGAAGAATGCACCTAAGATGTCCCTGTTGCTATCTGACACCACAGAGCAGCAAGTTTAATTTAGAGAAAAACAAAACAGGAATTGGTGCAAGGTGAAAAATATAATAAATATACAGGCCAGTTATTAGGAGTGGGCAGGCAGAAACGGAGTCCGATAATCAGGCTAAAAGGTCAGGTCAGGCAGCAGGCAATTAGAGACAGGCAAAAGATCAAAATCAGGCAAACCATGTGCAGAAACAAGGCTAGGGTCATGGAACAAGGATAAGACTCAAGAACTTTAGATGGGGTCTCAGGAACATGAATAGCAGGAGGGCTAGGTCTTTGGCTGTAAGCTTAATGACCAAGACAGGAGCAATGGTCAGGGACAGGCATATAAAGGGTCTAAATTACATAATGATCTACACATGAACCTAATAAGGTGGACAGAGGAAAGACCAGACAGAAAGAATACAAGTGGTGTATAAGGAAAACTTGTCAGGACCTGCCTTAAAGGAGAAGGAAACCCTGTAGAAAAAAACCCTGTACCCCCACCCCAGGTAGACCACAAAAAGGTTGGCAAAAAATTATGGTGAAGGTAGGGGCTTAAGCAGAGAGCATGCATTCTGGCAGAGCACTGGGACGAACAGTCTTGCATTGACCGCAAATACTTTTTGTCCTGGCTCTAATTGGGTGCCATTTGCAGGTAACAATTTCAGAGTGAGAACTGCATCACTTTTTGCAATCTAGTTTAAATGGATTCAAAAAGTCATAAGCATACATTCACTTGGTGAAAGTCTGTTGGAGCTTTTAAAGCAACGTAGTGAATTGGATAGGTGGTGAATAGCTGTGCTTTTCCACTCACCCTACCTACAGTTGCAGCTCATTGTACATGGCCTGATTGAAGCTCCAGACTTTTAGCTTTACAGCGTTACACAACATTCACCAGTGCAAGTAAGTTCTAATACTGAAGATGCATTTTATGGCAGAATCCCAGGAAAAGTGGATTAAACAAATGTCAAGTCCCAAACTAAAACTGAGTAGCAATTCACTGTACAGAGTGAGCTCTGCTTGCTTTGTGGATTTTAAGATATGACTTTTCCAATGGATAAAAAATATTTAGCTCAGGTCAACAGTCATACATTTGAATGAAACCAGATGTGTTCCAACGCAGAGCCTTGACCCTTTCACTGCTGAAAACAAGCAGGATAAGGAAAATCTCTTCTTTCCTTTTATCTATAGAAGTAAAGGAAACCAGAAATAGGGTCATTTCAGTGCAGCTTAGGGAGGGGGTGCCCTGTTGGGATGCATTATTCTGGTTAGTACAGTTCTTACTAATACGAGCAAACTTTTCTTTGGCCGACTAATATGACGTGTTATAAAGCTGAAAGTATTCCAGGTCAGACCTGTTAAACACAGCTTGTTGCACTTTTCAATCTGTGTGGGATAAGAATGAGCAATGTGTGTGTTTTAATATAGATAAGGAGATGGGTCTCTAAAAGGGCCTGTCTACTGTTTGTTTTAGGGTGATTAAAAGCTGACCAATATGAGTGACCTGCTGATTTTCATGTTGGCATACTGAAATAATTAAATGTAGCAATTTTGATTACATTACTCATTTAATGCAGTTTCCATGAAAAAAGAGAGAAGCCATGATGCACAGTAAGTCATTAAGCTTCATTTAATAATGCTGTGCAGTGTGCAAAGTACAATTTTCAGAGGCAAATTGCCATTTTTTTCCCATAATGTTTTTAAAAAATACTCCAACATAATTGCATCTGAGTGCTGTACGTCAAAATTAGTTTTTGTGAATCCTGTGTAATTTGGGGCTATTTTTTTCAATGTGAAGATGCTGCACTTCCAGCATGCCAATGCACACAATGTCAAAAAATGCCATTAACTTTGGAGTAAGTCTCTTGTGGCTATTTACACAACATGTTCTTGTAACATGCAAAGGCAACAGGAATAGTTGTAGTAGGTGATAGTAATTACAATGTTGGACTGGTTCTACTAGGACCCACTAGAGAACCTGACATGCTAGGAACAACCTTTACAACAATTAGATGGAGAGTGCCAAATGGCATAGACGCTATATAGGCTTTAATAGGCTTACAAGAGTTTTTAAGCTCTCCAATGTGAAATAAATATTCTTGGTTGCATAGAACAAAACTTTAAAAAGCAAATGTGAGAGAAGAGATTGAGTGGGGTGGAGGAGAATTTAATGAATAAGGTAGCAGTAAATCCCTTATTTGAAAGGCTTATCACAGAGCCTTAGTGGTTGACAGGTTAAGTGGTCTTGGAGATTAGAAAAGTCAAAAGTACTACAGCAGATTTATTGTTGCCTTAATTTAGCAATGAACTAACATTGCTTATGGTTTGAAGAAGTTTGCATGCCTGTTATGGGTTGGTCTGACTGAGGAAACATTGGATTTTGTTGTATATACAATTTTATTTATAAAGCCCTATAGGGAATACTACAATAGTAGAACATGAATAGATAGATAAATGATAGATAGATAGATGAAAGATAGTAATTGTATCCTATTAGTTCTTGGATTTATTTAAAGGTCTCTATGCATATATTTATGCATCAGAAGGTGCACTGCAATGGCTGTAACTAGCAATGTACAGTATATTAGAATTAAGCCCATAATCCTTTATTTAGCCTTTTGTGTTACAAATTTAATGTGTTATTGTAATGTCTTTTGTTCTGGTTTAATAACCTGAAACACGTTTTAACATATGTATTTTTGTTACTGTATGTGAATAATTTTGTGATCTTTTAAAAAAAAGTGAGATTTTGGATGAGGTGTTTAATTATTCCTGTAGAAGTTCCAGTAATCCCTTTAACTCTTCTCTTGTACTGACTCGGAGCTTCACACAGAATTTTGAGAAAAAAAAGTATGTAGGCATGGGTAGTTATATTTTAGTTGCATGTAAACATTGGAATTAATAAAGGGGACCCTTCACCCAAAAAAATTATTCCAAATCCTATTTTATCATGTTAGTCAAGCAAAATTAACTTTAATTACACTGTATAAATTATTTGAATCTTGTTTCCATCAGTCTTGAAATTCATAATTATAGCAAGCAGGCAGGAGCCATTTGTGGACAATGTTATTAAGACAAGCTTCGTATCATCTCAGAATCTTGTTAAGAGAACTGTGGGAAGAGCAGTGACATCTAGTAAGTGCTGAATGGAAAGTGAAAGTAATTGATTGCTCCGCCTCTATGCCTAACGCATAGAGGAGGGGTAGGCAATATTTGATTGGCAGCTGAGATTTTTAACTGAGTTAACAACAGCTATGAATGCTTTAATAAAAAAAAAAAGAATTTGGATTTCATGTTTAATTTGAAGAGGACTTTTATTATACAGCTTTTTATGTCTGGGTGACAGGTCCACATTAACTGTACTGTATTTTATTTTTTGTTTTTCATTTATTCACATTTAGTTCTGCAGTAAAGTACTGCATTGGGTCAGGTACCCATAGGTGCCTGGGAAATACCAGCAAAGTTTATATCTGCATGTTTGCACACTCAAAACAAATACAATTTAGAGAGAGGGTGGTTCGAAAAAATAGTTTTTACTTTTATGCAAAGAAACTAATGAGTGGTTGATGTTTTATGCTATTTTTAACATTGCATAAATTATGCCATGTGTTGTATGGCGTTGTTCATGTAAAATGCTTTTCTTTGCATAAAAGTAAAAACTATTTTTTCGAACCACCCTCTCTCTAAATTGTATTTGTTTTGAGTGTGCAAACATGCAGATATAAATTATTGATATAGGTTGCCTGCAGTAGGGGTAACATTTGTTCCTGCACCTCTTACTATTTTTTGAAAGTTCTGGTGTGCCCTCCATTATTACTAACTCTAAATACCAGGAAAGTGGTCAGGTTCCATTTGGAAAACCTCATCTCTGGTTCATGCAGGTGTCTAAGAGTGCACTGCATCAGGATATACAGAACAGTGGGGGATGGGGGGTGCTGTTCAGAAAGTTTATTTTTGTATTTAGGAATAACTTGTGTGGATGCATGGGTAAAAGGGTTTGGGTCACATAGCTGCTTGTTAGACCTGTGCAGAACTATATTGTGCTGCTCACTTGCTAAAATTTGGAATTGCTTTCTGGTTGTAGGTATTAATTACCCTGGAAACCAAACAGCAGTCAGGAAGTCAGAAAAGAAGATAAATGAATAAAGGTCCTGAAATGAAAAAATAAGATTGACAATAAAATTGAAGTATCGTAATCAGTCTGTTTTTGGGTTGAGAAGTCAGTGACCCCAGTAATCAGATGCATTTTTTTAGTTCCAGGACACAAGGAAGTGTTTTTTAATTAAAGTGTTTTTTTTAATTAAAAGTGTAATTAAAAAATAAAATTAATAAATAAAGTTGGCCATCCATGTGTAAACTGTAATCATTTGCAAAGAGGTGCAGAGTTGAATACAGTAAATCAGTAATCAGTATTCACTTGTCTGCAAACATTATATTGATTTCTATATGTTACTAGAGCTGGAGGATACTTTTCTCCTCTTATTGTTCAATTTATTCTTCTTATTTTTACATTATACCCTATATCTCTTTAATTGCAACACATTGAGCTGAAGTTGTCACAGGAAACAAGTTTTGTTTCATTAATCATATAGCTGGTGCTTTGCTCATAACCCCAATACTTCCTTTATCCATCCAATTTCTTTAAATGATTCAACAAACATATATTAAATACTAGTGCACCAATCAAAGCAGGTGTCCCTTCTCCCATATCCATGTTCCTCTCTCACTTCCACTTCCTTGTTGAGAAATGGGAAACCTTGCCTTCCATTAAAATTGCTTCTGCTTTTGAGTTTAAAGGAGAAATAAAGCGAACAAATCAGTTTATTGCCAATAGATTAGCCACAATAGTGCAAGCTATAACACTATATTTATTCTACAGAATGTTTTACCATACTTGAGTAAACAGCTCTAGAAATTCTCTCTGTTTGTTTAGGATAGCAGCTGCCATATTAGCTTGGTATGACATCACTTCCTGCCTGGGCCTCTCCCTGATCACTCATAGATCTGGGCTCAGATTACAGCAGGGAGGGGAGGGGGAAAGGGTGGGGTAGAGGGAGAGATGAGCAAACTGAGCATGCTCAAGCCCTAGCCTTGGAGGTTTATGCTAAAAACATGAAGTCATAGGGCAGCATTAATTTGAAGGTTTACTGATGTATTTATATAGACCTTTCTTATAAAGCATACTTAGTTTTAGCCTTTCCTTTAATTTATGTTTTTATGGTCCTGGTTGTTAATGTTTGTGCCATTACAGATTCACTCAAACTAAGCAATCTTTCCTCTGTCAGACAAAACCCCACTTTTAGTTCATTATATATGTGTTACCTGATACTTCTGGACAGCCTATCAGTATGTAGTATAACTAAAATACAAAATATAAGATGTTAACTTTGTAATCTACACCTCAGCAAGAATTAATGAAGTCCATTAATAGATATATATATATATATATATATCTAGCCCCTCCAGCCACTGAAACTCATGGACAGTTTTATCTGGATTCATCGATTTTTGGATTAAGTCTACTCTCACTGTCAATTAATTAAGACTTAAACTGCTCACCCTTGTGCTCATCATTGAACAATTTCAAATTATTAGGTATTCAATAAAATTCTCTTTTACCAGAGCTTACATAGTAAAAGTGGCCAACTTCTGTGAGGTGATCCCTGGGGTGTTATATACAGGCATATTAAAAAGTTTGGGAACCCCTCTCAGCCTGCATAATAATTTACTCCACTTTTAACAAAAAAAGATAACAGTGGTACATCTTTAATTTCCCAGGAACATCTGAGTACTGGGGTGTTTTCTGAACAAAGATTTTTAGTGAAGCAGTATTCAGTTGTATAGAATTAAATCAAATGTGAAAAACTGGCTGTGCAAAAATGTGGGTACCCTTGTAATTTTGCTAATTTTAATGCATGTAATTGCTCAATACTGTTAAGCCTTGAACTTCATAGGCAGGTGTGTTCAATCATGAGAAAAGGTATTTAAGGTGACCAATTGCAAGTTGTGCTTCTGTTTGACTCTCCTCTGAAGAGCGACGGCATGGGATCCTCAAAGCAACACTCAAACGATCTGAAAACAAAGATTGTTCAGTATCATGGTTTAGGGGGAAGGCTACAAAAAACTATCTCAGAGGTTTAAACTGTCAGTTTCAAATGTAAGGAATGTAATCAGGAAATTGAAGGCCACAGGCACAGTTGCTGTAAAACCCAGGTCTGGCAGGCCAAAACAAAATATAGGAGCAACATATGCAGAGGATTGTGAGAATGGTTACAGACAACGCAAAGATCACCTCCAAAGACCTGCAAGAACATCTTGCTGCAGATGGTGTATCTGTACATCATTCTACAATTCAGTGCAATTTGCACAAAGAACATCTGTATGGCAGGGTGATGAGAAAGAAGCCCTTTCTGCACTCACGCCTCAAACAGATTTGCTTGTTTTATGCAAAAGCTAATTGATGAGACAAAAATTTCGTTATTTGGTCATAAAAAAAAGCTTTGCATGGGGGAAGAAGAACACCGCATTCCAAGAAAACACCTGCTACCTACTGTTAAATTTGGTGGAGGTTCCATCATGCTGTGGGGCTGTGTGGCTAGTTCAGGGACTGGGGCCCTTGTTAAAGTCGAGGGTTGGATGAATTCAACCCAATATCAACAAATTTTTCAGGATAATGTTCAAGCATCAGTCATAAAGTTGAAGTTACACAGGGGTTGGATATTCCAACAAGACAATGACCCTAAACACACTTGGAAATCTACAAAGGCATTCATGCAGAGGAAGAAGTACAATATTCTGGAAAGACCATCAGAATCCCCCGACTTGAATATCATGGAAAATCTATGGGATGATTTGAAGCAGACTGTCTATGCTCAGCAGCCATAAAATTTAATTGAACTGGAGAGACTTTGCATGGACGAATGGTCAAAAATACCGCCATCCACAATCCAGACACTCATCAAAAGCTATAGGAGGCACCTAGAGGCTGTTACATTTGCAAAAGGAGGCTCAACTAAGTATTGATGTAATATCTCTTTTGGGTGCCCAAATTTATGCACCTGTCTAATTTTGTTATGATGCATATTTTCTGTTAATCTAATAAACTTTTTGTCACTGTTGAAATACTACTGTTTACATAAAGCATGTTATATATTAAAAGGAAGTTTCAAAGCTCAGCTAATGATAAACAAAACTCCAAAGAATTAAGAGGGGTTCCCAAACTTTTTCATAAGACTGTATATATATATAATAAATAAAAGGGCAATCATCTGGGAGTTGTAAAACATAGTCCAGATAAAATCCATAATTAAATATTAGAATTCTTAATGAATCAGATGAAAGTGAGTGTAGGACTGGCCAGACGAGAGATGACTTTGACTTACTTGGCCAGCTTGAATATGTTGCAATATATGGACAAACAGACCCTGTTTTGTATAGTTCCCATAATTCCCAACTTCTCTCAGGGGTTCCCAATGGTGCCCAATACAAAAGCAACCATTTGGGATCTTAAGTCTTGGAAAAGCAGTAAAAAATATGACCTATAAAATATCAAATAGAAGAAATTTTAATGAATCAGATGGCAGTAAGTGTAGGACTGGCCAGAACAGGGATGACTTGCAGCAGTTGAATATATTGAAATATATAAACAAACAATACCTTTTTTTTTTACACCATCTCAAAAGTGATTATGTTGGCATGTCATAAAACACTACATTCTATTACAGCATTTAGTATATTTAAGTGACATTTTAGAATATATCATCGTTTTTCAAGGAATTATTTCCACAATTCCTTCTGATACAGACAGACCCCCCCAGGGGCATACTGTAGCTTAGGGCTCCCCCCCTTGAAAAAAATTCTGGGCCCCGTTGTGATTTTGAGAATCTCCTCTGCACAAAATTGCATTTGACTACCAAGGAAAACCCCTGGCAGGCTCCCTGTACCTCTAGGTAGTTACTGTTGACACCATTGGTTTGATTTTTCAGCTGACCTGGTTCCATAGAAATGTTGGCAATAAAGTATATGGAAAGCAGATATAATTCCAGATATTAAAATTTCCATTAGGCAAAAACAAAAGAGATAACAGTAGCCCTTTAAATAAGATGCTCATCTTCTGCATTACCCTGTGATGGTGGAGTTGTGGGTAACATTGTAACATGTGTGCCCTATGATTACAATAAAATGTCTATTTTTGTGTTACTGTAATGGTAACATTTTAATTATGATTGTAACTGCCTTTACAATTACCTTCATCTTACAATATATGCTGCATGAATGAAAACTATTTCATGTATACACCATAACCCTATTAGCACCAAACCTCATTTTAAGAGAAATGGCTTCCATGTACCATATTAATGGAAAAACAGAATTTGGATCTGATTTCTAGCACATTAGAAGATATAGGGTGCTCAAGACTTTAACATTTACTGTAAGATTTTTATCCTGGGGGTTTATCTGAAAAATAATAATAACCCTTTATTTTTATATAAAAGAGGTAAAAATATTCCTATCACCTAGTAAGAGCGGAAATATTGAAACCTCGGGAGAAAACACGATTTCTTGCCAAACCAAAAAATGGGACAGTCCCATGTTTGAACTGTGGCAGCTGTAATTCTATTATCGAAAGCCATTACATTACGCATCCCCATAAAGGACATCACATTCCATTAAACAATACCACACCTGTAACTCGGTGTCATTGATATACGCATTAATATGCTCTTGTAGCAAACTTTGTGTTGGACAAACATCACTCGTCTGGTGAAAACACACTGCAGCAAGCCTCCATTGGATGGTATTACAACAAATTCAAACAGCAACTCTTTTGTTTGTATATCCGAAAGATGTTGTGTATGAGAAAAACAACTGAACTTGCTATGGTTCTCCAGAGTGAATTTTTACTTCAATAAATTTTTATTGTTTATCACAACATTTGTGTACAGTCAATTATTGCTATCAAAAAGCACAAATCAGCATGCCAACATGTACGTACAATAAGCAATGAGACATACATCATCTGTAAACGTATATTTGTTGTGTGAACCAAAGTTCGTACTTCCGTAAATGAACATATTGAGTACAAAAGCACCTTTTAATGAAAAGGAAAACAAAAAATAAAACAATAACATAAAATAATAAAGCAAAATAATATACCTCTTCTGCACTGAGACCAAATAAACCCTAATAGAGCTATAGAGAAAAAAAGATATTGGGAGCACCAGACCCATATCTGTACTCAATCCATGGGCTCTAGGTTAACAGAAACTTCTGATGGGTATGCTAGTACCCATGAGAATGCTAGTCATTTTTTCCTGGGACATAATCCAGTCAACTCTGGACTTAACTGGGTTTATAGGAATTTGCTTCTGTTTCCAGGCTCCTGCTAAAGTCCTCTTAGCAGCCAACATTATAAACGAGAACAGGCGAAACTGAATATTGGTGAGCTCTTGAGGTTTAACGTTAAGTAGGGCCATCGCCTGGTCTCTGGGCAAGGAAACCTCAAAGACAGAATAAATCATGTTAAAAACCCTGATCCAAAATCTCCGAGCACCTGAACAGGTCCACCATATACGAAACATCGTGCCTATTTCCCCACAGTCTCTGAAGCACCCGGGATCTGCAGCGGGGGAAAATTTCGCTATACGTGCTGGCACCAGGTACCACCTAAAAAGTACCTTATAATTGGCTTCCTATAAGGAGATGTTATTAGAAGACCTCTTAGTTGTGGACCAGACTCGCTCCCATTGCTCTGGAGATAATTCCCTAGATAGGTCCCTATGCCAAGCCCGTATATAGTGTAGCCCCAGAGTGAATTTTATGCTTATTCTGGGAAACAGACTTCTCACACTAGTTTCCTTTGAACATTCTACATGGTCACATACAAGAATGTTGGTGAATCAAATGAAAAATGCAAAGGTTTTTCATTTAAAAAAAAAAAAACTGGAAGCTGTGTAGTAAAGTAGAAGCTGAAGCCATGCTAGCATGTTTGACTGATAAAGACGGCTGCAAATATTTATTCTACGTGCTTGTGCCATCAATCCGGTCGTTCCACCTGTAGTGCCTTGCTCTACACACCCAGTTCATTTCTATTGCTACGTAACAATATAAATCAACATGATAAAGGTTCCCACATGAGCAGCTGCTTCAAAAGCTCTCTTTATTCTGTCGAATATCATAATCTTAAAGGAATTAAGCAACACAGAACAGACGTGGGCGTAGACTGGCAATAACCATCTCATGAACTTTTTAATGCAGAGGCTATCATGGGGTCATTAACCATTTCAGTATTAATTTTGTATGGGTTTTTTTCTGTGAGTTGGAACTAGTGCATAATTTATACTCATGGGGGCTCAGAGCCTTGACTGAAGGGGACCCAATGTGATGGCTGGTAAGGGTGAGGTCTGAAGAGAATGTCTGTTCTCCTTAAAGGGATACTGTCATGGGAAAAAATGTTTTTTTCAAAATGAACCCGTTAATAGTGCTGCTCCAGCAGAATTCTACACTGAAATCCATTTCTCAAAAGAGCAAACAGATTTGTTTATATTCAATTTTGAAATCTGACATGGGGCTAGACATTTTGTCAATTTCTCAGCTGCCCCTGGTCATGTGACGTGTGCCTGCACTTTAGGAGAGAAATGCTTTCTGGCAGGCTGCTTTTTCCTTCTCAATGTAATTGAAGGAGTCTCAGTGGGACATGGGTTTTTACTATTGAGTGTTGTTCTTCGATCTACCAGGCAGCTGTTATCTTGTGTTAGGGAGCTACTATCTGGTTACCTTCCCATTGTTCTTTTGTTTGGCTGCTGGGGGGGGGGGGGGAGGGGGTGATATCACTCCAACTTGCAGTACAGCAGTAAAGAGTGATTGAAGTTTATCAGAGCACAAGTCACATGACTTGGGGCAGCTGGGAAATTGACAATATGTCTAGCCCCATGTCAGATTTCAAAATTGAATATAAAAAATTCTGTTTGCTCTTTTGAGGAATGGATTTAGTGCAGAATTCTGCTGGAGCAGCACTATTCACTGCTTCATTTTGAAAAAAAAAAATTTCCCCATGACAGTATCCCTTTAAACATGAATTAAAAAACTCCCGTGATTTTTTACTCCAACCACACAAAAGTTACACACTCCATGAACTCCATGTGTCACATTAATTAATCCTCATACACAAATGAATTATTAAATTGCAATAAATTACGTATAAAGTGCCAGTGCCTTTCAATTCATTGAGATAATTCAACCCAATCTTACACTCCATATTGTGCCTTAATCAATTATACCAGTTAATTGATTATAAAATGACCAGTGCCAATAAATCAACAGTGGATTAATTAAAAATAGGTTTCCTAGTTGGAGTACCCCAAGTTGCTCCTTAATTATAAGCAAGGAAAATGAAAATGATTAGCTGGTGGAGTTGTTCCCATAGAATCTAGCTCGATATTTTTCTTGTCCCTAGGAGCACCACAAAGTGGGAGAAGGCAGAGGTCAAAGAGCTGCAGTCTTATTGTTTAAACTTTCCTGTCTGGTTGGAAAGAGGCTATTTAAACCCTAAAAAAACGCAAATCCTCCAGCTCTTGGAAAGGAAAATAGAATTGAGGTAAAAGTCAAGGAAAAGGTAAACGCTAGAATAGTTTATAATCAAAAAAGTCACATCTTGCCCTGATGTGCGTTTCACCACAGCTTTCTCAAAAGGCAATTTTGTGTCAGCTTGTTCCGGCGTTTTTTATAGCCGCATTTATATTTCTCTCCAGGCGGTGTCCCTTGTCTTAGACATCATTTCCGCCTTTCTCCGCTAACATCTGCTGAGTGTGCACTGTGCTGACCTGACTTGCAGGAGTTGAATATTTTTGCACTTGCACTTTTTGTCTGTTGTCCGGTACATCTATGTTGTGTTGTGTGTAGCACCATGGTCCTAGAGGAACGTTGTTTTGTTTCACTGTGTACTGTACAAACGTATATGAATGAAATGACAAATTCACTGTTGACTTGACTCTCTTGCCTTGACTTTAAGTGATACTTCCGCCCTCACCCAGATGCATCCAGTTGGGTGTGATCGCAATGACACAGGAGGGCAGGCAGTGAAGCCCCGAATGCTGGCTCCTCCCTCTCCCCTGTCACCGACCTATACTCAGTACCTCACACCCAAAATCTCTGTAAAACTGTAAGTTTCACCTCTATCACCGTATTTACTGACAGGCGTCAGTAGTGGTGGTCTGGGAGAAGCAAGGTTAACAGATGAACCATGATGTGGACCCTATTTTGTTTGTTTTTCCAATTCTTTATTTATTTATTTTTAGAAAGTAAAAGAAGGGGTACAGAAGGAAAGAAGGGCAGGGGAAGCCGATCCAGTATTTTTATCAGTGTGTACACAAAAGTATATCAGCAATTACTGTCAAAGGGTTTGTTTGTGCTTTTAAGTGGTTCAGTGGCATGGTTTGTCTGAACATTCTGCTCCATGACTAATAAAGGGGAACCACTTGAGTCATTACTAGATTGAAAATACTAATGCAGGACATTGTCATACTCAGTTGGGTCCCTACAGCTGGTCTCATCGCATTTACATTCTACAAGAGACAAATAAGTGTTTCACTGTAAAGAGGTAAAACATTGACGTTTAAACATCGCTGTCCATATGTGCTCCTACCCTAAATCTGCCCTTTGCATGCAGAGATGATTTGTAACTAGCTCTAAAGCAGATAGATTTAGAGAAATTCAGTTCTGATGGGATAATGTGGAAACCACTTAACAATACAGAGTAACCATATGTGTGAATACACTTAAAAAAAAACAGAACCGGCACATGTGTCCTCCGTTTCTTCCATTTTCCTGAAAGCTTTTCATACCCAAGGGTTTCCTCCCTTCAGAGCTGATGTGGTTGCTAGTGACCTAGTGTCAGGCAGTTCCCTCAGTACCAAAGCAAGTGAGATCAGGGAACACACATGAGAACGGAGTCAGCTCTGGCGAGTTTCCAAACACAGATATGTTTCTCGGACTACAGCCTCACTGCTTATATTTTCTTTTTACATTTCCCTTTCTTTTCTCCAGCTAGTCATAGGGAAATTCCCAGCCATGCACGTGGCCTGCTTCTAGAAAACTCTACCCTTATTTCTTTATGTGCCTGACTTTGTGTGGGGGATTAATTTCAGTTAGTATTATACAGTAAAACTGGTTTAGGTCAATGAAATTAGCACTTGTTGCTATGACTGCAAATGGGACCCAGATAAAGGTTTGCAGCATGAGATTCTGTATTTTTATTTATTGTTATTTTAGGATTAAATGTATTCTAGTTGTTGACATATAAGCACTACATTAAAAGGAGTTGTCATAGTAAAAAAATAATAAAGAGTACGGAAATCTATTTTGGGGTCGAAGCCAAGAATATAGTATGAGATAAAGAAACCAAGGATGGTTGAAGGCTAGGGTTTCTATCACTGTGATAAAAATGATGCTAGATTCCAATGTTATTTATAGGTAAGAAAGATATAAAATATAGTAAGGCTGGTATTTTTTTCAAGAAAAGTTGGCAGCCCGAATGGGGCCATAAGTAGTGGTGTAATTAGATATTATTGGGCCCACGGCAAATAATTTGTCAGGCCCCCAAAATGTCTAGAGTTTTACCAATATTCATTGAAACTGTATATGAACTAGGGCCTCATGAGGCCCCTATACCTCCTGGGCTCCTCTGCAGTCGCAGGGTCTGCTTCCTCTGTAGTTACGCCCCTGGCCATAAGTATTTGCTAGAGGTATGGAAGAGGTCATGTATTAAGTTTTACACTGAGGCCAATTGGTTGTAGCCAAACCCTTATTTCACCCTGGCCAATAACTGAAACTTACAGCTTTAGAGCCATATTGGTCCACTGGGTCCACTCAAGGGCAAACATACATACTGCGTTTATGTCCACATTATGTTCCTATGAATGTTCAGTAAATCATACTGAAATATTCTGCCCACAGATTTAACCTTTGTGTTTCTGTTTATTCAGAGGAGTGGGAGTTGACATAAGTTCAAATTTTAATTTGATTTTGCATTAAAATATGACACTGGATTTCCTATTTAATTCATTGTTTTTGCAAACGTCAAGGTTTCCAGTGATTGCTAAATCATAATGGAATACACAATTTTCATGCGTAGCAGATGCAGCCCGGTACCTTATATAAACCCTATAAATTTAACAGTTTTGTGCAGGACAAGTAGTTGGCAAAAGCAGAGCTATTTTATAGTCAAAGTACTTGCAGCTATAAAAACATGTTGCTGTGCTCATCATGCTACAGTAAAAAGGAAATGACAAACGGTTTTCCCATTTGGAAGTGATCCTGTTAAAGAAAGCTTCATATCGGAGCAGGAACCTTGCCCTTGCCAGGATCCTTGCCAGATATACTAAACTGTATATTGTTATTTACACCACCCTAATGTAATTCCACTTGTGTTGAACCTTCTACAGTTATATTGATATTTATTCCTATTATTAACAGAATCTTATAGCAAATGTGAATAGTTCCTCCTTCACAATATTATTCTAATAACAGTATGACATGAAAATGGATGTCCTATGCCTCTTAATCAACATTGAACTGATCTTGGTGGTCATTTTTAAGGGAATGTAGGGTGCAAACCTGAAGCACCGCAGCAGCTTACAATTTCCCAACAGACAGTTATTTAAAGTGGAGCCTTGAGTAGTAAGTAAAGTATATGTGAGCTGTCTATAGTACAGGCACGCACACAGTACATATATTAATAGTCTTGTCTTACTCCAGGACAAGGAGAATGATTCATTCAAGGCAAAGAATTGGTAATATAGAGATTTGTTATATTGATGCAATAGTTGGGTTGCATAAGTCCATCAGAGTGTCTGGAGCTTACTATTTTCCATATTCTTGCTTATCCTCTTTGCCATCTGTCTTCAGCCTTTTCTCTCCTGGTTCAGATTAATAATAGGCCCCCTTTTTTCTTCCCATATTCTTCTTATACATCTTTTTTCCCCAGTCTCGTCTCATCCCTTCACATCATTTTGTCTTCCTTTTTATTTGTTCCTGTGATCTAACCCATACCTGATTTTTTTTTCTTTTATAATGTTTCCTTTCTCATGTTGCTGTTATATTGTCAGGGGCCTATCGGCTCCCAGCCGGGGGTAGTCAGGACCTAGGAGGAAGCTTGATCAAAGTCCGAGTTTGTGGTATCAAAAGGGTTTAACAGGAGGATAGTCAATGTCCAGGCAAGATTTCAGAAGGCAGGCAGCGAAGGGTCAAAGTCCAGAATGAAGCAGAGGTCAAAATCCAATAGACAATCAGGAAACAATATAATAGTACCCAGGAATGCAGAGAAACATATTCTATACACGGGCATAGAACCGGCGTCCTGGGCGTCCTTTTATTTTGAATTTTGCGCTAAGCCCAAATTCAAAATAAAAGGATGTCCAGGACGCCAGGGGGGCTTTGGGTGCCGCCATCTTTAATCAAGCGCTGTAGAGGAAGGACGCGCCTGCTGGCGCTACGGTTCGTGACATATGTGGGCGATTCTAATTCTTCCGATTCCCAGGCAGAACAATCCAATTCAAACAATGACCTAGACCCTGGCTGTAACCCTACATATAATAGTATAGGTGTGTGCTTTATGGTGACACAGGGGAAGTCTGCATAAATATTTCAGACCACTAGCTACAATTTATCTCCAATTCTGTTCCCTTACAAGGACTTACAAGAGCCATTGGCCAATTGTGTTCCTTTTGTCTTGGCATCATACTCATGTTACATGATGTTTGTTTTGACTGCAGTTTCTCAGTAGCTGCTGAGAAGCCTATTAACCTAATGATGATCAGGCTTCAGTAGGCAACATCTGGCATGTAAATGAAAAGGTAAAGGGTGTGGTGGGAATGTTGTAAGCACTGCATCCCCTGGAGAGACATGCTCTGTCTCTGGATTTGTATGCAGCGAAGAGACCGATGAGATCCTTGGGTCACAAATATGTGTCTTTCTTTATGATTACACTGCATTTAGCAATGCTTAATTGTTTGTTATTACAACATATGTTTTCAATTACTCTAAAGTGCACAGGGAAACAAAATGGCAATGACAGATGGCAGGATTCATGATAAAGATCTCTTGATCACCCACAGACTGGCATCACTGAATGCCTGAGAACATGTTCCGTTTTTAGGAATTTATATTTTTATTTAATTTAATATATGAAGCCATGTGTTCCAGTCCGTTACCCCATTCACAAATTATCCAAGTTTTTTTTTTTTTTTAAGTGCAGCAAATCTGAAAGCCAGTGCTGCGCCCAGACAGTTGTTTATATCTTTCCTCCCCAGATGATTATGTCTGTACTTTCTCTTCTGATGTTCACCATGTAGAACGTGTGCCAAACATTCGCATTCCAAATGCACTCCTTTTACCATTTTTAAAGTTGTTCAGTGACTGCAGAAAAGTAAATCTGGCTTGATCAAAAACCTGTAGAACATTTTGAGTGAGCACCAGGGGCAAATTCTAGCCCAAATATGCTTGTGTGTATTTTCAGGCTGAAATTTGCATCACTGCCTTTAGACACTGTATTAGAGATGGTACCCTGTGCCACTCCTTAAACGAACAGTAAACATAAAAGTGTTTTAAAGGAATGACAATAGACTGTACTTTTGCTATGTACTGGTGAAACTGGAGTGTTAGGAAAGAATGCTATCATTTATTACAAAAAAAAGAAAGCTGTTGTTAGTCATGGGGCAACCATTGAAGCAAAGGATACACAGTAGATAACAGATTAGCTCTGTATTATACAACAGGATTGTACAGAGTGTATTTGTTATCTGCTGTGTTACCTGTGCCTTTTCTCCTTTTCCAACTTTGAATGGCTGCCCCCATGGCTACACAGCAGCTTATTTATATAAACTATAGTAGTGTTTCTGAAGCAAACATACCAAAAAGGAGACCTGCACCAATTTGTAAAAATCAAAAAAAAAGACTAATTTTAAAAAAAACTCTTCCCTGTAATTCAGAGCTTTCTAGATTTCTAGGGTCTCCGGGTCATTTCCAGTCAGGCGAGGTAATTGCAGTGATCTACTGAAGAGAACAGAACACAAGATAATAGAATCCCAAGTCTGGAAGGCCTATTTATCAAATTTTGGATTTGCCAAATTGCCTGTTTTTTTTTCTACATCAAATAAACAAATAATTAAAAAAAACACACAAATGTTAAAAAAAAAAAAAACAATGAATGAATTTGTGGTTAAAACTCGACTTTGTGTTTTATGCACCATCTTCAGTAAATTTACAGGCTCGAAGAAAAAATAGAAAAAACCCAAACTGAATAAATAGTTTACATTTTGCCTCGGATAGTTTGCCTTGACTTCTACAAGACCTTGCAATCTATTAAATGCCAAAGTTTTATATTTTCAGGTTTTCATGCATAATTTCGCAAAATAAATCTAATATTTTTTTTAAAACCATTATATGCACATTAATGATTTTTAGCACAATAAAATTTCAAATTGTATAAAAAAAAAACTTAATGCTGATAAATAACCCCCTTAGATTTCCATAGTCCAACGCATTATAAACTACTGTGGCATGTAACAAATGTCCAGGAACTGCAGTTTGCGTGCTTCCTCCTGCCTCCAAAAATGTTTCAAGATTTTGCTTTCCTTTGAATCACTGAACTAATATTTAGTTGTATAACCAGTGTTTCTGAGAACTGCTGCACATCTCTGTTGTATGGAGTCCACCAACTTCTGGCATCTCTTACATCCCACAATTTTCCTGCATTTCTTGGTTTTGCCTCAATAACAGCATTTTTGATGTCACCCCACAAGTTTTCTATTGGATTAAGGTCCGGGGATTGAGCTGGCCACTCAATAACGTCAATCTTGTTGGTCTGGAACCAAGATGTTGCTCATTTACTGGTGTATTTGGGGTCGTTGTCTTGTTGAAACATCCATTTCAAGTGCATTTCCTCTTCGGCATAAGGCAACATGACCTCTTCAAGTATTTGATGTATTGAAACGGATCCATGATCCCTGGTATGTGATAAATAGGCCCAACACCATAGTTTGAGAAACATCTCCATATCATGATGCGTGTGCCACCATGTTTCACAGTGTACTGTGGCTTGAATTCGGTGTTTGGGGATCGTCTGACAAACTGTGCTCCTAGACCCAAAAAGAACAATGTTGCTTTCATCAGTGCACACAATGTTGCACCATTTTTCTTTAGGCCAGTCAATGTGTTCTCTGGCAAATTGTAACTGCTGCAGCAAGTCTTTTTTTCAACAATGGGACTTTACGGGGGCTTCTTGCCGATAGCTTGGCTTCACATAGGCGCCTTCTAATTGTAACATTACTCACAGGTAACTTTACACCTTCTTGATGATCTTCTGGAGATGATCATTAGCTGAGTCTATGTGGCTATTCTTCTATCCATTCAAATTGTATTTTTCTGTTTTCTTCCATGTCTTTCAGGTTTTGGTTGCCATTTTAAAGCATTTTAAATCATTTTAGCTGAGCAGCTTATTTTCTGCACTGCCTTATATGTTTTCCCTCTCCAATCAACTTTTTAATCAAAGTACGCTGTTCCTCAGTCTAAACAATGTCTAGAACGACCCATTTTACTCAGATTTTGTACTCCACACTGCTATTATTTGGAACAAACAATTATTATTATTTTGAACAAGCCTCCATTAATGATTCAATTACACAAAATCTACAACTACTAGTAAATTATTTGCCATGTAGAAATGCTGTATAATTTCTACCAAAAACAGTGATTGATTATTCTGAACACATCTGTATTTTACAACAGGGGTTCATTTCTCTTCTCTCTCTCTCTTTATATATATATGTATACCATTGCTTTAAATAATGGAATTTTCACTTGTAAAGCTCCATGTCTTGCAATGATGTGGGAAATCCTGTTCTTAGGTAAGAGTGCCTTTTGTTATAAGAAAGCAGGTGGAGGTAAGTTTGGTTTAGTGGTTTTATCACTGTTCACTGAACTGGTTTCGTCTGACTCAGGGTTTGATTGTTTGTGGAGCTCTACAGGATATAAAGCATTTGTAGCTAGATAATCAGCATACAGCATTGTTATACAGGTATGGGATCTGCTATCTAAAATACTCAGGACCTGGGGTTTTCGGAATAACAGATCTTTCCATAATTTGGATCTTCATACCTTAACTACTAGAAAATCATGTAAACATTAAATAAACCCAATCGGCTGGTTTTGTTTCCAATAAGGATTAATTATATCTTAGTTTAGCTCAAGCACAAGCTACTGTTTTAGTATTACAGAAAAAAGGATATAATTACATTTTTATCATTTTATTATAATGGAGTATATGGGAGATGACCTTTCTGTAATTTGGAGCTTTCTGGTTAAAGGGTTTCCAGATAACAGATCCCATACCTGTATATCCTTAAATCTGTGCAAGACTGAATATAACCATAATCAAGTACATAAGTAATTTAGCAAGAATTCCCTACCTGCCCAGATTAACATAAAAGCTCAATAACACAAAATTTTTATTTTCAGAATGGTGACATCAACAGAAACATTTTCAAAAGATCTGATTTGGAAAGTTCATACATTTTTGTGTGTAGCGTTGTAGTCCACTATAATGTAGGAAGACATAGCGTAAAAGCTGGCCATTATGTACACCAGGGTTGTACAACTGGAGGTGAATAAGCCAGATGTGGCCCTTCAAGAGATATATTTTGGCCTCCAGCCAAATTTCTTTGCATGGCATCAGAACTTTAACATATCATTCATATCATATGAATGATTGTCTGCTTCAGTAATTGGGATATCAAAAAATTGGCCAACCTAACACTGAATGGAAGAATTGGAACCCAGCATCAGCTTCATAACAAATAACCTGAGTAAAAATGGTTCTTTCCTATTCTCCAATCCTTTCCTATCCTTACTAATATATCAGGAAGGGCCCTCAATGCATTATTGATCATACTTTCATCTAGGTGAGGGTTTCACAAATGGAAATGCTGCTTTGTTGTATGTGACTGGCTTTGTACATTAAAGTGCTCTTATACCTATAAATGATTTTGAAGAACCAGACAAAAATTGGACAATTGTGGTATACGATATAGGGGCAGATTTATCGGTCGAAGTGAATTCGAGGGAATTTTCGAAGTAAAAAAATTCGAAATTCAAAGTAATTTTTGGATACTTCGACCATCGAATCGGCTACTACGACTTCGAATTTAAAAATAGTTTGAATATTCAACCATTTGATAATTGAAGTACTCTTCAGTAGTCTCTTTAAAAAAAACTTCAACTTCAATACTTCGCCAAATAAAACCTGCCGAAGTGCAATGTTAGCATATGGGGACTTTCTACAGCATTTTTCTAAGGTTTTTGAAGTTGAAGTAAAATCGATCGTACGATAACATCTTATGAATCGTTCAATTTAAAGGATTTAAGCGATTTTACTTAGACTGCAGAATACCCAAATTCGATGAAAAAAGTTCAAATTCGGTATTTGAAGAATTTTAATTCGATGGTTGAATTTCGAAAGTATTTTTTTACTTCGAAATTCGACCCTTAATAAATGTGCCCCATAATGTAGTGTTGCCCTGCACTGGTAAAACTTGTATCTTTGCTTTAGAAACACAACTATAGTTTATATAAACAAGCTGCTGTGTAGCCATAGGGGCAGCCATTCAAGCACAAGACACAGTAGATAACAGATAAACTCTGTTGTATACAATGGGATTCTTCAGAATGTATCTGTTATGCAACCTGTGCCATTTCTCCTTTTTTCCAGCTTGAATGGTTGCCCCCATAGCTACACAGCAGCTTGTTTACATAAACTACAGTGGTGTTTCTGAAGCAAACATGCCAGTAGAACAGAATTGATTTAAACTTTTGTAAGTACCCACTCACCACTTTTTGCAGTGCAAACTACCCTCTGCTGGTTTAAAGGGCAACCTAACTCAGTATGGTGTGGGGAAATAAACTCACCTGCTTCATATGGTTTGACATCACAAAAGGGAGCACCATAAAGTGCAAACAATACTACACCATATTATTATTATTTTTTTCTTTTTGTACTGTCTATCCCATGGTTTTCTAAACTTCTTCTTAAATCAATGCATGCTACAGAGACATGTAAATAGCTCCCTAAACCTATATGGATACCTTTTCAAATGTAAGCCTCACCCCTAGCATCACAGGTATTTAATAAGGCACAGAGCTATGTCATTGTGTGTTTGACTGGACCTGACCTCAACCCAACTGAACACCTTTGGGGTGACTGGAATTGGGTTTAAAATACAAATTGTGAGTCAGGCCTGATCTTAATAATGCTCTTGTGGCTGAATGGAAGAAAATTCCACCCACAGTGAAATTAAATGGAAAGCCTTCCGAGAAACTAGAGGCTGTTATAGCAGCTAAGGGGGAATGGACTCCATATTAATGACCTTGGTTTCAGAATTAGATGTTGGACAGGCATATGTCCAGATACTTTTCATCATGAAATATTTGCCCCAAACAAATATATATTTTTTTTAATAAAAACTGCCCGACACTATATAAAGTATCCAAAAAACTGCCGACACTATATAAAGTATCCAGAAAAGGAAGTAAAGATCAGATAGTATTGTTCCCACAGAGCTACTCACCCAACCGACATCAAATGCTTAAAATAAAATGTAAAAAAAATTGAAACCCAAAGATACAAATGTATTTTCCCAGCTGTTCATTTATTTGATAAAAGCAAGAAGAGAAAATAATGGTTTCAACTGTACTCCTTTCCCTTTAAAACATATAGATGAGTTTGAGTGAATAAGAACACTGAGGGAGTATATAATAGTTCTATGCACTGGCATTCAGGAGAAGAAACACAAAAATCAATTGAGCAATAAAAATGTGAAGCCATTAATGATTGACCATGTTGCGTGATGTATACTTGCTGAAGGTAGTTATACCTTGTTCTAAAAAACGAATTGACCGTGTCAGTACAAAACACATAAATAGGCTTATCTTATCTTGTATCACGGTAACACAACACGCTTGGTAAAACCTGCTCCCCTGGACACGGAAACTCCTGCAGAGCTTTATAGTAAATGGAAAAGACAAGTAGAAAAACTAAAGTAGATCAGTAGTAGTGAACAGAATTTTCATGTCGGGAAATGATTTGTTTTATCACTAGTTTATGGCTATTTCTTAGGACTATATATTGTGCACCTATAGAAATCAAATTCTGTGATGGCGACTTGGTGCAAACAAGAGATGAAAAAAACGACAAACTGCGACCACACACATTTCTGTGAGTTTCAAATTGACCTCAATGGCATATTGTCATCAAATAATTTTTTAAATAACTATTTCAATAAAATATATATTTTTTTAAATTTCCAATAAATTTAGATAACAATCCTGCATTTTTCTTGCAAGAAAATAATATAACATGGATTTCAAATGTATTTATTTTGAAAAGCTCTGGAATTCTGCTACCCTTTCCCAGCTCTTAAATCTTTTAAAGGAGAACTAAAACTTAACTAAAGATGTAGGCTACAAATGTTGAACGTTATGTTTTGGGCTTCTGTACCAGCCCAAGGCAGTAAAGATCTGTGCCTCCAAAGATGCCCCAGTAGCTCCCCATCTTCTTTTCTACTGATTCACTGCACATGTTCTGTGCTGCTGTCACTTACTGAGCTTAGGGACCGACTCACAATATACAGTACACATAGAATAGAAATGTCACAATATAAAGCTTATATTAAAGGCCAACCTCATTTTCTGCTTGATAACTTGTGACGACCCCTAAGCTTAGCTTCTCAACAGCTGCTCAGAGCCCACTGAGCATGTGAGTGTCGCAGAGATTTTCCATGATGGTGACCCCCTGTGACAAGTTTGAAGTCCTGGATCATTGTTGTTATTGAGAAGCTGAAACTTTAGGCTGGTGCAATAAGGTCATTAGATAAAATATGGCATGTTTAGCCCCATTCAGTTTTAGGGATTAGTTCTCCTTTAAAGGGATAGTTCATCTTTAAGTTAATGTTTATTATTTTATATCATTTCCTATTCTTAATAACTTTTCAGTTAGTGATCAGTTCTTCTTCCAATTTCCAGTCTTTATATCGGGGTCACTGAACCACAGAAGTAAAAAAACTATTGTTCTGTGAGGCTATAGTTGTTACCATTAGTTTTTTATTTATCTTTCTATTCAGACTGTACCAAGATAGCTGCTGAAGTTCTGAACTGAGGAGGCACTGAAGAAAAAGCTAAATTTAAAAAAATGCCAAAAAATACCAGATGCAGACCAAATGACATTGTCCCTGGATATCATGGCCTCATACTAAAAATTAAATGTGAGCGATACATTTAAATTCTCTCCAGCATATACTCCTGTAAAGATATAACATTTAAATAGGTTTATTGAGATTATTCTTTCACCCATTAATAAGAAAAAGAGAAAATATCCTTGCTAGTTTCTAAGAACTCACTTTTCGGATAGTATAGAGGTATGAATAATAAATGAAATGTAATTAAAAAGAAATAGCCGTAAACCCCTGCTTATAAGAGAGGGGTTTACTGCTATTTCATTTTAATTAAATTGAATTTTAATAATTATACCTCTATAATATCCGAAAAGTGAATTCTTAGAAACTAGCAAGGATATTTACGCTTTGACTTATTAATTGTGAATTCTTTTTTTTTGGGGGGGGGGGCTATTCCTCCTGTTCTTTATTTCTGTAAGCAGGGGTTTACTGCCATTTCTTTTTAATTATATTCTTTCAACCAACCATGAAGAAAGTGTATCAGAAAATAACTTCAAAATGTGCACTATTTTATACATCAAACTGTTTTTATTTTGATGACAGTATGCCTTTAATCTTGTAAATTCTTTAAGTTAACAACATTAATATATTGGGAACCTGTACTGGATATAATAAAAACAGACAATTGAAATAATTGCAACAAACCAAAGAAACAGAAGTGAATGATGTAAACAGTTGGTCACGTGAAAGACACCAAAATGTCAGACAGCCTACCGACTGTTGTTGCCATGACATCCAACAGTCAACATCAGTCTGATAAGCTATCCGACAGGATGGTACAGCCATGAAGATGTCACGACGACACGGGCAAGGTAAAAAGCAGGTGATGGGAATGATCTGACTGTAGCATGCACCGCTGCTTGTTCATCTTTTACTCAAAAGCATTTTGAGACTTGTGCTGAGCTGGACATTAGAAAGCACACAACAAACAGAATAAACTGCAGCAAAGGGTCAGAATGATTGTATTCTGCATTTGCTTTCCTTTGTTGCACAAGAGATCACATAATACAGATAATGAAAATAAAAAGCAAGGTTTAAAGCAAAACCAAATTATAACTATCTACAAATCCAAGACTGCTGGTGGAAATGCCTATGTTTTTAGAATGATTAGCCTTCTTATTCTGTAGACTAAATAAAAAGTCTCACTGCAACTTTCAATAGAGTAGGTATGATTCAGCCTCCAATTTCTTCACTTTATTGCTGTAAGATTCAGTAGGTGTCTGTGTTACACCCCATGTGCATAATTCAAGGAAAAATATAGAATCAATACAGCCCCAGGCAGTAATTTTCAACTGCAATGTGTTTTATTCAACTGCAGTGTGTTTTATTCAGCAGTGTGCCTGCACTGCTGAATAAAACACATTGCAGTTGAAAATTACTGCCTGGAGCTGTATTGATTCTATATTTTTCACTGCAACTTTCATTTTGTCATCCTTACCCTATTCATCTTGCACTCTGTATGACTGCTAAGATAAACAGACCCCTAGCACCCAATTAGCAGTTTAAATTCTAAACCTGAAAGCTGTAAAACAATAAAAAGTGCATTTAAAAAAATGCAGATTACTGTTGCTTACAGCGTGCTAAAAGTTTACAGTGAACTTTCCTTTTAAGTGCAGAGAATGCCATGTTATTTGTTTATGATAATGCCTGAGAACCTTTTCTGCTGAAATTCAATTGTAAACCGGCCCTATCTGCGTCATCAGTTGCTGACTCACTCACTTGGCATGTTTGTACTCAAAAAAAAAGGAGGATACAGCCATTGACTCAACAAATGCAAACACATAAACACAAAAAAGTCTTGTGTTGCAGGGACCTTTAGATAATACTTGTGTTTTATACATGCCAGAGCCCTAGTACATTCTACAGTTCAGTTCATTGGACTAAATACGTGCAGGCTTTTGCGGTCACATTCTGAAAGCTGTTAAATATCCAAATTCAAACTTTTCCAACATTTAGAATCAGAAGCACAACTGAACTAAAAAAATAACTGTACATGTGTGATAGCAAAGTTACACACCAGAGAGGTAAGAAACAGTTTTTGCCCCTAAAGGAGTCTAATGTACAGTGTGGGTCATGTGTCAGTATGTAAAGACACAATAATTATTGATTAAAGGGAAAGTTTTTAGGTAATGTGTAAAAGGCTCAAATCTAGTTTCAGGGAAAACAAAAGGTCCTTAATTAAACACAATCCAAATATAATGTCTGGCTTCCTAATTATGTATGGCCTGCAGCACACATAGCTCACACCAGTGAAAATGCAAACTGGGCAGACAGGGTGCAGGCACAGCACCTGGAAATTCCCAGTTGGGTAGAACAAATGATCTGAAAGACAAAGTGTGTTCTTATGGGTTAATGTGACTCCCAATGACTCAGCTTTGGCAAGACAGCAAATGGAGCCATGGATATGTTTTCTAGGAAGGCAGCTGCATCATGAGGTCAGTACTAAAGGCAGAGCCAGAGCTCAGCACACACTTCCTGCTTCTGCAAGGCAAAATGATTGAGAAATCACAGACAAAAGGGAGGATTAACATGCACGCAACAAACGTAACTCCGAAGGGAGTGGAGGCAGAAGGGATCAATGCAATGGAAATATACAGACGACAAAGGAGTGGTAAATGTACAAAGAAGAACTGACACAAGAAGTTCTGGAATGATCAAAGGTGGTTTTTATAAAGTTCAGTTTCAGCTTTCCATTCTATATGTACAGAATAAAAAAATGTAATTTTTACAGAATTGGACAGGTACCAACCTTGTGTGATGGTTTCACTGATAAGAAGTGACAGCACTGATTACTAATCCCTTCCACTGCTGGCATCTCCTTACAAGAAAGAACGTAACTGAGAATAACCCAATATGCACCAGTGCTTGCCAAATCTGCTGTATTTCACATAGGGTGACTACAACTCCTGCTGACTCTTCACATACAAATATACCTGCAGGGTGTTTGCCTTGCGTCAGAATCACCCAGAACATTTGTAAATGCAGTGAAAGCCTCTAGTTATATCCGCGTATAGACAGGCCAGAAACTGATACTTCAGACACTGGGAAAAGTAATTAGTCTTTGTTTCTGAAGTTCCACAAACATTATAAACGTATTAAGAGATCTGGAAGGAGGTACAACAGACTGCACAGCATTCCACCAATGTAGCCCTCCAGAATAAAGTTACAGATATGAAAGAAGCACATCCAGTTCCAATAAGACAAATATCTGCAATGGTATAGTAAATTTAAGTTCATTTTTCAGCACCTGTTTCTTTAAAATCTGAAGGGGGCTAGAGACCAATGTCCCACTTCATCATTATATTATCAAATGTGTTTGCCCCTGTGTGCAAAAATAGTTTGCAAACCTTTCTGCCACACACAGCTTTAGGAGAGAATTTGAACTGTTGGGAAAAAAAACAGGAACATGCCAAAAGGGGGGGGAAAAAGCTCGTGAATCCACCTAGATTTCTCTGAACTCACAAAATAAATGTGTTTTTTTTTTATATTGTGGAAAAAAATAGAAAACAACTTGAAACAAGTAATGTTCTCTTTTAAACACGCTCCAGGTTTGTTATTTTGTATTTAACGGTTAATCATGTCAGTTGAAGTTCCATATAGAAGCATAATCTTTTATCCCCATTCACCACCCTCCCTTCCTTCCCAATTCCCTGGGTGTAAATCCCTTTACTTAGTCTTCTCTACAGATAAATTTCTCTGCTGGACCCGTTTGGCATAGCTCTGTGCCATGGAGTTGATGATGGACAGAATGAAATAGAAAACCATAATGATCACCAGCTTCTCAAACGCCCACGATAGCCAGTTTTCACTCTGCAGAAACAAAAGTACAATAGAAGATGGTGAGGTTATTAGAGTACATGCCACAGAACTGTTACGGCCATGCAATTTTCCACTTTGTGGACAGATTTTCAAGTCATTGTTTGATTAGGGAAAGTAAACATAAAGGCACAAACTCTTCATGGAATAACAAGCATTAAGAGCATGACGCCCAGTAACCTTAGCTTCTATAATACTTGATGGGATGGGGGGGGGGGGCACATGCACAATTGTCTAGTTATTTTTCCTGTTCCGTTTGCAAATTGTGTTGTTTAACAGTTTATGTCTGGATTAGTCTGTGGGGGGCAGCAGCACATTTCAGATAGAAACTCAACTTAAATTACTATTTGCTTTTTTCTGCTGCTTCATATGCTGGGAGCGGACACCTATTGTGCAAGAACAGCTTTGTATTTTCATAGCTTCACACTTATAGACTTTAGATTTTATTCAGCCTTCTTTCCTACATATAATAAAAGTATCTTTCATTAAACAGGATTGCTCTCACTGACCACAAACTACTGGACCTGATATGAAAGGGATTGGCTGGAGCTATTGATTGGGAGACATTACTTTGACCAATACCAATGGTCCATTTGCTTTTATGGGGCTATGTTACTATAATGCAGGTGCTACAATAAGCATCATAATGCATTTTATAGTCTGTTGTGATATCTTCAGACAGAGAGGTAAAAAAAACCTGTCCCATCAGCTACTTTTAAATTATGTCCATCACCACCATTAGCTATGGTTCAGCCACAGCTGTAGGGCCATTTTTCTGGCCATCCCTGACATAAGGGGTGAGGATGCAATTAAAAGTGCAAGCAAATATGTTTCTGCCAAACAGCTCACGTATTACAGTGTTGTTTATAGCTGTAATCTTTAATATATGTGTGTGTTTCAAATGCCCTTTAAGAACCACTGATAATCTAGTATTTATAAAAAAAAAATAATTACCGATTTTACAGTACTGACATATCTACTAGGCATTTGAGATGGCAGTTTCTATCAGGTTTTGGAAAGTTACCCTGGAAGTATTTAGAAAATAAATAACAGGATAAATGGCTTTCCCCTGCTTCTGAGTGTTTAAATATTTTTTTATTTTTTTATAATAATACATAATTCATGTATTAAAAGTATAAATGTTCCCTTTTAAGACAAAGAAAATGTCAGCTATTGTTTCCCAGATAAAAACCTGAGACATACAGCACGGCCATACTCATCTTGTAGCATCAACAGAAAATATAACATTGTACTTGATGGTAAGATGAGGATAAGCTCACAAAAGCCTGTTAAGGCGGAGCTCCTGTTTATCCTGCTGAGTCTATACTACAAAGATATTCCATTTGCTAAAAAGTGCTATAAAGCTCAGTGACAGCAAGCACATGTTATGATGCATGGTCTCATGTAAGGATGTTTATTTAAAATGTATTATTTCCATTTAATTCTAAAACAAAAATGTAAAAAAGCATTGCAAGTGCAATACATGCCTTGACTGTATTAAAGGAGACATTTTCTGAAACATTGGTTTTAACCTCAAAGAATATGAGCTTTTGATGGAAAAAATAAAAAAAATGAAATAACTGGTAAAAGTCAATGCTGAACAGAAGGGAAGGTAATGTTTCACACAGATCAAAGTGAATCTGTCACAACAAGTACTAGGTACATCCTGCAGGAAAGTTCAGGGAAAAGACTTTTCCTTACCTGGGGTGCTCCGCTGTCTCCTTTATGATGCAGTTTTTTCCTCTGAGCTTCCAGATATTCCTGAAAGGGTTTCTGTAGGGACGGACCGATGCTTGGAATAACCCTGAATCCATGTGCATCCCAAGTGCAGGCAGTTTTTTGGATGGAAAGGAGAAAGAAGCAGAAAAACAAACACCAGGACAAAGTGGTTAATATGTATATTTGTTACTTACCCTCCGTAGAATTAGAAAATAAAGCATGATTCTGATGGTAAAAGCATGCCCAGAGGCAGCAAAGGAAAGAATCAATGAAATGTGAGTGTGTGTCTCCTGCCTACTAAGGGAGGCTCTTAGCTGTGCACTGAAGCTTTGCACAAAATGAAATGAATGACTTCTGAGAACTCCCACATTTATCACCAGCGGTTCCTGTAAGAACTGGTTTGAACCGATTAATAAGGAAATGAGTGGTGCTTGTGTCATCCTTACTTGAAACAGAAACTGCCCACCCTTCCCTTGTCTCTCCCCCTTTGTGACTTGGAAGGCGTTGCTTTTCTTAAGGCTCTGGCTTAACCCCTTCCTTGCCAGCCAGAGCAGCACTACAATGCTCAGCAAAGCGATGTGATCTCCGTTAGAACTGTAAGGGTTAGGCTTTTCACCTATGCGTCATGGTATTGCAACAGAATGGGCTAACTCTGTGTGCCTGTACCTCCCTAGCTGGCCAGAAGTCCGTGATTAACGTCAAGAACAAAGGAAGTCAAGTGCTGTGTGGACCTTGCTCACAATCACACTACATTCAACTGTTAAATGGCGACTTACATTAGTAAGCAATTCTGCTGGCAGTTTCATACAATCACACGCAGGCAGTTTCACTCACTGTCCTTCAATGTGGATTCACCAGCATGTCAAGGGATTTAACCCACAGTGTATAAGGTGCACTTCAGAAAGTACGGCAGAGAGGCACATACCCTACACTAACAGTACAAGTAGCACGTGAGAACTACTGTCACTGCAGGGCACACAAACGCATAATGAACAGAACAAAAGTCTAATCTTTCTTAGTAAGCAGGACTTGAGATACATAGGTAAGCAGTAAGGGTCAGGCACTATACGTGTCTGAAATCATTCTTGGGATGCATTCCGCAGTTAAATGGCTTTTTTAATGAATAAATAAGCTCATAATATGATATACCACTAAGACTAGACAGCATTCAATACTGCTGGGACAATGCAATTAAAAAATATATGATTCGAATTAAAAATAAGCAATAAGAGGAGCATCAGTGATCCAGTAAGTTATAGTGATCCTTTAATCAAAAAAAAAAAAAGCTTTTAAAGGTGAAATATCTCAAAAATTAATATTTAATATCAGTTTAATCATGCTGAAGAAAGAAACTTATTAAATTATAAATTCTGCAAGTTTATATTCACTATTCCTCTCTCAGCATCGGTTTCTCTTCATTCTGTCTTCATGCAGCAATTGGGTGTCAGATGAATGATCCAATATATCATATAGGGGGCTTCCTTTCCTAGCAGATGTATTAGAGTTCACTCAAATAACTGATTCCAGTACAAATAAAATCTAACAAAATAACTACCTTTTGCACATATCCTGCATGTAGAGAGACAAGATTTCTGGTGATTTTAATAGTGTGAGCTCTAATACATCTTCTAGGCAAAAGGAGCCCACCTATAAAATATATTGGATCTAACTGTCAATGATTATCTGACACCCAGCTCCTGTCTGAAGAGAAAATGAGGAGAAACAGATGCTGAGACAGGAATAGTGAAGATAAACGTGATTATTTAAAAAAAAAAAAAAAGGCACAGAATATTTAATTGATTGTATTTAGAACGTTTCTTATTTCAGTATGCTGAAGCCAATATTAAATTTTCATTTTCACAATAGTTCCCCTTTAACAGGTGAATGTCTGTGCATTTAATGGGTTATTTTACTGTCACTTCCCTGCCTAACAGATTTCTAACACACACAAAATGACAATAAAATGTAACCGTAAGGTGTTGTGGGGGGGGGATGAAAAAAATAGTTGTATATACAAAAATTCCTTATAGGATTATTGTGTCAAAGTCCTTTCACAATAGTGCAACAGAACAACTTTTGTAACCGATTACAAGTCTGTAAAAATGACTGCACATGCTCTATATAAGGTGTTTTTGCATTCTTCAACACAATGCAAGGTTACATATTAAATAAATGCAAGGTTACCATAAATAAAGTTTCCATAACTATTATTTCCGCAAGATTTTTTTTCTTGAATATAAAATTAGTGTTACCCATTAGCATTATAAGGATTAAAATAATAATAATAATCCCAGAAAAAGGAAAAAGAAAGAGGAAAGAAAAATCTAACCTGTGCCTGTCTTGATAGGCATAATTATAAGGTACAGACTAGGTATCGTGGCTATAAAAGTGAAAATGCATTTGTCACACATGATGGTAGAAATGAGCAATATCTACTATGAATGCAGATATGGGAAAACAATTGAATCATTCTGGAGGGATGATAATAACATTCTTGTATTTCTTGGGAGAAAAATTCAGTGAAATGACTCGCTGGGAACAGTATGAGCCAGCTACTCATGCTGATCGATGACTGCATTGGTGCTTGAACATTTAAAGCAACCAGACACACACAGTCTACTAACAGGTAAAATTACTATTATTTATTATATCCCTGTATTCTGCAAGAAAACCAGAGAGAAAGAAATATAAAAACTGGGCATTTATGTTTGATTTACTTATGTTAAACATGTGGAATCTTTCAATGTACTTCAAACACAAATATATTCTCACTAAAAATTAAGGGAGGTTTAAGATATACTAACAATTCTTTTTAGAATACATTCACCTTTACATTTGCCAATATATAAAAAAAATTGCAGCATGGAATTTTGGCAAAAATCCGTCAAAATAAAACGAAATGCCCTTATTTTCTTTGAAGATTTTATCAGCTAGAGTAGCTTCTAATTGTAAGTTTAATGTGCTACTTTTCTTATTGTGGAAGAAGCCAATATTTAAATTAAGCCACTTGAGTTTTGTGGTGAGTTTATCAGAATTTATCCAAAAAAATTGCCAGGGGTAGTTTAAAAGTGTGTGTTTGTGCCTATATAGCTTAGTAGACAGTATTTCTGCATTTCTCCACATTGTACTGCTTATCTTTTACTTGAAGGTAGCAGAAAAAAGTGACTTTATAAATAAATCAAACATGAGTATACACAGGATGAGTGGCAGGCATAAAGTGAAAGTGTGATTTCATGGTTTTTCAGTTGAGGTTAAAATTAGGTTTAACAGGAAGCTTTTTTTTACAGGGATTCATATGTAACATGGTAATAGAGGTACGAAAGAAAAGTCATACAAATTAATGTACAGTACACCTTCAACCATATCTACTAGAAAAGGGTACAGTTAACATTTTATGTCTAAAATGTAATCATTTTGATCTTAAAATATGCATCGTTAAAGGAATCTGCCAATTTGAATGTGACTTCCTATATTAGAATGAAAAAATCACATATTAATGAAGATTTAGTTGATCTTTATATCCTTCCAAGCAATATTTTATACACTCAGCATTGGTTTCTGATTATATTTTATACTGAATGTTCAAGGATTTTGAGCCTAGAGTATCTGTCAGCAAATAAACTGTGTGCATTTATTTTGCACTGAATTGTAGATGGAATTACATTTAACATTTCTGTAACGCGCTATACATAGTTGTCATTATTGTACAGTGCTGCGGAACATGTTCTTGCTTCATAAATACATGTTAAAATGAATAATAGTATACCAGTATATAAGCTACCAGACTGATATTACATGTTAGTGCATGTAGGTAACATAAAACTACATGAATGCTTACACAAAAAGTATGTTTGATACCTGCTCCAACCCTGCAATAGACTAAGGCATAATCTCAAAATTATTTAAATTATTCAATAAATATTCAATAAATCCTGCAAATGTGATATTTCTTGATATCTATGTATCGAGAGAGAGAGAGAGAGAGAGAGAGAGAGAGCATATAAAAATATATAGAATTAAATGTATTGTTTCAAGACTCTTTGGTGAAATTTTTCCTTTTTTTTTTTTTTACTCAACTGAGCTGTGCTGTTTCCCAGTTTGTTTTCTTGGTTTAGGGCAGATGTCAGTTTAACATGGTCGACAGATATATATATATATATATATATATATATACATATATATATATATATATATATATATATATATATATATATATACATATATATATATATATATATATATATATATAACAAAAATATAGATGATACCTGCACTCCTTCACATGTAATTTTTGCCGGGTGCTAGGTCAAGAGTAGATATATACAGAAAATTGCAGAAAGGACCAGCACTCCGTTTTCCAAAAAAATTCAATGGTTTATTCAAAACTCACAGTGTCTCTCTATCTCTCTCTCTCTCTCTCTCTCTCTCTCTCTATCTCTATCTCTATCTATATATATACATACACACACACACACACACAACTGAATTAATAGTTATACCTAATGTAATTTACAAATGCAGCTAATTTGCCATGTGAATATAAATGGGCAGTTAGTTACACAGATAAATTCCAAAACCCATTTAATGGCTCCATAACAAAATTATTGGCTGTTACTGGTTATTTAATGAATGATACATTATCCAATTTTGTGAATGGTAATGCTTCTCGCACATCCTTCAAAGACTTCCTCACAGCAGTGCCCCAATTAAAGCTAAACAATTCCCATTAAAAAGACTGCAACAAACCTAAATGATTTTCCCTTCACACTCACTGTTCAGAAAGTTTGTAATATCGGTTCAGAAAGTTTGTAATATCGGCAAAGGAGATTTGATACATCTCTGTTTTTATACATAAATATGAGAATTTCTATGTATACTGAATATTCAATTTCATTAAATGCCAAAGGCTAGAGGATATATATATATATATATATATATATATATATATATATATATATATATATTTATTATTAATATGTATTTAGAAAGCACAAATATATTTTGCAGTGCTGTACTACAGAAATATATATACATTAAACATTATATACTTGCAAAACAAATTGTTTCAATTTCACTCTCAATAGAGATTACTATTAAATTATTTCTATTAACAAAATCAGCAAGATGGCAACTAATAACCTTGGGAATACACAGAATTTCCACAGCTTGCCATATCTACATATAAAGGCGTATTTATTAAAGGTCGAATTTTGGTGGTTTTAGAGGTTTTTGAAACCATAACTAAACTAACTTTCTCTAAAACCATGAATGCCATGAAATTGATTATAAATCCGAATTTAAAAAATACCAATAAAAAAAAAAAGTTGACTGATATGTTAAAAAAATACAAAGACCTAGATATTTCCTAGTGGAAAAAAAAATTTGTCCAAATTTTTACAAATTGGCTCAATAAAATCAGTGCAGCTCCCATTACCAACCAAAAAAAATAAGAGTGAAGCTTTAGGGACTAACTGGCGGCATGGGGTAGGTGGCCATTCTAAGGAGCCTGGGAAAAGCATTACTAGGTCTGCCATTCAATAGCAGATACTGACTGATTTTTGGTCCAAAAACCTCCATTACCAAAACACATATTTCCTATTACAGTGAATAGGAGTGGGACTTTTACACTAAGGTGTGATATATAATGGAACACTCCCAGGCATGGTAAAAGGTAATCAGCTACTGTAGGACATTTCTTATAAACCCTATTGATTCTTTAGTATGGCCATGTCCTAAATGTGAGACCTAGATGCTATTTATCTTGGACAGCCTTTATGTTAATCGAAATGCTGGAACTTTAATATACAACACTCTTTTTTAATAAATTGTGCCACTGATGCTGACCATACTTAGATACAGTAAATGTTCTCACATGAAATGGCTAAGCACAGCACCGTGTCACAGTATTTATTTTAAGGGAGAAAAGGTGTGAGAATGCTCTATTTAACCAGAACATTGAATCTACAGCACCGGTATGGCTAGATTATAATCCTGGTACAGATTCAACATTTCTGGTTGACTGTTTGATCTTTGCCTTTTGTTGCCATGTAAACTATTCTTCTGCATTTTTAAACAGCCAAATTACATCTTGCAAGTAGTTAAAGGGACTAATGCGGTGTGACAGCAATGGTTGGACACTACTCTATGGGAGAATATATAGCATAACTAACCTTAGGCTGGCTGACAAAAACCAACTGATTTTGGGTTATATAATGGAGGCATGATATCTGCATGAAATCTCTATGTTCAGTTTTAACACCAATTTATTGCACAGAACTGTGAAATATGTTGGCCTTCATAGCTTTCCAATATTTTCTACAAACCAGGATTTATGTTAGCAAACCACCAGCATGATAGGGCATTCTCTAAATCAGATTTTATGGCTCCCACATAAAAGAAAGATACTCTATGTGGTTTCTGAGAAAATCAATATAACAATATTTTTAAATCATACAAGTTATATTTCTTTCTGCAAATGTAGCAGACTAGGTCATTACTGGTTTGTCCATGAATCCACTGCAATGTTTGCGCCAGTTCTTCTCCCGCTAACTTAACATATTTTTCTTTTAAATACCACTATTGGCAGGAACTTGTAAAGTAAGGTTACAAGAACACATGCTAATAAAAGGGTCAAACTGCTTATTTGGAAGAGTACAAACGTGTCCTAATAAATCAGTTTAAGGTGGACCTGACAACCACAGCTAAAACCTAAGTGCTCAATGGTATTTAATGGGTTACACACAGCTGCCTAGTAATATCTAATTCTAAATCTAATCTTTCGAAAATTGCACTTGTAGGAATATTGTAGGAATATCTAAAAAAAATATTTTAATTGAATTATTCAGCTCTAGAAACTGAATGCTTACTGCTGAATGGCAGTGTTGCATATTACTTTCCATGCAATAGTTGATCATATAAGTAATAGACATACTGGGGCTCATTTATAAATACTGGGCAAATTTGCCCATGGGCAGTAACCTATAGCAACCAATCAGTGACGTCCCTTTTTCAGTCAGCTGCTGGTGGAAATACAAAAGCAAACATTTCATTGGTTGCCATGGGTTATTGCTCAGGTGCAAATTTTCCCAGTGTTTATAATCTGATTTGTGCTCCACCAGACATAAAAACCTTTAAACTAGTCTGGTATATCTAGGGATAAAATGATCTTCTACTCAAGGCTATCATGTTAATTTTTTTTACCAAAATATATGTTGGCTTTTTTTTAGCCTTAATTTGTGATAAATATTTAGGTTTATGCATCTGCATTTAGCATAGAAACAAGCATTACTCCTCATTTTTGCACCACTATGCTAGCCCTGGCTTTTCACCAGGGAGATCAGTTGGCAGCTGATAAATAAATTACTTTTGTTGCCATGTCTAGGAGATATTGTATTCAAAAGATTGTCAAAAATGTGGTTCCAAACAAAAAGCTTCAGAATCAGAGCAGCTGTTTTGCTTCAGGTTAAATTAAAAATGTGTTCCCTGGCAAAAAAAAGGTACTGCAAGTGGCAAAGGTATCAATACTATCTTGCAATCACTGTAGCAACTGAACAGAGGAACAGGTTCTTCATTTCATTCCCAGCTGGAAGACCGCTAAGGTACTGCACCTGGACAGAGCAAGCACTATGACTGTTCCCACAAATAGTAATAGGAATGAACATGAATGAAGTTAAATAAAAAGTCCATATTCTTAATATTCAAAGAGTAAAAAGACAGTAAGGCACACTTATGACTACAGGGGAGATTTACAATACATGGAAATCTCAATTTTACATCTCCTGACAAAGTTTTCCCACATTTTACTCTGTTTTTCTATGATCCCAATATATAGGGGCAGATTCATTAAGGTTTGAATGGTAAGTTCAAATTTTCAAAAAAAAAAAATCACAAATTTGAATTTAAAAGCACCAATTCAATGTAAATTCAAATGTGAGATTTATCACACTTTGATCATGAAAACAGTTCTAATTTGAACCACCTTAAACCTGCCAAATTAATCTACAAGCCAATGGCAGAGGTCCATTGAACCATTGTAATATGTAAATTGCCTTCCTGACATTTTTTTTCCAGAGGAAAACTCGAGACAAATTAGATTCAAATTTTTGGATCACGACTATTTGATCGAATATTAGACATTCGAGTTCTTTCATAAATAACCTCCCATTTGAGTTGTGAGTATATCCAAATTTATTAGAGTAAAAAAAATTCACATAACTTCGACCTTTGATAAATAACCCCCATAATGTTTAATACATTTCCCTGATTTTACACCATTTGTTTGGTACCCTGAAAACCATAAATCGGGGTTCTACTGACAATTTGCAAAATTTGGAAAATATTCCAGAATGTCAGGAATTGTTTTAACAAGTTGCCAAACATTTTTTTACAAGTATCTACACTGCTTTAAAGTGGACCCATCACACAGACACAAAAATCTGTATAATAAAAGTCCTTTTCAAATTAAATATGAAATCAAATTTATTTTTTTATTAAAGCATTCATAGCTGTTGTAAACTCTTTTAAAAATATTGGCTGTCAATCAAATATTGCCTGCCCCTCCTCTATGCCTAGGCATAGAGGCAGGACAAGCAATTACTTTCACTTTCCATTCAGCACCTAAATGTCACTGCTCTCCCCACATTCGCCCAGTTCTCTTAAACATTTAATTGTGTAGCCAGTGCATGGGGATGGACATCAGGTCCCCCATTCTGGTGCACAAACAAGATTCTGAGATGATGCAAGGCTTGCCTTAATAACAGTGTCAACAAAATGGCTCCTGCCTGCTTGCTATAATTATGAGTTCCCAGACTGATGGAAACAAGATGCAAATAATTTATATAGTGTAATTAAAGTTCATTTTGCTTGACTAACATGATAAAATAGGGTTTGGAATAATTTTTTTGGATGAGGGGTCCCCTTTAAGCCTTTGAATCCAATTGTTTTCTATGTTGTGGTTCAGTAGCATCGTTGAACTCTAAGACCCCTTGAATTTCAAATAATGAAATAATGCAGGAAATGAATAGAAATTAAAGTGAACTATTATTTTCCTGCAGTAACAATTATGAACCAACTTGACCCCTTTAAAAGCTGTTTTGTGTGTAAATAATTACAAAATTCTGAGTAATGAAATATACATTTTGCTTTTTCAGCAACAAAACAGCATCACCTTGAAATAAAAGGGTTATGTATGCATTTAAACTTCATGTAATATTACACTGCATTGGGAAATATTGTGTGGTGGCTTCAGAAACTCCTTTATAGCTTATATAAACAACTAGGGATGTGTTGTCTCCAGTAGACTTCATTTTAATAAAATAATTCAAAATGTTTAAACATATATCTTTATTTTTCTGTAATAATAAAAATACTTTATGCTTGATCCTAACGAAGATATAATTAAACCTTATTTGGAGGCAAAACAATCCTATTGGGATGGTGTAATATTTAAATGATTTTTAGTAGACAAAGGAACAGCGACATCAAAAAATGAAAGAATTCAATTTCTACCATTGCTACACAGCAGCTTGTTTATATGAACTATAGTAGTGTTTTGGAAAAAAAACTGATTCATTTTACCAGTGCAGGGCAACAGTATATAATATTTTCATAACTTTAAAACACTTTTTTTTGTGTTACTGTTCCTTTACGGTATAGAAAAAGCATTTATATGGGCCCCAAGCATTCTGGATAAAAGGTCCCATACCTGTATGCATTCATTAGAAAATGTCAATGGTTTTAAAGCAGACAGAAAGGTAAAACCATGGGTATTAAAGGGCAGTATCTGCTTATATCTTTCTGTTATTTGGGTCTGACTCTTAAAACAGTGTACCAGGAGCCATTTCTCCCCTGTGTCTTTTAATCAGCTTTAATCAGCTGGTTGCAACACTGATTCAGAAGTCAGCAAATGCAAACAGCCAGATATTGATTTCAATAGCAATTACATTTACAAATAACTTTCATACCATTGCAAATGTAAAACTACTGTACATTAGACTGATATTATGATTATAGGGCCGCTTTAAAATTTAAATTGACATAAAATAGATATTATGAAAGATAGAAGATATAGTACATTTAAGCAGGCCTAGATTCACTGTGCTATCATACTCTATGGGTGAAAGGCACAATATAAATGATATTTTAATGGAAACATTGCTGAAAATCAAGCTATGTAATGCTGTTTATATCTTACTATGGAAAATGCTAGAGAAACACTAATAGGTTATTACTTTATATATTTTGCTTCTGTGCTTTCTCAACATACGTCTGTTCTGTTACAATGTACATACAGTACAACGCTAAAATTTAAAGATAACATCATTAAATCTGTAAGAAAATGTGAACTTTGGAACAGTTTTTTTTCTTTCCAAGCAGTGATCTCATAAGCACCAACGGTTAGTATTTTAATGACTTGTCATTTCCTGCTGTGATAAAGATTCTCATGTAATTTTACCAACCATTTCCTTGAAGCTACACCAATAGCAGGATGCCACTTGGGATGACTCAAAATGGACCTCAGACTTCAATAGTCTGAATCACCCACTACAGATTAAAATGCCCTGGAGAGAAACCCAAACCCCAGGTGCATGGGGCTTTACAGCACATATACATATATATATCATTTAACAGTTGATGATTCAATAGAAATCTGAAAGAGACTAAAGAGCATGTTCCTTTTGTTAGGCTGTGGGACTGATTAAGGAATGTGACGCTCGTTTAAAAGCTACAAGTTACAAGAAACTGATTTTTGAAAATCAAGAAGTCATTAACTGTTAATCCTGCTGGCAATTTGTAACCTGGAACAGTGCCTTATTTTATTTTCGTTGACTTATTGATGAAAAAAATAGTTAATATTCCGTTTTAAAATGATACATTTTACAATTATATTATATATATATATATATATATATAGGCACATGGAATACTTTTCGAGAGTGCCGGCACTGTGGGGTGATATATATATATATATATAGAGATATATCTATATAGATATAGATATATCTATATAGATATAGATATATCTCTATATCTATATAGGATCCCTTATCCAGAAACCCGATATCCAGAAAGCTCCGAATTACAGAATAGCTGTCTCCGATAGACTCCATTTTATCCAAATAATCCAAATTTTTAAAAATGATTTCCTTTTTCTCTGTAATAATAAAACAGTAGCTTGTACTTTATCCCAACTAAGATATAATTAATCCTTATTGGAAGCAAAACCAGCCTATTGGGTTTATTTAATGTTTAAATGAATTTCTAGTAGACTTAAGGCACGAAGACCCAAATTACTGAAAGATCCATTATCCGGAAAACTCTTGGAGCATTCTGGATAACAGGTCCCATACCTGTATATATACATTTAAAAAGAAAAAAACACATTTTTTGTGGGGGGGGGGAAAAACTCATATTTTTCAAGATACCCGATGCTGATAAAATAAAAAAAAATACTCCATCTCAAACCTTCCAAGGTTATGTAGAAGTCAATGACAGATGTCCCTTTTACAATTGGAAGTTGTTATTATCTGCGCTATCCAAAAAATTTGTGGTTTTTAGGTGATAATTGGAAAATGTTTTTGGGTCATCAAATCTGCAAAAATTGTATAATTCTAATTTTTTTCATGATTTTATCGCAAGTTTATAGTCTTTTCTGGCACCAAATGTTTCTAATTATTTTATTGATAAATAAGGTAAAATTGTGGATGGAAGTTTGGTCAAAGTTGTTTTACTAAAATAATGAGAAAATTGGATTTTAAAAAAATAACCCCCTTATTGTATGAAGAGCCAGTTTACGGAAAGATCTGTTATACGGAACACCCCAGGTTCCAAGCATTCTGAATAATATACCTATATTAAAACAATAATCTTATTTCTAGCTGTTGCAGAACAAATTTTAGAATTAGAAACACACTATGGGGCAGATTTATCAAAGGTCGAATTTCGAGGGTTAATGAACCCTTGAGTTCGACCCTCGAAGTAAAATCCTTCGAATAACGAATTAGAAGGATTTTAGAGCAAATACTTAGATCGAACGATCGAATAAAAATCGTTTGATCGAACGATAAAATCCTTCCAATTGAACAATTCGAAGGATTTTAGCCGATCGATCAAAGGATTTTTATTCGCTCATAAAAAACTTAGAAAAGTGCTGGGGAAAGTCCCATAGGCTTAAACTGCCGAAGTATGTAGTCAAAGTATTTTTTAAAGAGACAGTACTTCGACTATCGAATGGTCAAATAGTGAAACGATTTTTAGTTTGAATCGAAGTCGAAGGTCGTAGTACCCAAAAAATTTTAAAAAACTTAAAAAAAAGTTTTTTTCATTCGAATCCTTCACTCGAGCTTAGTAAATGTGCCCCTATATGTACTGCAGCCTATCCCACTCTGTTACTCTTTAATATATCAAGTTATTTCTTAGTTAAGTGATTTTTAGAGATGCAACAGAACACTGAAATGACCAAAAGACAAAATTGCAATATCCTAAAAATAGTGATATAATAGGAACACAATATTAATTTGAATTTGTGACATTGTTCACATTATAAAGGATTCTATCATAAGGTTTAATGTAAGGCTTCAACTAAAATGTACTTTATGGATATAAAAATCACCTAATGACCTGTGAAGGCATGAAGTCGGGGGAAAACATAGAGACTACCTGACTAATTGTTTATGAACCAGCTTGTTTTTAATTGTGCTATCACATGGTGCAGCGTAAATCAAAAAGATACCCAGAAGCATAATGGGTTCTTTTATGCTGAGGCCATAGATTCTACAGGTTATATAAATATGTTGTTTCTCTTTAACAAGATCAGCAACTGGATCTTGTAAGATAAAGTATTCCTCCCACTCTGTGACATACTTTATATTATATATTACTCCTGGGATCCATGGCTTGCATATGCCCAAGGAATCAATGACTAATAATTCCATAGCTGTAAATTAGGACTGAATCAGAGCTGTGATTTAATAAAAGCTGGATAGAGGTTGCAAGTGCTGGAGCACTGGGGGGGGGGGGGGGGTGATACTTCGGATCATATGAATTTGCACCTATACCCATGTTAGGTTTAGCCAGTAGTGTATGACTTGTGCTGGGTTAAAAATCTAGAGCAAGGCACAAAATGTAGCCCACTCAGGCTCATCACTTAACATCTGCTTTTAGCAAGCATTAAGTACAGCATCCCCTACTGCTGTGGCTTTGGATGAGATTAATGACACACAAGGGAGCAGATATACCATGGGACCCCAATATCCTGTCTATGTACCACCTCTGTAGTACAAATATAAGGAGACAACTTATAGGGAACAAGATGCTTTGCTCTTTGCGCCCCATTGTAAATTAATCTTCCTCTTTATACGTAACTTCTGCATCTCTATTAAATTCTATAACCATTAAACTACATATAAATACCTTACAATTCAAGAAATATGGGCTGATGCCTGACCATCATTTTTATATACAAATGTAAAAAGCTGTACAATACTTATTTCCTAAACTCTGACCAAACTCTGCGCAATTTTTTACCAATACATTTTCACCAAAAAATCTGGTGTGGGAAAAGAAACTAAATCATGAAAAAAAGTCCAAATCTTATGATCTTTTGGGATTTGTCATCGAAATCTCGGATTATCACGTAAAAACCATGAAATCTTCGAATTACTGAACAATCTTCCAATTGTAAAAGGGCCATCTACATAAACTTAGCAGGTTTGTGATGGAATACTTTTTTATTTGGACTTTTAATACCATCTGGTTTAATAAATCACCAAAAATTTGAGTGTTTTTTTCTATGAAAAAATGGTGACCCCCCTGTGACAAGTTTGAAGTCCTGGATCATTGCTGCTATTGAGAAGCTGAAACTTCAGGCTGGTGCAATAAGTTCAGTATATAAAATATGGCATTTCCAACCATATTCATTTTAGGGTTTAGTTCTCCTTTAAGGATCTGTATGCTGTTAAATACTAGATACAATTGCACCCTATATTAAGCAGTATTTTTACATAAACTTTCTTTTTCATTATGTAAACATACAGGAAGTTTACAGAGGAGTTTGCGATTTGTCCTTACTCATATCATTAGGAGCTGAAATGATTCCTCTAATATAACCTTAACTTTCTTTAAAGGGCACCAGTTGCCAAAAATTATTATCCCCAACCAAAGGTGCAGGCTAATAAAGCTCTGGTGGGGGGGGGTAGCAGTAGTTTTTTATTTTTAAATTGCACTCCCACCAGCAATAGGACTCTTGCAGTTGGAGTGACCTCCTGGTGCGAGAGGCTGTGTCGGTCAGAGTGTATGCGCATATTGCGCTACAGACGTCACGCGCATGTACACAATGAGCAAGTTGGTGCATTTGCCTATTATGTGCATGCGTGTGCCCCAAAAAGGCCATTTGAACAGGAGCTCCCTCCAGTTAAATAACTAAAATAAGGTTATTTTGTATATATTTAAACAAAACAAATTTATGTCTCAATTATATAAAAGGAACCCCCCTTCACTTATTCCTACAGACTGTGCTGCCATCATCAATTCCACACAACTTGAAAGATAAACTTATAAGTAATAAAACAACTCTTGCTGGTGACATTATCATGTGAGAGGTCACAGCAGATAGCATCTGTTTGTAAGCACTTTGTAAGAAGCCGTTTGCTGGGAAAGTACAAGGAAGCTTCTCAGTACCTTATTTGATCACATCTTTTAAGGTTATTACTGTTTTCTGAGAAAGCCTTCTTCTTAGTTCCTCTTTCCACATCAAAATCATGGCCAAGTGGCCCTAATAATTATTGTGCTAATTTTGCTGTTGCTTATTTTATATAGCTTTAGTTTTAGATGAATTGTAAAATCAAATTTTAACAGGTTTTGAAAAGTTTCTTTTGATTCCACAAAAAGATGAAGCACTGTTATGTGGAAGACTGAGAACGCATTTGTGCAATGTGTGCCCACACTGATATTTGATAATTCTGCATCATAAATGAGGTGGAGGGAAATTAACCAACCAACACTCAAAAATAAAGCCTTTTGTTATGTATAGACACAGTAGTCCCTTAAAGGAGAAGGAAAGCTACGGAGGCATTTTATTGCCAATAGATTAGCTGCAATAGTGCAAGCTAGAATGCTATGTTTATTCTGTAGAATGTTTTACTATACCTGAGTAAAAAGCTCTACAAACTCTCTGTTTAGGATAGGAGCTGCAGTATTAACGTGGTGTGACATCACTTCCTGCCTGAGTCTCTCCCTGCTCTGGGCTCAGATTACAGTATAGAAGGGGGGTGGAAGAGGAGCAAACTGAGCATGCTCTGGCCCAGGGCATTGAGGTTTAAGCTGAAGGCAGGAAGTCTGATACAGAAGCCCATGTGTAGACAATAGAAGGAAAGAAATGCAGTGTTTCTTTTGACAGGGGACTAAGAGCAGCACTACTTTGGGGGTTTACTGGTATATTTAGATGGACCTTTCTAATAAGGCTTACTTAGTTTTAACCTTTCCTTCTCCTTTAAGTTGGCCATACAAATCCGCTTGTTTGTTGAGGTTGCTGCTGCTACAGTCGTTTAACCTCTGAGCCAAATGATCACCAAATGATATATTGGTTGGGTGGGCCAATTTGAGGACCCCATATGTGGGACAACAAGTTCTGGACTCTGTCCGGAAGGACAGAATCGACAGCTTTTATTGGCCCCTATATGGACACATTGTTGATAAACTGTAATATATTAATATTTGCAATGTTGAAGTGCTCTCTCTGTTTCTGTAAATGTGTTTCTAACTCATCTTTCGCATGCCATCGTGATCCATTCTTTCTTGGTTTAACAGTAGTTAGTAGCTTTTTAAAAATACATGCCTGACATTTCCTGGAAATGCTTAGTTGAAAAGGTATTATAATTTAATTGTCACAATGTAATTTATAGAAACACTTGTCACTTCAGTGTACAAATAATACAATGGTCCATAACCATTAAATATAATCCTTAATATAGCCAATGAAAACACTTGAAAAGGATTAAATGAAGAAAGATTCACTGAACTGTATATTGCTGGAACGACACGCAAAAACGAACAAGATGGAATAGCAGTTCTCTTTAAGGAAACCACCCCTGTAGATTTAATCTTAAGCAATGAAGCAGGCAATGCCACCGACAGCATACTTTCACATACTGAATGCTGTTAAAACTGTACCATGAATAGAACATATCGGAAAGAGCAAAGATCAACTTTGTGTAGGTGGAAAAATCGCATTCATTCAGTTGTGAAACAGACTGTAGGTGTGTCTCACCAAGTTCAGCAATGCCATCAAAAGGAGTGGCAGGAAATTAAAATACATGAAAAATTCATTCTTGGCATACGGTATTCAGAATGTAGATTGTAATAAACAAATTGAGTAATCAAATCTGTTTAAAGAAACTTTACAGCGATTGCCAAATGTCACTGTATATTTTATGGATGCAAAACAAGCAAACATATTAATACACGTTTCCCTATCGATTTGTACACTTACAATAGCTGTTCTTAGACTGCCCTAGTAGAATGTCTTGTTTACAGACAGTAGATAGAGATTCAGTTTACAGGTATGCAGTCATCACATATTAACTCTTTTATAACTATACTATTTTATACTATAACACTTCCATTTTTTGTAAGCTTTAATATGTAATTTTCTGTTATTTTAAAAATCTGTATTATATTTTTAAAATCAATTCTAAATGTGCTGAATTTGAGGGTGCCTTACATTTGTGCAAATTCAAACCCCACTATTTGTCATGAGTTGATTGGCTGCAGGTATGGCTCATGGCAAACTAGGGAGCCCATTTATCATCCAGGCGAATTTATAAAGCTGTGTCAACTGACCTTATTTGCCACTAGTATTTTAAAACCTTATCCAGTGTATTTTTGGTGTAACACCTCTAATGCCGTTCAGAGGGTGATATGTGGTATATTTGGTCGCTGTTTTTTTACACAGCATTATATTATATATTTCTCAGCCAGCCAGAGTAGGTCACTTAACATTTGAATACTGTAATGTCCAGTTAAAGCTGAAAATTAGATTTGTACATTTTTTCTGGTAATTTCACACCCCAAGTTCTGTGGTATTGGTTAAAAAAAACAGAAAATAAAGATTAACAAATGTAGTTGCCACAGTCTAGTGTAAAATGATTCTGCTACTACAACCTAATGTTACAATAAGGGGCCTATTTATTATGCTATGTAAAATGAAATTTGTCAAAAAAATTATATAAAAAGCTATGTAAAGTAAACAGTGTATACGTATATAAAGGTGTGCTTTATTTTACGCCTTGTGAACGCCTTGATTTGCCACTGTTATTTTACACTGCTCCAGACCTTTATAACTTCAGGTAGAAGTTGCTCAAAGAAAAAGGGCTGGGCTTAAAAAAAATTATGCCATTTTTACCCGGCGATGTCATGTGTGATGAATTATTCTGCCGTTTTTTTTACACCACATAATAAATCTGCCCCTAAATGTATGGGGTATAACTGAGAAAAAAAGACAACTAATAGTGCATGTGCTTCATACGCCCCACACCCCTCCTAAAAAGAAACTCTTTAACCTATTCTACTGAAATAACATGGAAAAGAAAAACACATTTTGAGCTAATTATATGTTTTTTTGAAAACAGACAGTGATTCTGACCATCCTACATATTTGAAACTATAAGAGTCTGACACCAAAATAAAGGTATCCTTGAGATAGCAATGTCTGTGTGCCACTGTGACTTGAACCCATACATTCTTGGTTTAGGACTGGATGCGACAATGAACAAGTGAATTCCTATTCTAAAGGAAACAGATTTTAGAATACATATTGAACTCAAGCATACATTAGACTGAAACAGAAGAACCCAAATAGGACGCATGTTGTTGAAAAAAAGCCCATTTTGAATAATGTTGTTGAAATGTTGTTAATAATGTTGTTGAAAAAACATGTTGTTTTGTAGATTTGGGCGCTGCATGTATATTTAAAAAATATTTAACATTTTTAGCTGTTCAGTAGTACTAAGCACAGTTAAAGTAACATTTTTTTACAATTAAAGTAACTTTTAGTATGTTAATATGGATCATTTCTAAGTAACTCGTCAATTAGTATTTATATTTTTGTATGTTTTTTTGATTACCTATCTACCTTAATCTGCCGTTTTTCAGACTGTTGCTGAAACGGCTATGTGGGTATAGGGATAACTGACCCAACAATAGATTGACTGTGTCTTTTTAATGTTTTATTGTTACTTGTAATTTTTACAGATCTTTCTATTCAGGCCCTCTACTACTCATCTTTAATTGTGACTTTTAGGCTGCTGTCCTAGTAACCAGATGGCAGTCTAATATTCAAGCCTATAAGATGCAGATCAAAAGTCCAAATAACATAAAAATAAAAATTTAAGACTAGTTTCAAATTAACATTAGACTAGTAATGTTTGTAGCATGCTTAAATTAATTTTAAGTTGAACTACCACTTTAATGGCATGAATTATAACATACTTTGCTTTTATATTACCTCCTATCAAGCCATTCCCAGATGATACAAGACTGGAGCAGATGCCAGCTATATTGGATTCTTGACGCAGCACTTTCAATTTATACTTTAACAAAAAAAATGGATCAAGGAGACTTGGGATGAATATGCAAAACAACTCATGTGTGCCTTTTTGACAAGGATTGAAGGCAACAAGAATTATACTATAATTTTGATTGCTTTCCAAAAACCCATGCTGTGTGGTCTTACACAAATTTATTCAAAAAACATATGGCAGAAATAAAGTTAAAGGTCTGTAAAATAAACACACAAAGAAAAACAGTATTGGTATGGTCAAGCACTGCGTATCTTGACAGCGCTATATAAATAAATGATGATGATGATGGTCAGGGTAAATGGACCAACAGGTTGGTTTTTCATGCTTATTTTATATAAAATAAGGTTTGAAGTACTTGCCTTGCTAAATAGGTATATTTTATTTCATATACAATAACATGTATAACTACTCCGTCATCACATTTTATATACACAATTGAATAAATTCAGCCATTCATCAAATTAATTCCAGCCATCAACCACTGGTTGTGTTATTTATTTTTGGGGGTGATTCAGAGGGGTTAATGAATTGTACACTCAATTTGACAAATGTGTGTATTTAAAACGTGATTTCTGGTGTGAGGAATAGAGTTTCACAATTCACTTTAACATAATTAAAATAAAAATATATATATTTGGCAAGGCAAGAGTGCTGTGTAGTCTTCTTTCTTCATTAGCTTGGAATATAATGGTTCTTTTTTTTTTATAATTATTAAGCCTAACATTATGGTGTTCTTCTCCTGTGTTTTTCATGCCACTAGCTTGATTTAAGTTAATGGCAACTGGGCATATTGTTTATTGGTTTTGTACTGCTCAAAAACAATGTTTGTTGAGACAAAGACGTGGGCAAAAAAACATGATGACGAAATATAAAAAGTAAACTCTGAAAACATGGACTATGCAAGTCCTGTGATAATGTAAGAACTACTGAAAGAACACTGCTTGGTGAGTAATTGTCACCCTAAGGAATAATTTCGAATTATTTTCTATAATTTTAGTAGAGCAAAATACACTTTACATTTTATATATATATATATATATATATATATATATATATATATATATATATATATATATACATATACATATATACATATATACACATACATATATATATATATATATATATACATATATATATATATATATACATATATATATATATACACATATATATATATACATATACATATATATATATATACATATACATATATATATATATACATATACATATATATATATACATATACATATATATATATATATATATACACACATACACATATATATATATATATATATATATATATATATACACGCATATACATACACACATATACATACACACATACATACATACTATATATTTTGCTACGTTTCCTTCATTCTTGTATTTCACGATCATAGCTAATAAGCAAGTGCCATTTTGTGGACACCAATTTCCGGCAATTTTGGCACAAGTGCAGTTGCTATGAACCAGAAGACTGCTTCAACTGCACATGCGCCAATACAGCGCTCACTTACAGAAGAAGACCCAGAGATCTGGAAGATGGCTCCATGAGCTCCGCTGTGCTTACTCACTGATACGTGGGAAAACTGTTCGGGGCAATTTCTGGGGTAACTAACTATGCAGGGGGGAAGCAGATGGGGGGGAACTACCTACCTTATTGGGAGGTTTATTTCTCCTTTAAGTCATATAATCAGAAATATTATAGCAAAGTAAGCCATTCTCATTGAACCATAACTTGTATATGGTACATAATTCCAGTTTCACGAGTCTGTTTTTCAAATCTTTGCTCCTCTTCTATACCTCAACATGACCAACTATGCGGGAGGGGGAAGCAGGAAAGGGGGACTACCTAGGGTAGTAGGTAGGGGCTTTTCTTATTGGGTGGTTTAGTTCTCCTTAGATAGGACTTTTGCCCTGAAGATATAAATAAAAGCCGGAGCACTGGAAACAGGAAAAAATAAATCAGGTGGCCGTTACTAACAGTAAGCAGCTCTAAAGTCTGCTATGTGAAGAATGCCAGCTCAAATAGATTTGTAGATAACTTGTGGTTTGAATGATCCCGGTAGTTCTAACAGACCAGAGAAAGATTTCTTTAGAATGACATCATAAGCCAAATTTAAAGTATGACTTGGATCTGATTTAGATGCTATGACTTTTATCTAAACACGAAAAAGTGACAGTGTAACAAAAGAATTAATAATTATGTTAGTAGCAAACTTGCAATAGCTGCTAGCAGGAAAAAGTCCTAGCTCTAAGCTACCATGCTAATGGTTATGTTTTGGGGTGATTGCTGCCAATAGTATATGTTGGGAGCTAACATTTGCAGCTCAACGTACAATTTCAGGCATTTGTTATGTATTCCAGAGACAACTCTCTATTAGCTTTAAAAGATTTAGAAAGCTTTTAAGGTTCTACAACTCTTAAAAACTCACTTCAACAGGATAAACCATGTTTAACAAACATTATTTTATGTAAATGTAACCAAAGGACAATATCTGACACAGGCATTTGCCAATCAAGCAAACTAATTTAGATGTCAGTCGACCAGCACCATTTTCTACATTTTCAGGTATGAGGCAAGGCAATTCTGAATAAAATGCTAATAATTAAAAACAAAAGCACCAACACATCAAATTGAAAATAAAGACCAGGAGGTGAATTTCTTACATTTTTTTCAAAAAAACAAAAACAAAATAAAAACTGCTTGTGTGTTTCAAAATTAGTCATAGTTCTGTTCTTTCCTTCAGTTGGTCAAATGGTAAGATCTACTAATGTGTGGCACTGGCTTACATAATACGTTTGGGGAATTTACTATACTAAGTGTTCTCTCAGGTTAAAAGGATAATGTTTAAGTCACTGGGAGTGGGATGCTTAAAAAACTGCCATCCCTACGTTCCTTCTCCTTAAATTTTTTTATAGCAGTCCAATATAGGGAAAGCCATTCTCATCATATGTATCTATGGATCTCATCATGCCTTATCCTCCTCACCGCACACCTTCTGCTCTGCCAGCTCAAACTGTATTAGTAAATACATCCTCCCACCTGTGTTATGGGTCTCCCCCCACCACTCTACTGTATCAATGAACAAAGTTTATCATAAGCAATTGCTTATATTTAATTTAAAAAATTGTAGCAGTTTCCCTTTAAGTTATAAAAGAGAATATATTTCTAATAACAAGCTTGTGCATATCATTACTTGAGAAAAAAAACTTCTTGCTCCCAGAGCTAGAAAGTTTAGGCATTGTTTTACTTAAAGTTAACCACTGGCTTAAACATTGAATATTTTGCTTTTCAATTAAGATCAACAAATCGGAAGAAATTTAAATAGATACTAGAAGAGAGATTTTTTTCCCATTTAGGGCTTTCTTTAAAACTGGGTGTATATAAGAGAAGATTCAGGAAGCTTCTGCTTGCAAAAATTAGCATGTTGGGGAATGTATGACTACACACAGGAACTATTTTAATGACGTCAAAAGGTATAGCTGCAATTTTAAAATGACCACAACTGCAAATCCAAGTTCTCATCCTAGGCACTTTGCTCAAGATCAATTAAACTAGAAGCAAACTCATCAGAAAACATTAACATGCCAAGGCATGCCAGCAAATATGAAGGGATTAATGTTAAGTAAAAAGAATGATAAAAGAGGGAGCTAAGATTCCCCTTTCTGAAACACTGTGTTGCATATCCCCCCCCCCAAAAAAAAGCAAGTTAAGGCCTTTACTATTATCAGTGCCCTTTTTCCACACATGATAAAGGCCTATGACCTCTTTAGAAAATAGGATAACATTTTCAACAGAGAGGATGAATTGTATTGCTCAGCATGTGATAAGTACATGAGTCAGTTGTACTATTACTCACCCGATTAGGGACACCATCTGCTCCACAATGTGCTTGCTGAACGTTATGATAACAAAGAGCTTCTGTAGAGAAAGGAAAAACATCACAATCACTTCAGAAACACAAAGCCATAGAAAAGAATACTTGAAAAGAAAAAGATTCAGCATCTAAAACTTTTTTTAGCCACGCAAGAAATAGTATAGAAGGGCCCTTTGATTCAAATGTAATTTTAATCTGAAACAGAACTATAGCTAAACATCTGATTCTTACTAGGCTGAATACATCTAACATCAGCAGTGTTACAACTTAATAAGCATACATTTACCAGAAAATATAATACATACAGTAGACAGAACAATGAATAAAAGCTATTAAAAGGGTAGTTTACCTTAACATTACCTTTCACAATGTTAAAGGCACCTATAAGCCCTATTCTTAGCAATTTTTCAATTCTCTCATTATTTGTCTTTTTGGTCTCTTTCCAGCTTTAAGAGGAATTGTTCAGAATAAAAATAAAAACTGGGTAAATATATAGGCTATGCAAAATAAAAAATGTTTCTAATATAGTTAGCCAAAAATCTATAAGAGTAAGGGCACATGCTAAGATTCGGGGAGATTTAGTCACCCAGCGACAAATCGCCTATTCTTCGGGCAACTAAACTCCCCGAAAAGCCTTCCCGCCATCTAGAATCAAATCTCCGGCGGGATGGGACTCGGGGCGCTTTGTTTTCCAAAGTTTCCTCCTGAGGCGGATTTATTCGCCCATCACTAGTCATCACTCAACACACAGAACGGGGGCAGACGCCAAAAGGCTTAGGGGCAGATTTATCAAAATGTGAGATTAAAGGGGTGGTTCACTCTTAAATTACCTTTTAACAAGTTACAGGATGGCCACTTATAAGCAACTTTTCAATTGGTCTTCATTATTTATTTTTTATGGTTATTTAATTATTTGCCTTTTACTTTTGACTCTTTTAAAATGGGGGTCATTGACTCCATCTAAAAAAAACCAAATGCTCTGCACGACTACAAATGTATTTTTATTTCAACTTTTTATTACTTCTTTCTTCTTTCTTTCTTTCAGGCCCTCTCCTATTTATTCATAGACAGTGCACAGTTGCTAAGGTAATTTAGACCCAAGTAATCAGACCGCTGGAAATTTAAATAAATAACTCAAAAACCACAAATAAAAAAAATGAAAACCAAATATCACTTTCTACATTTTAATTTTGGTGGTGAACAATCCCTGTAAACCTCACCAAAAAAACTCATCCACTTTCTATTCTTTCCTATGGGTGAAAGTTCTCCACATTTGATAAAGATGCTTCTAAAAGACCCATAGGAATAAATAAATTTGCCCCTTAGTGTATTGTATATGGCATAGCTTGCATTTACTTGGCTTAGGTTCACCAATCTCCTCAGTGAAATTGAATTGCCCAAAAACAGTAAAGGGCAGTATTACAAAAATTAAGTGGTAACAAAGGATACTGATTTCCAAATTATATCCAACAAGTTCCATGTGTAATGGAAACTGGGATTCTTACCAAAGATGGCGTCCAAGATGGTGGATTCCTGTCTTCCCACATGGCCCCTGATGGTCGCAGCACTGTGACGCCAGCTTCCTCCCGTCCTGCGATTGGTCGCCGGCGACGGAATGGACGCCGGCGTCAGAATGGGCGCCGGCGTCAGGACGTCAACGCCAATACGTCAGGACGTTGACGCCAATGCGTCAGCGTCTGACGCCAGCGCGTCCAAAATTGGCGCCAACCATTGGCCTATTTAAGGCAGCTTCCAGAACTCACCAGTGCCCGAGTATAGGTCTTGTTTCAAGTTCCTGGGTGTGTTATTTCGTGTATTGACTCTCGTTTATTGACCTTGCCTGTTTCTTCGTTACTGAACCTACGCCGCCTGAACCGATCATCTGCCTGGATTACGACCACTCTTCTGCCTCATCCCTTTGTACCGCGAACTGAACTTAAGAACTGTCTCCTCTTAGGTCCGCACTCCAACTGTGCCTTCGGGCCCTGACAGTATACTCGGGCCATGGACCCCGCTGAGGAGGCTCAAGTTCAGCCTGACGTTGGCCGAGCCCTTCATGGATTGGCTTCGCGAATGAGGGCCTACGAAGTGCAGCAATCTAACTGTGGTCAAGCACTGGAGTTGATCCTGGCGAAGTTGTCCGCTCTCAGTCCTACGACTTCTGCCTCTGTTCCGGTTCCGGTGCCAGTGGTTCCAGCTCAGATCTCTGAGCTCCGTATCCCGGCTCCACCGCTTTTCGCTGGAGACCCAGAAGCATGTAGAGGGTTTATCATTCAATGTGAAATCCGGTTTACCTTGCTTCCCGGACAGTATGTCTCCGAACGTGCCAAAGTGGGATTCATGATTACCCGACTGACCGGGAAGGCTCTGGAATGGGCCTCTCCTCTCTGGGAAAAGGCGGATCCACTCATTGATGATTCCAGAGCTTTCATTCGAGACCTTCGCACGGTGTTTGATGCCCCTGGCCGCACCGCTTCTGCATCTGCACGCCTGTTCCAGATTCGGCAGGGAATTCGTTCAGTTCCTGAATATGCAATTGAATTCCGCACATTGGTTGCCGAGACGTCCTGGAATAATGACGGCTATCATGCCGCTTTCTACAATGGCCTTGCTATGCGGTTAAAGAATGATCTGGTCTCCCGAGAACTCCCTACTCGCTGGGAAGATTTGATTGCTTTGGCTGTAAAAGTGGATACCCGGCAAAGGGAACATCTAGCTGACTGCGAGCGTGTGATGAAGCCCCAGAGATTCCAACCCGTTCTGGCTCCACGCTTCCAAAGACCCCTGCTTACTAGTCCTGCAACGGCTCCTTCCTCAGTTCCTCCTGCTACTTCTTCGTCTCTCCTTTATGAAGAACCGTTACAGTTGGGACGAGTTCGCCTTTCCGAACTGGAAAAGATGCGCAGAAGGGCCGCTGGACTCTGTTTCTACTGCGGGGGCAAGACTCACTTTGCCAATGAGTGTCCTGTCAAGCCGGGAAGAAGTCTACCCTGTAGTCTTTTGGGTAAGACTTATCTGGGCGGAATTGAATGTTCTTCCCCATCCCCTGAACATCGGTTCCTCCTTCCTGTGCAGATTTTGCTCCATTCCAAGACCATCCCTTCCCATGCTTTCCTTGACTCCGGTGCCGCTGGGAATTTCTTGGATAAGAACTTTGCCTTGAAACATTCTTTACCTCTTCAACTCCTGCCTATCCCCCTCCGGGTTCTTGCCATTGACGACCGGCCCCTGACGTCAGCCTTCATTACACAGTCTTCTGCGGAGTTATCATTTAAAGTGGGCGCCATGCACTCTGAGAGACTTTCTTTTCTTTTGATTGACTGTCCGTCAACCCCAGTCGTGCTCGGATTACCCTGGTTACGCAAACATAACCCGGTTATTGACTGGTCCTCTACTCAAATTTCTCGTTGGAGTTCCTTCTGCCAGTCGAATTGCCTTCCTATCAAGTCTGTCATTAAAGTCTCTGCTGTGTCTTCTGATTGTTCCTTGCCTCATGCTTACCAAGCCTTCTCGGATGTTTTCAACAAGAAGTCTGCCGAAACTCTTCCTCCTCACAGGCCCTATGACTGCCCTATCGAACTCTTGCCTGGCTCCATGCCTCCTCGTGGTCGCACATATCCTCTTTCCCCTTCTGAGACTGCCGCAATGAAATCTTACATTCAAGAAAATCTTCAGAGAGGTTTCATTCGTCCTTCTACCTCCCCTGCTGGAGCAGGATTCTTCTTCGTAGAGAAGAAAGATGGCAGTCTACGGCCTTGCATAGACTATCGGGGTCTGAACAAGATCACAGTAAAAAACCGTTACCCTCTTCCCCTCATTTCCGAACTTTTTGACCAACTCAAGGGTGCCAATATTTTTACCAAGCTGGATCTTCGGGGGGCTTATAACCTCATCCGGATTCGTGAGGGGGATGAATGGAAGACCGCCTTCAACACCCGGGACGGTCATTATGAATATCTCGTCATGCCTTTCGGGCTCTGCAATGCTCCAGCAGTTTTTCAAGAACTAGTTAATGATGTTTTTCGTGATCTTCTGGGCCAAAGTGTGGTTGTCTACCTTGATGACATACTTATTTTTTCTAAGAGTCTTGGAGAACACCGGTGTCAAGTTCGTGAAGTCCTCTGTCGTCTAAGAAAGAACAACCTGTTTGCCAAACTGGAAAAGTGCACTTTTGAGGTTCCTTCCATTCCTTTCCTTGGCTACATCATCTCCCAACAAGGTTTTAAGATGGATCCGGCTAAAGTTTCCGCTATTCAAGAATGGCCTCTTCCCACCAGTGTCAAAGCTATTCAGAGGTTCATAGGATTTGCCAACTACTACAGACAGTTTATTAAAGGCTTCTCTTCCAAGATTTCTCCAATTCTTTCTCTTATCCGTAAAGGCGGAAAACCTCAACATTGGCCCCAGCAAGCCTTGGAAGCTTTCAAGACTCTTAAAGACTCTTTTTCTTCTGCCCCGATTCTTCGACACCCTGAACCTCTTCAACCCTTCTTCATTGAGGTTGATGCCTCTGATGTCGGTGCTGGAGCAGTACTCTCGCAAAGATCTTCTTCTGATGGGAAATTACATCCATGCGCTTTCTTCTCAAAAAAGTTTTCCTCTCCTGAGCAGAACTATGACGTGGGAAATCGTGAGTTGTTAGCTGTTAAATTAGCTCTAGAGGAGTGGAGACATCTGCTGGAGGGTTCGTCTGTCCCTGTAACCATCTTCACAGATCACAAAAATCTTGAATACATCCAAACTCTTAAACGCCTCAATCCTCGACAAGCCAGGTGGGCACTCTTCTTCTCACGTTTCAATTTTGTTATTACCTTTCGTCCTGGCTCCAGAAATAAGAAAGCGGATGCTCTATCCAGAAGTTTTATTCCTGAAGATCCTAATTCTGAAGATCCTGAACCTATTGTCCCATCTTCTAAGATTGTTGCTGCTTTACTTCCTTCTTTGGCCTCTCAATTATTGTCTGCACAGTCCTCTGCTCCTACTGAGACTCCTTTGGGCGTTGCCTTTGTTCCTCCTGAATTTCGCCACTCCATCCTATCCCAGTCCCATAGTTCTAAACAAGCCGGTCATCCTGGGATTAAGAAGACTACGGAGCTCTTGTCTCGTTTAGTTTGGTGGCCATCCTTGAGAAAAGATGTTAAAGACTTTGTATCCTCCTGCTCTACTTGTGCCGTTTCCAAGTCCGGACATTCCCCTCCCAAGGGATTGCTTCTGCCTTTGCCCATTCCATCCCGGCCATGGACACATTTAGCAATGGACTTCATTGTCGATCTTCCAATTTCTTCTGGCCACACCGTCATCTGGGTCGTGATCGACAGGTTCAGCAAGATGGCCCATTTTACCCCTCTTCAAAAACTTCCCTCTGCTCCGGAACTCTCCAGACTGTTCATCCTACATATTTTTCGTCTTCATGGTTTTCCTGCTGAAATTGTCTCTGATCGGGGTTCCCAGTTTATTTCTAAATTCTGGAGATCTCTCTGCAAAGCCTTCAATATCTCTCTTCAATTTTCTTCAGCATACCACCCACAATCCAACGGAGCAGCAGAAAGAGTTAATCAGGCCCTGGAGCAGTTCCTTCGTTGCCATGTATCTCTGTGCCAAGACGACTGGTCGGATCTTCTTCCTTGGGCTGAATTCGCCCACAACAACGCTCAGCATTCTTCCTCCCAGAAATCCCCTTTCTTCTCTGTTTATGGTCTGAATCCGCTGGCATTCCCACAGGATCTGCTGCTCACCAACGTTCCTGCTGCCAACGACCAAGCTGCCCACATGATTGCCATTTGGCATGCTATCACTGCTAATCTGGAAAAAAGTTCTTTAACACAGAAAAAGTTTGCTGACAAGAAGAGGATTTCTTCTCCCCCCTATGTTCCAGGGGATAAAGTCTGGCTTTCTACCCGAAATATTCGTTTGAAGATCCCTACTCCCAAACTTGGTCCCAGATTCATTGGTCCCTACCCCATCATTGAAGTCATCAACCCTGTGGCCGTTCGTCTGCAGCTTCCTCCAGAAATGCGGATACCCAACGTTTTCCATGTCTCTCTTCTCAAACCTGCTGTGTCCTCTTCTTCTTCTTCTTCTTCCTCCCCAGCTCCTGTTCTTGTTGATGACCACCAAGAATTCGAAGTGAAGAGGATTCTGGATTCTCGGTTGTCCAGAGGGGCCTTACAGTACTTAATTGAATGGAAGGGATTCGGTCCTGAGGAGTGTTCTTGGGTTAAGAGCTCAGATGTCCACGCTCCTCTTCTTGTCCGGAAATTCCACCGACAGTTCCCTTCCAGTCCCAGCCACGGTGGTCCTGAGGCCCCCCCTAAGGAGGGGGGTACTGTAATGGAAACTGGGATTCTTACCAAAGATGGCGTCCAAGATGGTGGATTCCTGTCTTCCCACATGGCCCCTGATGGTCGCAGCACTGTGACGCCAGCTTCCTCCCGTCCTGCGATTGGTCGCCGGCGACGGAATGGACGCCGGCGTCAGAATGGGCGCCGGCGTCAGGACGTCAACGCCAATACGTCAGGACGTTGACGCCAATGCGTCAGCGTCTGCGTCTGACGCCAGCGCGTCCAAAATTGGCGCCAACCATTGGCCTATTTAAGGCAGCTTCCAGAACTCACCAGTGCCCGAGTATAGGTCTTGTTTCAAGTTCCTGGGTGTGTTATTTCGTGTATTGACTCTCGTTTATTGACCTTGCCTGTTTCTTCGTTACTGAACCTACGCCGCCTGAACCGATCATCTGCCTGGATTACGACCACTCTTCTGCCTCATCCCTTTGTACCGCGAACTGAACTTAAGAACTGTCTCCTCTTAGGTCCGCACTCCAACTGTGCCTTCGGGCCCTGACACCATGAAAGAATACTAGGCAGCCTTGCAAGACTTCTGCCCACAGGAAACAAGGTAATGCGACTACTTAAAAGTGGCTGTCAAACCAAAACTCTTTTTGCACACCAAAAAAAAGATATCACTAATAAACTTATGGATATTAATGAACTAGTAGTGTCAAAGATATTTGTAAATGTGATTGGAACTAAAAGCTGTATTTGTTTATCCCCTGTTGTTATCTGGTTTTGCAGCTTAATTGTTTTGTGTCTGTGTGCAGCATATGCAGTAATATTAAAAAAAAAAAACATTTTCCCTTCATACATGGCTGTGCACAGGGTAAGTAGGTAAATGTGATGGCTAACCACAAACTTCCTGATTTAGAAGGTGATACTGAAAAGAACTGCATGTGTTTTTCACCTATTTTTAGGGAAATATGCACCTTATATGGACATTTAATTGCTCTCTCTAAATGTGCTTTTTATAAAAGGTGCTTCTTTTAAAGGATAATGAAATTGCATTAATTCAAAAAACTATTTTGTAGATCTAATATTCACAAAATGAATGCCCCAATATGAACGATGGATTAGACTTGCCTGGATGTGCATTTTTACGATAGCTTTGCCTATCAGTGTAGCGCCAAAGAAAGTCCAGAAAGGAACAAGAAAGTGCCCACATGTAATTCCTGCCAGATCAAACAAGGGGTTGGGAATCTGATAAGAAGCCAGATAAAAAAAGTTAACACACAAACATATAAACTTAATAGTCTATATCCACATATAAAATTCTGAAACTGCAAATAATATGTAAATAATTACATAACTATTCTTGGTGCTGGAAACCAACAAATTAAACAAAAATATCTTGTTTATATTATCAGCCTTAAATCATTTCCTAATCGTTCAAAACTATAAAATTTAAAAATATGTGGTATTATTGAAAGATAACACATTTGTTGGAAAAGCTATGTATTGGAATTACTACTAACCACCTGATTTTGCAACTTATTTGCTCACAATTTATTTTAAAGACAAAAGTACAGACAAACACAGGTAAAACAGTTGCAGCTACAGTAATTGTAAAGTCCTAGAGGAACGTTGTTTTGTTTCACTGTGTACTGTACAAACGTATATGTATGAAATGACAATAAACTCAACTCTCTTGACCCTTAAAATATAGTCGTTGTGATTTGACTTTCATTTTAACTTTACTTGGCACTTTTTAAATTAAAAGACTGAACAAAGGAGATATCATTTTAGCATTTTTTCTTTTATGAAACTATAGAATGGTATCACTGTTACCAAGCCACTGAGAACAGCTGTAATCTCATACCATTTTTTAAAAATGCAACGGTTTAAATAATAATATTATCTATGTTTAGACCAGGTACAAATAAACAAGTATAAAAAAAAGTATATAATAGTGTATAAAAAAAGTGTTTTATAGGAAAACAATAATGAGGAATCAAAACTTACTGAAGCACAAGCCAAGATCCCCAAAAATCCAACTTTCTGCACTAGATTTTGAACAGCTAATTTTGCGCGTGTTGCAAAGTCCTGCATAATAGAAAAACAGGGGAATAAAGGTTGGTAGAATAATTACATTAGAACATAGAACACAGTGGAGTTTAAGTTTCACATACATTTCTTTTGTCTCACATTCTGACACACACTGACAAATTAATGAGCCCCACAGAAACTATGGGAGATTATTTGAATTCATATATTGAAACTGTATATCAGAAAAGACCGCCACTGGTCCCTACTTGTCTTGGCCCACATCAGCCAGTGGGCCTGTTTTCTTAAGGATCAAAGTTTTTTTTGTTACACACACTAAATTAAGTGGACTTGTTTGAACCACAGATGTTTCTTTCACGCTTCAAGCCGTGCAAGTATATTTTATGGACCTGTAAATTTCCTGGTTCATTTCAATCCCTTTACCACATTTCTGGTGCTGTTAGTTCCTTCTCCACATTTATTGTATTTTGAGATATCCAGGGCCCAGTTTGACATTTATATGTCTGGAACTAAAATAATTCTAAAAATTAAAATGAAGCATAACTCATTTTCAGTACACAAAACAGTACATTTCAAGGACTGTAGGTCCAGTAAATGGGTAAGATTTGGATGGACATGGGGGATTTATGCAATTTAATATTTATCAAACATGAAAATGGAAATTATATTTACAAATAATATATACTATTATCCGGGAAACCATAACAACTTATTCATGTCAAAATAATGTTTTTTAGAAACCTAAGGCATGGTTTTAAACAGAAAAACACTGTGTATACTAATAATACATATATTTAGGTTTCTAACCTTAAGCATCTGTACCACAAAAAAGAACACCAATTGTCATGAGTGAAATTATGGTGTTTGAATAGGAATAGGCTGTAAAATATGATATAATTTCCTATGTATTGTTCCTTTAAAAAAAACAAAAAAACAAAGCCTATTTTTTTACTACTAAAAATATTCTAAATCTTTGGCATTTTTTTTTCTCCCACAGACCCACTACTTCATCTGTTATAGACATTAAAAAAATCAATGTTAGATGTGGTCTCAGAAATAAACATGAAATATATTGTAAAAGAAATGTGCAGCTTAAGGTGTTATATCACATATTTAAAAACTTCCGACTCAACTATTTCATGTTTGCTTCAGCGAACTAAAATGTTTGTACCCCTGACTGTTGCCCCATCACAAAAACGGTTATTGGCAGGCAAATTTGACTTTGGCAAAAAGAATCAAAGGATAACTTATTTGCCTGCAGCAGACAGGTGTAACACAGATACTGGGTTTCTGTTAAAATGAAGAAATTAAATCTGTAAAAAAAACGTAACAGGAGCTTTTAAACTAACTAAACCTAAAACAGCAGAACGGTCATTAGTTCCTCAATTTAGAAAGCAAATAGTCATCTACCGGAGAATTGAAAAATAAAACCCGTACAGTTTCATTTCCTAAAAGTAAAAAATTCCACAAAATATTTTAAGCTTATTTATTTTTACAAGGTGTATAGATTTGCAAAACTCGTACCAAATATATTTGCCATTAAAGGGGTGATTCACCTTTCAAATAACTATTAGTATGATGTAGAGCGCAATATTCTGAAACAATTTGCAATTGGTTTTTTTTTTATTATTTGTGGTTTTTGAGTTATTTAGCTTTTTATTCAGCAGCTCTCCAGTTTGCAATTTCAGCAATGTGGTTGCTAGGGTTCAAATTCCCCTAGCAACCATACACTGATTTGAACAAGAGACTGGAATATAAATAGGAGTGGGCCTGAATAGAAAGACGAGTATTAAAAATTAGGAATAACAATAGATTTGTAGCCTTACAGAGCCTTTAAAAGCTTCAAAGAGTCATAAGAAAAAGCAAATAATTATAAAACTATAAAAAAATAAATAATCAAAACCAATTTAAGAATTGCTTAGAATCAGGCATTCTATAACATGCTAAAAGTTACCTTAAAGTTGAACCACCCCTTTAAAAGGCATTCAGTAGATATAAAGCAGTCATATAATTAATAGCAGTGAAAAGAACAGGAGAGCAATAAACAGATTACCCATCAGTGTAACGCCTGGTGTCTTTAGTCCCATACTATAAATCCTCTTAGTAATCACAACAAATTTGCTCTCCATAATAACTCTATGAACAATGGCACTTAACTGATACTCAAAATTTGTGTATTGCTACAGGGTTTTTCTAATTCAAATAAACTCAATTCTTTTTTTATAAACCTCAAATATTTGCTTATTAATTTTAAAATCCAAATATAAAAAGTTTGTTTGAAAAAAAAAATTGTGAAACAAAATTCCAAAAAATACCTTTTTACCCTATCGTTTTTAATAGGTAGAAAGAAAGTTAAAAAATTTTGAAAGAACGCTTTGCCATAGGTGTTTCTCATCAACTTCTACATAAGCTTGGCAGATTCTGGAGTTTTACACTTTTGTGTGCTTAATAAATTTAGTACACACAGGTTTTTTAAGTAAAATTCCAATTCAGGAAATTTAGCACAATAAATTTTGATTTGTGGCAAAAATTTGATTTGATAAATCACCCCCTGAGCTTAAATGCAGTAGGGTTCAAAGAGATTTGTGGTTAAATATATCAATTAAGAGAAATATCAAATTATTACAGAATACACTACCATCAAAACAAAAGTTTCATCTAAGGAAAATCCCTTTTTTTAAAAATGCACGGCTGCAGAAATTTCAAAGTTATAAATAATAGAAAAAAAACTTGATTACATAAACAATCTAACAGATGAGGGCAAATATATAAATAAATATAATAAAAATATAAATATGACGAAATGTGGGAATTAAAAAAAAAGTTTTTTAATCTACAGCACTTGGGAATTACAATGCATTAGATAACCACAGCATTCTAAGGTTTTATATTCATCCTCAGAAAATGCTCCCCATTTTTCTAGACCTATGCTAAATAATTCTTGGTATTTGCATCTTTAACCACGTCCACAAACAATTTTCTCAGGATAGAAGTTGTATTTTGTCATGAAGATTTCAGAAACAAAGACATTTAGTTTGTAGTATATTTAACTGAAACAACACATAAATTAGGCAACATGGCATATTTACCAAGCTTGGCATATTGGTTTTATTTGATACTAATTAGGAGACATTTGGGTAATTTTTACCTGAAGATGCAACCACATTCACAAACCAAAAATGTGCTTTTGCACCATAAAGGTTAATACTTGCATTTTATCACACAAGCAATATTCTAATTCTATAATTCTTAGTTCTAAATAGTGTCACTTATTTAATTTGCTAAATGTAGACATGTTGCACTACAATTTTAAACAGCAGAAAAATTGTTAATTATAGACAGATCTCATTGTTATTCAATTGAGATCTGAATCTGCAACATACATCTTTTAGGGTAATGGCAGACTGGGTGATTTGCAGCATTGTGTAGCTCAGTGGGCCAAATTTCTTGAACTTGAATTGAAGGCATGGGTGCTGTTTCAGGAAGGCAATTATAGCTTAACAAGACACTAAGCATATTTTACTAAAACTGAACAGAGTGTGATTTGGTATTTTGTTCCTTGCACATTGATTTACAAAGTGCCAGTGACAAAATACTGGAAATTGCCCTGTGCACCATCACCATAATAGCAGGGAGGTTAGAAGCATTTTGTCTGTGGCCTACAGAATTGCAAAATGTGCTGAAATCCACTCAGTGTGTGCAGTGATGTGCCAGCCCTGTGCTTGTCTGTGCATGTGCATACTCAAGACAGAGAAGATAGGACTGGATTGGACTTTTCCTTGCTATCGCAGACAGCACAGAAGTGTGATAGTGACCCTCCCTTATACCACCATGCCTTTATAATTACTTGGTACACAATTCTAGCTATTTAAACATGGCTTGACTCCTCTTGCTATGCAACATCACATAGAAAGAAACTGTTGGTGCAGTTGTCTCATCAGTAGGAATAGTACAGGAAAAATGGAGAGTTAAAAAAAAGTAAATACTGGTTGAGTAAAAGTTCACCTTTGGACGGAACCATAAGCCCAATTACAATAGAATGGTTCAAGAATGAAAAAGTACATTTTCAACAATGGCCCAGTCCAGGACTTAATCCGAATAAGAATCCATAGCACTTGAAAAATAAGATGCACAAGCATCATCTCACTAAACTGGACATCCTCAGCAAATTCTTGGGAGATTTAGCCAAAATTCAACGTAAAAGTACTACTATAACATACTAGAGGTCCATTTACTTAGTTCGAGTGAAGGCATAGAATAAAAAAAACTTCGAATTTCGAATGTTTTTTTTGGCTACTTCGACTCGAACAATTCGGACTAAAAATCGTTTGACTATTCAACCATTCGATAGTCGAAGTACTGTCTCTTTAAAAAAAAAAAACTTCGACCCCCTAGTTTGCCACCTAAAACCTACCGAAGTCAATGTTAGCATTAGTTTTTTGCCAAAGAAAAATCGTTCGATCGATGGATTAAAATCCTTCGAATCAAACAATTCGAAGGATTTAATCGTCCGATCGATTTTTCGTTTGATCGTTTGATCGAACGAATTGCGGTAAATCCTTTGACTTCGATATTCGAAGTATTTACATTCGACAGTCGAATATCGAGGGTTAATTAACCCTCGATATTCGACCATAAGTAAATTTGCCCCTAAAAGTTGATGTAAAAGTTGAAATTCTCTTGCTCTTACAGTATTGTCGCAATGCTTTTTCTCCTGACCTGATACTGCTGTGTGCGTGTAGCAATAAGCATAATAAGGATATTTGTTAATACTTATAATTTGTATATGTGTTGCATAATAGCCATAAGTTTCCTAGCGAGGCCTACTATGAGAAGTATTTGTTTTTGCACAGCGATTTACATTAATGCTGATATGAAGGTAACTAGTGGTGCAGACGTTTTGCCATCTGCATGGGCAACAAAACCTCCCATATGCCATGACATAAAAGTTGTTATCACTGCAAAGATGGCTCTGAATTCAACTAACATGCTTTATATTTTAATAAAATATATATTTTGAGTGCTTTAAAATAAAAATATTGCAATCAATGTGATTGGGTTAATTTTTAAAAAATATTTTTGGAAGGATTTTTAATTTCTATCCCATGAATACCTTCTTAGCATTGGCGCACCATGAACAGTTACTACAGCACTATGTGCACTATATGAGGAAACCATCACAAAGCCACATCAACACTGGATGACAAAGATCTTCACTTTGGATATCCTGTAACCTATGCTATATATGGTTTTCACATCGCACGTTTTTTTTTTTTTTTGCTAATAAAGTTGTAGTTTTACTACTTTATCTAGTACATGGTGTACTGAACTGTCTGAGACTTGTTTATACTGAATCTCAGCATAGTTAGTGCCCAGTCTTATCAGAACATTGTCAACAAGAAGGCACAAGATAAGCAACATAATCGCAGAAAAGGAAGGAATAAAAAATATTTTCAATGTGGTTTTCAATCCAGGCGTCCCAAAGAAACTCTTTGGAAAAGCCCCCTTGAATGTGATCAGGTGCCAGAGGTGAGTGTTGCATTCTTGCTAGACAATAGGGTTCTTGCCTGACACAATTCCATTACAGAATAAAGCACCTCTGATAGTGGGCATCCAACTGACCTCTCAACTTTTGCTGCAACTCCGTATATCCCCTTTTAGTTTCCAGGGGATTATAAAAGCTGCCAACCTAGAACAGCTTTGCAGTGCAGTCACTGTCAAAAATTATGTATGGTTATAATAATTATGCCCCCAATGTCTGTTCAGAAATATTATACAGCTGTTATAGATAGACAGATCAGATAAAACTATGCTGAGCTGGAAAAAATCTTGCCTGTTTGGCTGATTTTACATTAGTATTGTGTATAACAATAGTGCTGGCTTTTTTAAACCTAAAAACTTAAAGGAGAGCTAAAGCAGTAGCTAGAAATGCGATTCCTTGAATAAGCTACATAAATGTCTGACAATTTTTGACTACTTAAAGGAGATCTAATGGGTAACTAGATAAGTAGCTAGAAATGTTGTACATTTTGGGCTTCTGCACCAGCCCAAAGCAACCACAGTCCTTTAGCAGGGAAGATCGGTGTCTCCAAAGATGCCCCAGTAGCTCCCCATCTCCTTTTCTGCTGATTCACTGCACATGCTCTGTGCTGCTGTCACTTACTGAGCTTAGGGCAATATACAGTACACATAGAATATAAATGTCACAATATAAGACTGACTAGTAATTAATAGATCATTACTATATGACAGCACAGAAATCAACACAATTAGCATCAGAATTGAAGTATCGGCCCTGTAGCATCATCTTAGATTACACGCCAACCTCATTTTCTGCTTGATAATTTGTGACAACCCCTAAGTTTAGCTTCTCAACAGCTGCCGTTTGTGACGTCTTACCAATAAAACACCTATATTGAGAGATCACAATGTAATCATTACACTTTGTTTCTTATACATAGACACATCTATTGTTGTGTGTTTGTTTCACCCACAAAGTCCTGCTAACTAGAATTTTGGCTAGGACATAAATATTCGTCAATTTGATCAACATGTTCCTATTTTTTTCCTTTATGTTATATGAGAGAATTGAAGAAAGTGTGGTTAGTGATGGCTGAAATTGCGATTCCCATCAGAAAATTTTCCTTTATGTAAATGCCTTAAGTATTCAAAAAATGAAATGGCCAGTATTTCATTTCTACTGCCTTCCTTATGACAGTACAATGGAATCAAACATACTTTTGGGAGAAGACTGTCTGTGGTCAGGCAGTAAAATCTCGTCTGCTGCCTCCTGATGCATAGGGATTGGTAATGATTAGCTCAACGGAATGAAATGTTCCTGATTGCAGGATGTGAGTTACAGACACACATGTTATAAGAGATCTCCTCAGGTTTGCCTCTCTTACAGAAAGACTGGCCCCTAAATGGCTCTATGGCAGTCACTTTCTCTCTTAAACATGATTTAAATAATAATTCACACTCATCCCCTGAAAACAGACAACAGAGTTGCTGCATTTTTGCAGCCCATAGATGTGCATTTAACAGGTTAATATATTTGCAATTTATGCAATGACTTGTTAAAATTATAACACAATTGTTTATAGTATACTGCATTTCAATGTCTGCACAAAATGTTACATCCTTCTGTTTTGTTTTCGGTTTTGTTTTGTTGTGGAAAATACATAAATAAAAACTTAAAAAAAAAAATTATAACACAATCTAATAAAAATATTATTTGAAGAAATTAAGACATCGAAGTAATTTTAGCAATTCTGTATGTGGAAAAACAGCAGAGGCTCAGCTGAGGAAAATAATATTGTGGCTCCTACTTTAAAAACAAATATATATATACATGCTATTGGTATGTTTATTGTACAGCATAAGCTATACGAAATATATATATGTATCGATTATTGAATATTATTCTCCATTTGAACTTGCAGGGTCATTGTTTACCCACAAATGCAGTTGTACTACCGCACTTTTCCCTGGAGTGAGTTGAGCGTTAAACCACATTCTTTAAATGTACTTGTGTCAAAATGGGCACTTTGAACTACAGCATAGTAACACTTGGCACCACTTAGCCCATCCTGCCTTCTGTTCTGAACGCTGTTGCACCTATTGATACAGGGGAACCATCAATCTATCAGAGTTAATCGACACAGTGCATGTGCAAACAAATTACCAGGTGGACTTTAATGCATTTGTGTCCAATATGCGACAAAATGTGTGCACAGTTGTATTAATGTTGGTGAATCAGACGCAACTGCATCAGGTGCAAGGTCTCCTTGCAACCACTGCTGGAATTCTAGGTGAAAACGCTGCATTGTGGGAAAAGAAAATTGTTTACTGCACTTGCAGATGTATATTTCCTCTAAAGTGTCAAAACAATACCCAGGGATGCTTAATTATAGCTCGTATACAAACTGCCCACACACAATACAATATATGGATGAATAGAGAATATCGGGCACAAGCACCTGGAAGGAAAATCTGTTCTTGCGTTAAACTGTAAAAAAACAAATGATAAAAGAGAAAGGTCACATAGGAGCAAGCTGGATTACATACATCTGGAAACCCAGAGTTTAAGAAAGGGAAACAAATGCACCCCTGGCTGCTCTACAAGTTTTGTAGCCAATAATAATAATAAGCAGAAGACATAGACACAGGGTAATCATTTAAACTAGTCATTTTGGACTTTTTAAAGTAACTGAAAAGATGAAAAGTTCAGCTAATAGTTTATAGCTATTAAACTGATTATGCAGGTAATAGGTGTAACGTGGATGCGCCGAGTTACTAGACTCAAGACTGAGCAGAACTTCATTTTATTACTGAGCTTATCCTAACATGTGCAGGCATGTCCAGATTCCCCATACAACTTCCTATTACATCACTAGCTCATCCAGTGCTGCTGCTACAGGTGTTCAGGGCCGTTTTTTGTATGCGGGTGCTCTGAGGCCTGCGTCATCCTCCATCCCCCCTGTGCCTGCCCACGCCTGCCCGTATCTGCATCTGCTCACGCCCCCTCCTCAGGATTATGCACACGCGGGGGGGCGTACAGGCAGCCATCTTCTACTGTTCCCTGCCCTTTCTGGATGTTGGGCAAGTGCGATCACTTTCAGAGGATCTGGAAACACAGGGACCCACACTCCTAAAACTCAGAGTCCCCCACTGCGGCTGAGCAGCATGCCGCCCCTTTATCTGTGACGCCTTTATCTGTACATTTGTAGTTTCGGGTGATAATCTGAAAAAAATCTGAGTTTTCGAGCGTCAAATCTGAAAAAAATTATACGATTGGATTTTTTTTTCACTATTTTATCGAGTCTCTTATCGCACCATAATTAATTATTGATAACTATGGTAATAATGAGGATGGGAGTTTTGGTCGAAGTGGTTTTAAGAAAATAGTGAGAACTTATCAGGTTTTAGTAAATAAGTCCATAGGTGTTGGATGCAGGCAGCAGGTTTCTTATTCCATTCTCTGTTAATTCCAGGGTCGGACCGGGCCGACGGGACACCGGAAAAAAAACCTGATGCGCCCAGACCTGCTTCCCTGATTATCACTGTGGTTTTTGCGCATGCGTGCATGTGATGCTGATCACACATGCACGCGTTGCACTGCTGTTCCTGCATGGGCGCTGCACAACACTATTCGAGCATGCACGGGTCTTAGTTTAAAAGTTGGGAGGGGGTCCCCAGTGACTGCCAGAAGGGCCCTTAGGGTTGCAGTCCCAGTGGACCCCCAAATGCTCAAGTTTGACCCTGGTTTATTCTGTGTGTATGCTCTGTTCATCATTCTAGTTTATCGCTACTTGAGTTATACAGTATATCACTGACCCAGTGAAACAGCGCAGGCAAGAGACTTTTAGAAAACATTTTAAAAAAGATGCTGTGAAAGAGAAAAAAAAAGGCAGTCCAATGCGAATTGCAGCACTGATCAATGTTCTGCAAACCTCAAACACTTGGTGGAGAAACTTTACAAATATCACAGCTTCAATTTAAAAAGGATCTAACACCCTCAATATACTATTTTTGTAAGTCGATATATTGTTCATGCATGTTACAAGAAATGTATGAGTAGAAGGCATCTCATTAGTGCATCTTGCATTTTTTGTAAACCAGGAAAGAAAAAGTTGTTCCCTTTTCAGATAGAACGGTTTCCCTTGAACTTTAAGCCATTGCATTTAACACGAATACTGCATACTATGCTATATTTCTCCTTTTAAATCATGTACAAATGTATTCTATGAGGCCACGGTTTAGTGAACAAATTTAACCCAAACATGTGGCACATATCAAAATGTTCAGACACAAAGGGGCAAATGTACTGAGCGGTGAAAATTCACCAGCGACGGCAGCGTGACACTTCGCCAGGCGAAAATTCGCTCGACAACGCTAATCCACTAACATGCAAAGTTGCGTCCAGGGCACCAAATGCTGGCGAAGTTGCGCTAGCGTTAATTCGGCAAGCGGAGCGAAGTTGCGCTAGCGTTGGCTAATTTGCATATGGCGGGAAGTTAAAGTTGAATGGATGTATATGTTGCAGCAAATACATTACACAAGTTCAGGGAACCTTAATAAAAGAAAAAAGAGTTGTTATATTGCCCTACACATGAGCCCAGTGTATAGTTTATTTGCCATATGTTAGGAAATGTAGGGGGGAAGCGGGTTACCCCAAAACATTTTTACGCTCTTTTGCAGCCTATCACCCTGAAAAAAGGAAAAGACGCCAGCGTTTTTTGGGATTTAGAAAAATGTTCAACTAAATTTTGAGGAAGTCTTATCTACTCTATTGCACTTCGCCTGGTCTGTGGTGGCGAAGGCAAGTCTGGCGCAAGAGGTAACGTTCAGTAAAATCCGCATCTTAGTGAATTTGCGCAAGTTATGTCCCTTTGATATAGCAGGTATGATTCGGTTTCCAAAACTCTTCACTTTATAGCTGTAGGATTCAGTAAGTGTCTGTGTTACACCTCAGGTGCATAATCCAAGAATAGTAGTTGAATCAAAACAGCTTCAGGCAGTAATTTTAAACTGCAATGTGTTTATTTAGCAGTGTAGGCACACTACATGTTTCGGGCATAACCCTTTATCAAGTGTAATAAAAGCAAGGCATTTTTTCTTTTTTCTTAGGTATTAATGGCCAGCTAGATTTGAAGCAGCACGGAACTCCTGCCGTGAGAAGGTAAAAAATAAAAAATAATTAATGAATAAATAATTTCAGTTACAAGGAGTTATGTTTATTGATGCTGGCAAGATAAGGTTATAAATTAAAATAAATTAATTAATAACTAACTACATGCTTTGCACATCCCTGGGTAGGCTACGATATAGCAGTACCAATTGTCATGGTTTGGACTATTTTTAGATTTTTTGGTTTTATTAAACAAGGACAGGCTTAAAGAGGCAGTCTCCTTGATGTTTTTGGATATTTGGACTTGGACACTATGAACTATGGAATATTCAAGACTCACACTGAATTTTCAGAATTTTTGTATTTCTTATATCTTGGATTAAGTTTGTGTAATCAAAAAATTATATATATATATATATATATATATATATATATATATATATATATATATATATATATATATATATATATATATATATATATATAATTCCACACTGTCACTTTAAGTGGGGGGGTGGTGGTGTCTTGTTCCCAAGAAGGTATTTAATTCCCACAATGCCTTGCTTTTATTAAACTTGATAAAGGGTTTTGCCCGAAACATGTAGTGTGCCTACACTGCTAAATAAATACATTGTAGTTTAAAATTACTGCCCGAGTCTGTTTTGATTCAACTACTATTCTTGAGTTACGTCCCTTCGCCAGAGTGCAACTTCGCCTGGCACCTGCACCTGCGCCCGTTAGTAAATCGTGAAGTAGGGAAATGACGTGACACTGTAGAATTTTCGAGTAAGTCACTTCGCCCATTAGTAAATTTGCTCCAAAGTGCTATGTTTTTTACACACAAAGCAACAACCCCCTGTATTCCATAATAATAGAAGTTACCAATAGTATTCACCACAACTAGTCCTTGATGCACCAATAATGACAGAAATTAGCATCCATTTTGGCATAAATGTAATTACATTTGTGCCAAATGGCATTACTTCAAACACACAGCAACAGTAACAGTATTACAGTCTAATTCTCTTGGGGCACGTCAGTTGACAGACTTTAACTTGAGGGTTCCTTCGTGTCAATGTGTACAACAACTGTGTTCAATTAATCAGAGTGGGCTGAAGGGACACCGTGCTACTCAGCACAAGTTACAAAGGTGTATGTTTGGCTGCAAGAACCTTTGTGCATTGGATCAATGTGACTCAACTTTCTGCCAGTGAACAATGCAATGCTTTATGTTTAAAAAATGTCTGACCACAATGATATCTTCTTGTTTATATAGCTCATTTTAAAATCTGCTTTAACAACAATATTGGTGAACTCCCAGTTCCTAGAAATCTCAAGGTTCAACTTTGGAACAGTCTGTTCTCTTGCTCCAATGCCATACTACACAAGTGGTACTTGCAGATTCTAATTAAACAGGACAGACCCTTGTATTGCTACACTAGTAACATATGTTGAAGAACTTACCAGCAAACAGCAGAGATGATATATGTGCAGACTACACTAGCAGCATGCACCTAAATAGATTCATTTATTTATGGGCTTTTACAAGTTCCCAATGTTAAATAGTCTGAAGTAGCAACCTTGCAAATGCATTTATTAGCACCAAAACGTATATCTTGAAATAGGAGCAATATACCATGTAGGGAAAAATACTTCACTGTTTAAGATATACTGTACTTTTCATCTGGGATTATGTTAAAAAAAAAAAAAAAAAAAAAGAAGAAAAAAAAAGTTGAACAAATGTTATCTGAATGGACTAAAATAAATGCATTTTTACATAGACATACACAGATTGAAAGTCGTAGGAAGCATTTCACCCTCTCCTTAGGCTCATAGAGTCATTCAAACACCAATTGTAAAGGCATAGATTCTGGGACTTGAAGACCCTTTGTTTTCTACCTATTACATAAAGACAAGAATTCATCACTTCACAATGAAACAAGGTTAGCGATGGGTTGAACAATTAAGAAGATTTGGGGAAAGGTTTATTTTTGGCAGTTAAGATAGTGTTTTTTTCTTTTCTTTAACAAAGCCCAACTGAATGAGCTTATGGTAAAAAAAAGGGGGTGGGGAAGATACTGCTATGTGAACAAACCTGCTGAATTAGATTTATGATTTAAATATCCATAGTTAAAGAAGCGAGTAGCCAGCCTTGAAAATGGTGCATACTTCATTTTGATATATGCAGGAAGCTCAAACAACCCATCCAGTATGCTTACATGGTAATATTCCCATTCATGAAAAATGCATTGAGCAGGGACATCTAAAAGAATATGCAAACCTACATTCTGCCAGGTTTTCTTATTCTTTTGACCTGGTAGATTTTATAGCCGATTTGAAATAAACATTTTCTAATGCAACTCATTTAGACTGTTCCACAGAATGGTTTCACTAACTGTATTTAGTCTAATAGACATTCCCCTTCACCATTTGCATCTAGATGAAGTAAAGGCAAGAAACGCAATGCAGAACACCACGTTCTTTGAAACAGAAATAAATTAAGGGAAAAAATCTTGTGAAATAAAGGTGCATAGGTAATGGAAAGCCACAACATATTAAATCTAAATAATAATTGGTTGCTATGTCTTTCTGGTATACAGTTTTGGCTGCTGGGGTCATTTAGGGGTGGTCACTTATCCTAGCAGCTAAAACTGATTGACTATGAGGTTTCAATTTATTACTATTTTATTGCTTCAATTAATGCTCTACTATTCATTTTCATTTTTTTAAAAAAATGTGCTCTGGTTACACATTAGTCACGTGAAATAGCTATGCTATTTCTCTGAAATCTAGGTATCAATTAGTATTTGTAAGTAATTTTATGTTTGATGTATACACTTTTCTGTTGTAAAGCACTGAGGAATATGTTGTTACTTCATAAATATGTGTTATTAAACTAATAATCGTGTTAAACATAACAACAGGCTTTACACATACTTTATATAACCAACATTATCTAGACAACTTCATGCCCAAAATCTCACTCCAAACTCAATGTTATTAGCATTAAACTGGTCTATCGTATCAGCCATAATAGGCTCTACTGTGAAGGTGCTGAAACTTTGTTCGGGTTAACGTCTATTGAGCCACAATGCTGTTGGGTGTTCTATGTAATATTTTTATTTTATTTTAAAGTTCAGAAATTCAATATGGCTTTGTTTTAAAGGAAAGTAAATCCCATAGTGCATTGGTATTTTGGCACAACAGCAAAGGTCCCTTAATTCCCTCAACCACACTGGACTATTACCACAGATGGGCTTCCAGCATTTGCCCCATTTTTTATTTTTTGCAAATGAGTCCTGTATTGTTCATCAATCATAGCTTTTCCTGCATATAAATGTAATTTAACTAAATTAAACAACTCATTTCTTACAGGTCTCATAACCTGAAACATCTAACACTATGCTAGTAAACAACAAGCAGTGTCCTGACTTGCACGGATTATATGTTCTTTTTTTATTCAAATTCTTTATGAATACAAAAAAAAGTTGTTCCAACTTTACAAAGTTTAGGAGAGAGATGAAAAAAGTATTATATTACAATATATAAAGTACTGTGAAATGTTGTAGGGCAACACTTTTACAGTATTATATAAATTATTTTGCCAACAAATAAAACAAAATTCTTCCTTTAGCACATTGATCCCCAACCAGTGGCTTGTGAGCAAAATGTTGCTTCAACTCCTTAGATGTTGTTCCCAGTAGCATCAGAGCAGGTGCTTATTTTTGAATTCCTGGCTTGAAGGCAAGTTTTAGTTGCATAAAAACAAGGTGTACTGCCAAACAGAGCCTAATGTAAGTTGACATTCCATATTGGGGCTACAAAATGGCCAATTAAAGCACTTATTTGGAACATTTTTCATGCTTGCGTTGCTCCAGACTCATCCGAATTTCGGGTAACAATATGCTGGGGACTCCTGCTTTATCAGAATCTGGTTGGTTGTTGCTTACTTCCAAAGATTGCCGTGAAAATTCCATGAAGTGACTGGCTATTGTAGTGATCACAGAATGTGCAGTAGCTCCTTAAAATTGCAAGTTTGATGCCACTAGATATTTCTCAATAGTATTAAAAACAACCCATAACATATGCAAAGAACTAAAACGTTGACTAGTGTAGTTAACAAAGGTAGTTTACATTAATGAAACCTTATGCTTCCTATTTACTTGCTACAAAATCCCAGTGGGAACTAGAATTTATACAACCAGCATCTGGTTTCAAGATGGAAGAAACTACAAGTTTTGTACAGATATAATTAGGTTAAGAGAAAGTTTTTGGGATAAGCCCCGACCGTTCTGTTATAGAATTTTATATAAATGGGCATCTTCTATACATTTTCCACCACTTTGAATGCACTGCAGTATAGAATGCTGCTCATTTAAACCTGTACATATTGTCCCTGTCAATTTATTTTTAAAGAAAAAGAGTAAAAAACAAGTGTAAAAAAAAACTAGTCAGGCAGGTGTCCCTACTGGGCTAAATCAAAATATTTTCTGTTAGCAGTTCAGATAGCAGTTTGGAAAAGGCATTTAGTACATAAAATTGTGTTTTAAAAACCAATGTAACCAACCACTGTAACCCTTTTGTTGTAATCGTAGTAATTTAGGCAATGGATCAGTCTTGAAGGTATTCTAAGTTTCGAGTAACAATGTGTTTCTATAATGGTTTACTATATTAGCTAATTGTTTTTGGAATTGAAAGAAAACTGGATTGCATAGGTTACATGCAAATATTTTATGAACAGTGCTCTCACATGTAGCTACCATCAAACAAACACATTGTTAATGGCTGATTTTTTAGCTCACTGTGAATCAGATTTCTACACTTTACACCTTGCTTTCTATACGGTTCATACATTTGCATATGAAATAACAGAAGTGTACATTTCACACTGCTAAGTATTTGCTATCAACTGACGTCATTAGTGCTCTTTAGAAACCTAAAAACCGTGACCAGCAACAAAAAATGGGAAAACAGCTGTTAAAATAAAGAAAATTACTTGTTGGTTTAAATAATATAATGTTGAAATAAAGCCATACTCATACTTTATGTCAAGGCTTTGTGTTAATAGAGAAATCACTAAAGGTTAACATTTGGTTACCCTTGTGCAGGCTGGGAGATATACTGTAACAATTAACAAGCTATACAAACTATGATGATAAGTAATGATTAATGCCACTGATTAGACAGAAGCATTTATCCCATTTCCTACTAAATTTGTAATAGTACAGATATCTATATATATATATATATATATATATATATATATATATATATATATATATATATATATATATATATATATATATATATATATATATATATATATATTATCACTCTGAAAAAAATTGGTCAGAACTGCAATTCGTACATATACATAAACCACAAACACCTAAAACAAGTTTGAAAATAAAATTAATATTAAGGTATGATTTGTAAAGATATAGGATATCTTATTCAATATTCAGAAAGCTCTAAATTACAGGAATGCCATCTCCCATAGAGAGCATTTTAGGTAAATAGTTAAGCAATCTTAATTATTTAAAAAGTATTTAAATCATTTCCTATTTCTCTCTGATAATAAAAAGTACTTGAGGGTACCATTAATCCGTATTGGTGGTTAAACAATCTAGTGGGTTTATTTATTGTTTAAATGTTTTTAGTAGCCTTAATGTATTGTGGTGTGCATTAAAAACCTTTATCCGGAAATCCCCAGAATGTCAGATAATAGATCCCATACCTGTTATTTATCTGTAAGCCATAAAGTTTAAGGCAACACATGCATATAAAATGTGGAAGTTGGTAATGCCTGCTGAAGTTGTATGTGAGGTTGTGAATATTGGTATTTTTTTTTTATTGGAATGGTTTGAATTCTGCACAGAGTGGAAAGTCATAGTAGGCATATGTTAATTTGGGAATGGTGTTACCAACAATTTAGGGATGGTGTTAACCACAGCCAAGGTTTTGGTCAGTAGTTTCAGGAATTGTCATTCCACTTACTGAATAGATATGTCTTTTGCTTACAAACCCAAAATGTATACACCAACTGTGATGTATAGAGACAAAAAGCCCATAAATGCTAGTTTAAATACATGAAGAAAAAGAATATGGTATACAAAATATTGTATTGAACATAACCAAGGAAATTATCTGTTCACATTAAATACTGATTAGATTTAGCAAGGGAATTGCTAGCTATGACTGCTGGCAAAACAGCTGTGAAGGAATCATTTCTGAAGCCGACGCATGTACAAAGCGTGTTCCTGTGAAGCAATTAATCTAAACAGCAGCATATGGAATGCACTCTAACCAATTCTTTATTGGGCTGTTTAATTATGTACTTAAAACAATTGACAACACAAACAGAAAAATATCCTACATGTATAAAATTACTTATACTGAACCACAAGGAATGGAGGAGAGACAAAAACTTGGAAAAGCCCATATGTCATAAAAGTTGAATAAGGCAATTGTGTTGCTGATTCACGCGAGAACAAACAACAGGCACTCACAGACCCCACGATCGGGCAAAGTAAATGAAAAGTAAACTTTTATTCTAAATAGAGAATATGTAAGATATAGGCTTATATGCTTTGTGCAAACTGGCATTATTAATAACAAGAAGCATCTAAGGCTAGGTTTAAACCCATCAGCTGTTGAGTGTCTAAAACTAAAATTCACTTATTTGTTTAAAGGAAAACTATACCCCCAAAATGAACACTTAAGCAACAGATAGTTCATATCATATTAAGTGGCATATTAAAGAATCTTACCAAACTGGAATATATATTTAAGTAAATATTGCCCTTTTACACCTCTTGCCTTCAGCCACCATTTCATGATCGTCTCTGTGCTGCCTCAGAGATCACCTGACCAGAAATACTACAACTCTAACTGTAACAGGAAGAAGTAGTGAAGCAAAAGACACAACTCTGTCTGTTAATTGGCTCATGTGACCTAACAAGTATGGTTTGTTGGTATGTTTGTGAGTGCAGTGAATCCTACAATCCCAGGGGGCGGCCCTTATTTTTTAAAATGGCAATTTTCTATTTAAGATTACCCAATGGCACATACTACTAGAAAAGTATATTATTATGAAAATGGTTTATTTACATGAAGCAGGGTTTTACATATGAGTTGTTTTATGCAATATCTTTTTATAGAGACCTACATTGTTTGGGGGGTATAGTTTTCCTTTAATTTAGTAAATTGGGCAAACTAGTACAACCCTCCCTATACCTGTAACAGATATATACAGGCAGTATATATATACGGCCCAATAACAGCGTGTGGGTTGGGTTCAGGCCGACCTCAAACCCTATTTGCGGGTGGGTCAAGCTCTTCTTCCTGCTCTCCCTGCTGCCACCTTACACAGCCGGCTTCCGACTTCCGGTTTATTAGCTGCGAGCCTGCTCCCCTGTCCCTTTTGTGACAACATTGGTTGGGCGGGTTGGTGCTGGTCTATAAAGGGAACCCAGAAGTTGGGTTTGGGTCGGGTTTTACCAGTATTACTGCTATTGTTTTACTTGTAAATGTATTGCTCTTAAAGTATAAAAATATCAAAACAAAGAGCTTTGATTTACTTTGAGCTAGAGACTTTTGAGCTCACATATTTCCTAGTATGCCTGAGTCTATCTAACTTTCCAATTGTGTGATTCTAGTTGGGTCTCATTTAAAAAGAGATAGTGGTCTGAAATCCCAACAGTCTAACTTGGTTGGTTTAACAACCCAACAGTGTAACTTTTTTTTTTTTTAACAAATGAAAGGTGGGAAAGATAAATAATGAAAATAAAAGAAAAGCAGAAAAGACAAGAGCACAATACCTTATACTTTTTAAGAAAATTGAATGTCATGATGCAAAAACCTATAAATCCTAGATACACTAAATAGGCATAAAAAGAACAAAGAACAAACAGTTCTGTCATAACTGCCACAATATTTCAAGTAATGGAGTGTAAAGCTGTAGCAAATTAATTTTTCACAGCTCCCATCTTCTGTTTTTACAACATTGCATTGATGCATAATCGCCTGACTGGGTTCCAAAGCTTCTAAAATGGTGTGCTGTCCTCTATTTTTATATATAAACTGGCAGAGTTAAACATAATCCCAGGCTTCTTCCTCAATTTGGCGATTCATGTGGTGATGATTCAATAACAGTACAATTTCAGGGTCTGACGAGGCACTTGTTCAATAGGATTTTTTTTTAAAGGCAGTGTTCAATAGGATTTTTAAACTGGTCTGATATAGATTTGCCAATCAGATATTGTCCAGTTATATTGTTGGTTAGCATCCATACATGGTCCAAAATAATGCCAACTTGTATGTAGGGGCCAAGGCTGCACCTATTTGGTTTTGGTGATTTTCTAAATAATATAATGGACAAATGGCGAATAGATCAACACTTATAGAAATCTGTTGCCTATTTATGGGCTAAAAAAAGGCCATTCCGAAATGCTGGGCCTCAAAAGAGTTTTAGAGAAAAGTAGTATCATTACAATGGCCAGCTCATGTAGTGAACTACAGTTTTTTTCTAATCCTAATTTTAAAAGGCTTTATTATTTGCAATCCTCAGTATGTGTGTATTTTCATTTGCATTGATACCTATGCAGCAATTTAGAAAAATAAAATGCAGCAGTAAGTTAAAAATACATTTTTTATCTTTTTTTTAATTAATAAGTGTGTTTAAACATTCTGTAATTTACTGCTGTCTAATATTAAAACAAAAGCCTTTGTTGTAACAAAAGACAAATTTAAAGAAAATCAGGCAGTTCAAGTGACTAGTTCTATATTACAGATTTATTATTAATAATAAAGACGGCAAGTTGTGAAGCAAGTGATGCAATCAGAGTGGGAAACAGGGAGGTCACTGATTTGAATCCACAGTGCAGTTTTCTAGTATAAAGCATGTGGGTGTGGTGAGGCGGAAGGGTTTCTGACGTTTCCTTTTCTTTCTATTTCATTCAACATATTCTAGCACTAAAACAAGTAAAGGGAAAACTGATCTGACTACACACAACCTTAGGAAACACTAGAAGGATAAGTATAATTTATGTGTTGTACAGTCAAACAGCCTAAGGGGAGTTCAACAGTTTAACTCGTTGCAGACAAATATCCCATGTCTGACTTCTGACACACTGTTAACCAGAGCAGTTCCAAACTCATTTAAGCTATAAGCCCTCTAGAGTCCACGTTGACAAATTCTTTAACAAGCCCTGTGGTTACAAGGAAAGATGGTTTCACTCTGAGTCACTGCTGTTCAAACAGTTTACTGGAAATGGAGAGGAGGGGGAATTTTCAGAGAAGTCATGTGATGGGCCAGACAAACCATAACCAGAATAAATTCAGTGGAGTCAAAAACAGGTTCTGACAGTAACTGACACCCAGGGAGTACATGGCCCCTAAGTCATTAGGATCAGCAAAGACTAATTAGGTTCAGGGAGTGTAAGATGGAAAAACAGTGGCAGTGACCCATAAGGGTATGTATAAAGGAGTTGCTCAAAAAACAATGAAAAACAAGTACAGATAAGATGGTAAAAAAAACATTGAAAGTGTCGCTGATCATTTAAAAAATATGGACCGTCCAGTGCGAAGCAGACTGAAATGCAGTTTTAATATAGATGTGTTATCAAAAACAGATAATTGGAGCATATGTTTAATACATTACATTGTGTCTTAAAGCAGGATGTGCAGGAACCCAGAGTGATGGGTGAAAGACAAAAGGTTACCTCCCTGCATGTCTATTACGGACATGCAGATGATTCTAGTCGGTTTTACACTGAAATGTTGCTTACATTGCTTAATTATAAGAGTTCACTAGTTATATGATAGCATGCATGTTATTGTTTGCTTTCTTCAGTACTGCTTTCACACAAATAAAATATTACAATTTTGCTTGCTGCATGTAATCCGGTTTTGCTGGTTTTACAAAGAGCAAACTTTTACTTTTTTGCCAGCAGAAACCTCATTTACATAAACTGTGAATTCCCCTTTAATTTTTTTTTGCTAGAACTGGAATTAGGAAGGCGTGATTTACTTTAAGTTGAAAATAATGTCGTCATTGAGAGTCCTGATCATTTAGAATTGGTGTTATGTACCCTAAATACATTAACATTAGTTATTTAATACCACCAATATACATTATATTCTATACCTCCACTCCAACCACATACACACACACTTCGAAATAAAGGTGTCCACTTTAAGGAAAAGACTGTTTACTTAAAGAATGATTCACTGTGCACACTTTATCCAAAGGCACTTTCCTCTAAGTACACTGAAGCTTTGCGTAATGTATAGTGTGACTATTCGTCATGCAGTGTTTATTTGTTGCATTTTCCAGGACAGCTATGACAAAGTGCGTAGTAAGCCTAGAGGTGTGGCTGCACCACATTTATTTTCCATCAACTCCCTTTTAAAAAAAAGAAAATCATTTCTTTAATAAGAGATTAAAGAAAACCTTTTAAGGTATGCAAAATCTGCTTGCTTAAGGCCGATATCTGCTGGAAGAGAGGGCATCCTTTAGGTTTGTATGTACTAAATCTCAACTGCAAATTAACAATAATGATCTGAAATAATGGACCAGCTATTTACACAGATAGTGTAAGAAGTCTGAGAAAGTTGCACACAAATGAGAAATAGGAGGGAAATGGTGTTGCAATTACGATGTGTATTGCAGGTTTATATATCAAATACTATTTCTATTGGAGAATGAAGCAAGCAGAATTTGAATCTTCATTTACAAAAATTCACATTTGTGTCAGTGCACGCCATGACTTTTAGCATCTATATTTGAAAAAGAGGATTATATTTCCCATATTCTTCTGTAGATCTCATAAAAACCAAGTTGCCTATCACTTCACTTAAATTAAGAAGCTTAATTCTTGATCCTATGTAACATGATTTGCTTTTTGACAGTAATATTATCAGGATATATGAGAAGGTTTAATATAATATACACAATAATGCAATTGCAATGAATCACATCTAAGGAAGCAACAAAGAATAGGGAACCTAATCTGAATATTCAAATGTTTGTTTTTTTTTTTAAAAAAAGGGAGAAAAAATATTTCAAAAATTGTCTGCATTCTGTTGTTTTTAAGCTTTATAATAACAGATTAGGTGCTGTTAGACATTTAGGATTCACCTGGAATCCATGCATCCCTAAAATATATTCAAGCACAGCAATGAGGAATCTTAGTGAATATTGCAGCCCATACCAAAGCATGTATTTATAAATCTTCTAAAGACAGAATTGCACCGGTGTGCAAGCAGAGTAAAGGTGGCCATACACGGGCAGATAAAGCTGCCGATATCAGTCGTTTGGACCGATTTGACAGCTTATCTGCCCGTGTATGGGGGCTTCCGATGGGTCTTTCCGATCGATATCTGACCACGATATCGATCGGGAAGGTTTGATTTTTAACCGACCCGTCTGAGACCCTTGGTGCATCGTAATTCGATCGTTCGGCCATACGCCCGAACGTTCGAATTACCCCCGATATAGCCATGCCGTTAGTGGCATATCGGGGAAAGATCCGCTCGTTTGGCGATGTCGCCAAACGAGCAGATCTTTGAGTCTATGGCCACCTTAATTCTTACTCACAAAGCTGGAAAGCAAACAAACAATTCCTGGCATTTTAACAAAACCATTCAAAGATGCACCCCACAATCAATTGTAGTAAGGAATTGGCCAGATAACAAGCAAGCTGGATTAATAATACTATAAGATCTTGCACTACTGAACTCTGAATGCTGTAACCAGCAAAATGTACCTCTGAATGTTAAAAGATCATTAGACCTGGTGATTACGTTTTGAAGGAATGGTCAGCCTCATAACAGAGCTTTTATGGGTACACAAAATAAGTGTACCTAACTGATCATTGACAGTTAGCTCCTGCCAAAGGCTGCATGCGTCTCACTAGAATGTGACAACATATTGGAAGTTAGCTTTGACCACCTTAGCTGTACCTGAGAGCAATATGTGGTATCTGCTACAGATCTATCATCCAGTTACGTTAACCACTAAACTCACAGATAAGGGAGGAAACAGCAAGTACAAAAAAAGGGAAGATGAGAGAGAAATCCTGCAAACTGAGGACAAGAAAACAGGGTTTTCCGTATAAAGCTGGCCATAATTGCGCAAATTTTATACACACATAGAGGGGACGATTGTTTTTTCCAAAGGACTGACCATTCAGATTAAATAATGTAATAAAAATAACAAATCAGATGATGTTCTGGTCATTAAGTGACAGACAGCTTTCGTCCAAAAGTTATCTCCGACAAATAGCCCAACATTTTGGAAATAGAAAAAGGGATTTGGCTCGTAGCACACCAACATTTTTGGCACCGCCCATTTTTGTGGCCACACCCCCTAATTACCATGTTCATTTTACAAAATTTGCCAGGTTATGAAAGTTTAAACACATTTCTGTGGTTTTTATGTGTTATTAGTTTTGCTAATGAAGGTGAATTGCCCTTTCAGCTGCAATCAGTTTCCCCAAGAGACCTGCTTATCTTAAATTGTTAAATTTTTTTAAAATTTTTCCTTATCTTAAATTGTTACAAAAGCATCCAAGTGCACCTGGTGGCTGTTCTGGGCTCTCTGCCAAAAGCCAATTATTTTAGAAACGTTGCATCTTTTTCTGGCTGTTCAGTGTAAGAGAAGGTCTGTACATTTCAGTAACAATCCGGGACTGAGCTGTCAAAATCGGGATTTTCCCGCAAAAAACAGGAACGTTGGGAGGTATGCATGCAAAGATATTATCGTTAGTTGACAGAAATCTTCTAACCTGTCCAATCAATTAAACAACCTATCGCCATGGTCCGAAAAATGTTGGGACGATCCACAGACGACCCGAAAATCGTAAAAACCTTTGTTTCATACAACTATATCTTTGCGTCTATGGCCAGCTTTATACATATGATTTATATTGCAGCAAAGTATATTTTTGAGCTCCACTGTGTCTGGTCAAAATGGAAACTATACACAATACAACTATATTCAAGGAAATTCCACCAATGGTACTTTATTAACTGGAGCACTGCCTGTATTTTAAGCAAGTGCACAGCAAAATAAATCTATCTATGCAATTTTTATAGCTCTGCTAGGGTGACAGAATAACAGTAGTCCAATAACTGCTGCCACTTAGTGGTAAAATAAATCTAAGGACTATGGGCTTTATCAGTTTGTCAAAATACTTTCCTGAGAAACTAAGCCAGAGTAGACAATGAGTAAGAAGAAAGGGGCAAAGAAAACTAAAGCTGCTTTCCTCTTTTAAATCTCTAACAGTACTGTAAGGGTTACAGACAGTCTACCTGAACTGCTCCATTTTTTTTAACCAGAGAATTACCATGCTTTGTATAATAAAGGCTAGTCATTTTGTAGCCAAGGCAAATCATCTCTTATCTTGACAAAGCATATTTCCTTCTTATAAGCTTCCCCTTTCTGAAACTCCCCGAAAAAAACATAATTAGGGGCATTGGAAGCCTGCTCCCACTTCCATGTGAACATCAGCAGAACATAATGTATCAGTTTACATGTGCCAAATGGGTCAGTATATAGTGAAAAGCGAAATAACCTTGGTACAGGTGAGAGAAAACAAAAGTGTGAGCTGTAAAACACACAAGGCTCCCAGAAAAAAAAGCACCAACAATAGCCATTTAGGGCCAGAACTAGGGGTAGACAGAAGAGGCACCTGCATAGGGCACAAGAATAGGGGGTGCTAGGCAAGTACCTGTAAAATGGTCTTCTGCCTACCCCGAGTTTGCTCCCCTCTGCCGCTCTTCTCACCCCTGCCCTCTCCGCTGTTGCTCTTTCCTCTACTCCTGCCAGGTTGCCTAGGGCACCTAATTGGCTTGGCCTGGCCCTGCAGCCATTTATTTCAGATTTATGATGGAGCTTTCCAACAGCATGCTTTCTAATACTTTTTAATGTAATTAGTCCCATCAATGTATCCACCTTGTTCCGTACTTCCTGGATTTGAACTAAAGTTATATTTAAATCTCTAGATAAAGAAGCGGATATATGTAGAATGAGTCATCCCTGTTAAATAACAGTAGGTTAAAGGGGATTTAAATGGGAACTAAAATTTAAATCAGTGGGGTGTCAAAATGTTAAGCACCTCAGTGATTAAAATAACTTACCTGATACCCTGGGTCAGTGCTCCTATTTGCTAAAAACTGTACAGGCCCTGGGTATTTCTGCAGAATATCCTTGTCGCCATCTTCTTCTCATTCCTGTTCGGGCTGGCTCATGCACAATAGGGTGAAAATCTAACTTACATACGAAAAGCTGGCTTCTTCCCTCAGTGTGCATGCTCATATTGATACCCAGAGAAAAAAAATTATAGAAAAGAAAGAAAATTGCACCAAAGAACTTCTGCAGAAATACTCCAGGTTGGTGCCGTTTTCTGCGAACAGGAGGACTGGTCTAGGGTATCAGGTAAGCTATTACATTCACTAGGGAATACTTAACATTTGACATCCCCTTGTGACTGTGACTTTAGTTCTCCTTTATACCTAAAAAACCGAATTGATGTAATCTTATCCATACTCCTTCTCCTTTTAAACTGTAAGCTTTATTGATCAGGGCCCTTTTAACCTCTTGTATCAGTTGTATTTTTGTATGTAAGTTCAATCTATATATACACCCATTTAAAGCACAGTGTTGCAGAATAAGTTGGCAATTTATAAATACTTTATAGTAATAAGAATCATCATCATTAAACGTTTCTTCAAAGTTGCTATTAGTGCTGGAAAATAATAACACACTTTTCACCAACCTATGTTAAACCTTACCCTATTTGTTATGTATATGTATATAAGAAGGCAGCTTCAATTAATCCAGCAAAGACTTCAAGAAAGGTGCATTGCAGTTTCTGCTATGCTTTACATATGTCTAAGTGCAGAGCTGGAGTCTTTTGCATTAAATAAGTACAGATTGTGAAAAAAATCCCCTTTAATCTGTAAAACAGCCTCCTCCCACTCAAGTAGCATTCTGTTTGAAGGTTGCAAGCCATTTCAATGTATTGTATTTGATTAATATTGAAAGCATGTATTAGCCAGCAAACAGAAGGGCCTGGTGATGGTGTCCCATGGAATGTCCCTCATTCAGAACCTGCACGGGAGCACCATCTGATGCAAGGTGGTAGGGTTCCCCTTTACTTACAACCTGCCTATGGCTTTTGCGCCTAGCCCTTTGTAAAAGTCACTACATATTTTTAAAGCGTTGATAGATTATTTGTTATTCTTACCTGTGCAGTCTGAGCATGTTCAAGCATCTCCTCAAATTCGGCATATTCTTCATCATCTGTTTCCACTCCGGAAAGTCGAGCTGCTCTGGCCATAAAATATGGAGGCAGTTCTCCAATGGCTGTGCCAGCTCCCTAAACACAAAAAGGAAAAGAAAATAATCAGAAGAGTAAAAATATATTTGTTTATGGTGTATTTTACTAAATATTGGAGATAACATAATAGAATAAAGTAGATGGCCATGCAGCACAGTCTATGATTACCTGAGCATTCTTATCATACCCTTGCTGAGGCAATGCAGTCAAGACAATATACCAAATCTAGAATTGACTGAAGCGATTCAAAAACAGTGACTGTACATTAAGAACACTGACACAGAAAGGTTCCAAGATGACCCTTCTTAACCTAGAGGAGCTAAATGTAACACCATCCAAGGCTATCCAGACTAGTTCCAGCAGACTACAATTCTGCTAGAAATATGCTTAGAAATAACTGCCACCTCTGAAAAGATTTAGATTTCTGCACACCATGGGGGATGCACAATGCTATAAAACATGAACAGTGTACTCCATTCTCTACAAGGCAGTTATCAAGACACTTAAATCTACCCGAGTTGCTGGGTTTTTTCTCAGTGACATCAGGCAAGCCAAAAACTGAGACATTTGTGATTCTTTTTATTTGAAAAGCTGCCAAATTAGGAAGCAGTTTGCATGCTATAACAAACATAAGTAATGCCATTACTGTACTCCAGACATGGCAACGCCATCAAACTGCTCAACACTACAGCATTTAACAGTTCTCTGCTCTCATTTTATGCTAAAATTATGAATCTATGTTTAAAAGTAATTTCTTCCCGTCTGTTTCAATGTGAAACTTTATTGACTGTAGAACTAAGTGGCTAATCAATTCTCAATATGCAAGTAAACAGCAAGGACCAAACATTTAAGGCAATTACCCCTATTTTTCTCTATCAGAACCCTAATCTCCGCCACAACTACGGATACGAACAGTATAGCACAATAAGACAATATATATTTTCTTCAATGGTATGTTTCCATGTTTGAGGCCAGTTAAAATGGTAATGTTATCCAGAGCCTATTGATTGGCTAGGCAATATACAAAATACACTATAAAGCACTGCATAGTCTGCAGGTCTCTAGCAGGACAGCCCCAAAGAGAGATCTGTCACAAATTATAAAAAGAAATATTAAAATATAGTCCATATTTAAGAAACACACCAACAATTATTGGCATCATCACAAAACCACAAGTTGCTGTCAACGGGTCTTACAGGTATCCCTGCAGGCAAAGGAGGATGATAACACTGAAACCCATATACAGTATTTCTAAAATTCTGTTGAATAAACAACATTCAATAGAGTATTTGTGATAGTTCACCAATTTATATCTACAACAGAATGTCCCTTTTTAATTAATCTAATGTTAATTGTAAGGCCAGCCTACAAAGACAAGGGGGAAAATTTAATAAAGGGGGAATTTTCTCCTCGGAAGGCTCTGACTCACTTTGTGCAACTTTGTCAGACGTAAATTCGCAACGCATATGCTTATTCATCAAAATGCAAAGCTAGGTCTCAGTAGATGGACGCTGGCAAAGTTTTGTTAACACACACACACTTAGGTCAATTTGAAGAGGGCGGATACATATATGTCTTTATTAGTGAAATTGCTTGAAGTAGCCACTTATTATTAACAATGAAGCAAAACAATTACAAAAGAGATCCTCTATTGTCCTAGACATGAGTCCACCATGTGGCATGACCTTCAAATGGTTAAAAAATATATATTTTTAAATTTATTTAACAGTTACAACATAATCGCACTTTAAAATATTTTTTAAGAAAACAGCGTTTTGTCTTTTTTATGACTTTTCGGCATACAAGATACGATGTCACTGACATACCGTATATACTCGAGTATAAGCCGACCCGAGTATAAGCCGAGGTACCTAATTTTACCTACAAAAACTTGTAAAATGTATTGACTCAAGTATAAGCCGAGGTAGACTTTTTCTGCACATTTTGGCTTACACTCAAACCTCTCCCTAGTTGCTAAGGTAATTTGGACCCTAGCAACAAGATAGCTGCTGAAATTCCTAACTCGAGAGCTGCTGAAACATCAATTTTAAAACTACCAATAATAAAACATGAAAACCAATTGCAAACGGTCTCAGAATATTCCTCTCTACATCATACAAAAAGTTAACTCAAAGTTGAGCAACCCCTTTCACTAAAAAGATAGCTACATTGATATTTTGTCCCCAAGTGAGAATCATGCATGCTAAGCTGCACAGAGACCCAGTCAGTCCCGGTAACACTGGCTTACAGCTGTGGCTGTTAAAGGGTTATGGCAGGCCATTTATCCAGACTCTCATTACTCTGAAAGTATCCCCAGCAACCCATGAGAGAGTATATGTACAGAAGGGAGGCTGTTAATGGGTTATTTCCCATGAGATGGAGCATTCCTATAGCCATGGCTGCCAAATGAACTCCAACACAATGCAAAGCATTATGGGTACAGGTCAAAGTGATCAGGAGTTTGCCTGCCATGAGCTATATAAGTTTGCTGTAGGCTTTCCTAGCATTAGCAATCCCTCTCATACTATAAGCCCCAGAAGATGTTGCTTCCTTCTGTGTAGAACTACAACTCCCAGAATTCCTCTGCACTTGAGAAACTTTAAAAGCAGAATGAAGTACAGGTTGCTCAATACTCGAACCTGCAGTTTAAGCACAGCTGAAAGGCTACAGATAGAATGCACTGATGCAGTCCGCTACATGAAAGGAAGATTTCCTACAAACTAATGCTCTCACCTGTGTCCGCTGCTGTGGCCAGACCGAGCACCAAGCACACCAACAAACTCACGCAATGCTCCAGCTCCATGTTAGAACTCACTTGGACTTTTCCTAACCGAAGAGTTTTTTTTGTTTCCTTCAAGCGCCTGCCACTCCCCGCCCACAACACGTGACCCAGCAAACAAAGCCCTACGTCACGTGGTGCTCCATACAAGTAAATACGGTACAGCTCTGCTGCCTGTAGCTCTACTTAGCGCGTCTAAATTATGTTTTTTTGCTTTGTGTTGTGCACCAGCCTGCGCGCTTACTTGGCCACAGTGCATCTCTAGAGTTCCCGCAAGTGCCGCAGGACTGCAGAGGTGGGGGCCTGCAGTAGGAGGACCTATGCCTGTCGCCTCTGATGATGTCACTGTGAGTGAGCGGGAGGTGCCGGGGAGATGCGGGCGGGTAGGAAGTGAATCGTGTGCGCACGCAGGAGCGTATGTTCTTCTGAAGCGCAGCCATTCATCATTGACTCGAGTATAAGCCGAGGTAGACTTTTTCAGCACATTTTGTGTGCTGAAAAACTCGGCTTATACTCGAGTATATATGGTAACATTAATCTTTTAATTAATCTTAATTAATTAAGCTTAATCTTATCAGTTCACCAGGTATAATCTGGTGAAGCAGACTTTGGCGAAAAGGGTAAGAGTGGAAAATTCACACTAGAGGTAAAACATGTATAATATTGGAGGTGAAGTGAAAACACCCCGGTGTTCCAAAGAGCTGTTTTGCAACAAATCCCATTCTAATACTTTAAACAACGCATTGTAGCTTATCTACAGAAACTGTCATTTACAGAAACTATTACTTAAAAATCTAAAATAGATGCAGTTAAAAATGTGCTGATCTTGTTTACTTTAAATTGGCTTAGGTCAGCAGAAAAGTAGGCTTAGTTAAAATAACTGCTTTCCTTTATATTATGTTAAACAAGATTTACAAGACATTCATTCTCATTAGAGTTCATTTAAAAATGTAGAGGAAGGGTGCAGAGTCCAAAAAACAGGCACATGCTCCCATACTTTTCACACTTTGTCCCTTCCCTGCCATGAGCACTTGTGGGTGTTGTTTAAGTTGGGGATCCTGGGGGATACAAAGTACAAAGGAGATCTGTCTCCCAATGGAAACCTGAATGATGCACAATAGTTATATGGTGTGCCATAATAACCCCAATCATTATAAAATATACTTTTTTTACAACTCACATCAACCCTTACTTGAATCATCGATCTGACCCAGCATTGCTAGTAAGAAGTTTCAAATGAGACTACCTAGTCTGTCCAGATAACCCTATGTCAAGGCTTTCTAAACCCCTAAATCTAGTTTGGGTTCACTAGCAAGCAGTAATCCCTGATCCTTCTCAGGATGATGGGTATAAAACCACAGAAAATATGTATAGTTTTTAAATCCACAATAGAAAGGTTAAACCTTTAAATAACTATACTAGTAAGTTAAGGAATGAATAAACCTTAGAGAATAACCCTGAACAATGTAACATTTTAAGCAGTTTATATTCATTTTTTTTTAATTTCAAAGATATTTAAGCATTAATCAACAGCCAATAGAACTAATTTTGCAACCACACTGCTACCTGCTGGTCAGTTCCTGTAACTGTACATTTACAGAAATATATGTTGTGTTCAGAATAATAGCAGTGTGTTTAAAAATGTGAATAATGCTCAAAATCCTTATATTAGCACACAAATGCATTGGGAACACTGCACATTCTATTCCAAATCAAAGCATGAAAATCAAATGTGTTATTCCTTTACAGAAAGTGAAGAAAATTTAATATTAGTCTGTTCCAAAAAAAATAGCATTCTTCTTTACAAACTCAAACATTGACTGTATACACCTAAAAAAATGTTTCTACACTATAGTAAGAGAAACATCCCCATATCATGATGCTTGTGCCACCATGCTTCATTGTCTTCAGTGTACTGTGACTTAAATTCAGTGTTTGGGGGTTGTCTGACAAGCTGTATGTGGCTCCTAGACCCAAAAAGTACAATCTTGCCTTCATCAGTCCACAAAATACTGTGCCATTTCTCTTTAGGCCAGTCAATGTGTTCTTTGGCAAATTCAACACGTGTCATAGATGTATGCTACCATAGATGCCATAAGTTATATGATATTGCTATGCCCACACATAGCAAATTGCTTGTCGTGCATCATTGATCTTCAGTTGAGTGAGTTGGATTGTCCTCATATAATGCCTGTTGGGAGCCCTGGATGAGGAGATCACAACCACCTAAGCCAGTGATTAAAGTACTGAGTTGTCTTTGCAAAGTACTGTGTGGATGTGTTCTTCCATTCCCTACATGGACTTTTAAATTAAAGTTATCAAAAACAATAAATCTGACCTACACGGTAAGAGGGACACCAAATGTATTTAAAAGGATCCAAGTATAAAAGAAGGAAAAGGAACTCCAGCAGTGTTACTGCAAACAACCTTTTATCCCGGGTAGTGGTAAACAGAACATGTTGCTGGTTCAATACCCTTTATCAAGTGAATAAGGACCATTAACACATGGACACATTTAAGGCTCATATGCACTTTGACCTATACAGCATAGTGCAATCTGGGTAATCCATTTAAAGAGAAATGCACGGACACATTTTAAAAGCATTAGTGTGTATATAGGTTAAATTGCAGCCTATCCATAACATTGTGAAATATGTTAAAACATTAGTAGTAAAACCAGTGCTTTGGCCATAATTGTGTACACAAATATAGAAAATAGTAAAACTTGCGACAAAGTAAAGTTAAAACGATTAGAGTTGAAAATCCCAAACTTGTATCCAATTTTAATCCATAAATCCAAGATAGTTATGAAAAAATGTCCATTTGTTTAGAAAGAACAGTGTCCAATAATGTAGAAGTGGAAAGTATCAAAAAGTATCACTTTAGACAGGCCACTGTCTAGCAAAAACCTGGCTTTCTTGAAGATGGGACACTGCACTTCAATGCCTGTCCCAGATAAAAATACCTAAACAAAACATGTAGGAGCAAGACATCCTATGGTCAAAGAGATACATGAATACCCAAGGTATTAGATATGTCCCATTTGTCAACACTCCCTGTGTTACACAGCATATATTATGCAAATTATAGTACAGTATTTACGCCAGCATATATAATAATAATAATTTATCTCCTGTAACCCACCCATAATACATATACGGCAGGAGATCCGTGTAAGGCTGCAAGTAACTGGCTTGAATCTTTATAACCAATATGGTTACCATTAAGGTATCTTAATTGTTTTTTCTTAATTACCTCTCAGTTGGTTTTATCCAAGTGTTAAAATTTAAATGCATACAAAATCATCAATACAATAAGTAGTGTTCTTTTTCTGCTTAGTGATCACGTGATCTAAATTATCTCGGGTTTTGTTAAGGCATTCTGAATTAAGTTTCCCTTACTTGATGTATCAGATTTTTTATTGCTACATCATTCCTTAAAGGTTAGAAGTTTTTGAATTGATTTAGCGTTTAAGTTAATGCATAGTCAATGTCCTTTTTTACAATGTGACCAAAATTGTGAGGGCACTTTTATTAAAATAAGTATTTAGGTTTGTAATTAGTCAAAATGTTATAGTGGATTTAGAAGTAATCATAGAACAGAGTTTATGCCACAAACAATTATCCCTGATGGTTTTCTCTTTAGGTTCTGGGTACTATGTGTATTTGGTCATTAGTTATGCATAATTGTAGCCTAATGGTAGGTAGTAGGTACTGTAATGTAACAAATGAACTGCATTTTACTTGGGCAAAATAATATCAATTCAAAAATTAAGAAGTCCCAATATACCCAAGGTAGATGTTCCATTAGGATCAAGAACTCGTCTCGCTGGGTATAAGTTCTTTTTGTATGCAGTAGAGGTGACATACCAGAGAGATCTTTAATGCCACAAGGGACCAACAGACTCATCAATAGCATTGATGAAGAAGTTAAAATGCATACAAAGACAATATGCAGAGGATGTGTGGAATGCATAGCTACAATATATATTATTTAGAAACAATAATTACTATTTGATACTTTAACTTCTACAACTGCCATTTTGTGGTTAAGCATACAGCGTCTACCATCACCAGATTTTGAGCAAATCTTCCATGTCAGAACATTTATGGTTGTCCCAAGCGTGTGAATAAACACATATGTAGGTCCCCTACACAAATACTGTATTCTGTGTTTATTTGATTAACTCAACATAAACAGTGCAATAAACTTTTTTATAAATCAAAATCAATTTCCCTAAATTATTAGTAACCCCAGGGCAACCAGATTAATCACTCTAAAAAGCAGAAATGTAAACTTTCCATTTAATTTACTGAATTGTGAAAAAAATAACCTTTTCTACCCACTTATATTTTTTTTGCTGGTATATTTAATTACTGTTAGATTATACCGTTATTTTTGCTTTTCTTAATCAAAATAATGATGATTGCTATTACAATGCTTTCAAACGAAAACAATATTTATACTGTATATAGAACAATGACACTATTGTATGTAGAGATTCGAAATGAATGAGATAATGTAGTAACTAAAAAATCTGATAAAGCAAGCAACATCTAGTAGACTTCTGATTTTCCCAATGAAAGGCTATGCTTTTTTCCTGAGCCCCTTACAAAAAGAAAATTGCACATCATCCCCATCTTCCCTGCAGGGCCGGATTTAAATAGCAGGCGCCCCTAGGCCCGCTGTCGCCTCCCTATTATTCAATCAAATTTTCATCATGTGGACCAAAGCAATGGGAATTGGCATACAGGAAATTTTAAAAACTATCGTATCTCCTGTGCCTTCCTAGTGTTTTTGAACCAATGTAAGTGTGGTTGGGCAGCATGCCAACCCGTAAAATCCTGCTGCCCTAGGCCCGGGCCTTGGTGGTCTCTCCACAAATCCGGGCCTGCCTCCCTGCTAGAGGTCTATTTATCATGCTGTGTAAAAAGTAAAATGAAACATTACTGGTGACGTTGTCCATAGAATCCAATCAGCAATTAGAATTAAACAGAAAACAAATGAAAGATCTGATTGGTTGTTATAAGCAGCATCACCGGTAATAATTCACGCCACTTTTTACATAGAATGATGAATAGACCCCAAACGTCTGCCTATATTACTATTGGACAACAAATCCTTAATCTGTGTCCAATTTTCCCCTATTTTAATCTATTTTATATGCTGTGTGTTAAGAAAATACAAGCAAACAAGGAGCTTATTGAGATGCACAAATAGGTCATCCACATATGTGGCATTAAGCACTAAGAATGCTCCATACTCAGGGAGGTTGGGAAGTAAGTCAAAGAGAAAGGGTGATGCCATCAGCGATGATAAAAGCAAGGCTTAATGAAATCTCTGCTATAGTACTATGGTCCTTGCAGTTTTAAGAGTTAGAGGGATTCCGGCTTCCAAACCAAAATCTCATAAAGAGGCCCACATAACACAGAAACCCCTAATATACGTTTCTTCAAAATGTATCAATAAAAGCCATGTTCTATGCTGAATCCAGCTATTTAACAGTTCTATTCTTTATGCATCATTTGAAGTCCTGTCTTGGTAGGATGGACTGAACACTGATGTTAAAAATTGTGACAACTTCTCCACAACTTACAGACAGTATGCGGGAACTACATAAACCACAATGCATTGCACTATGATGTTCCGTTCCTTATTGAAATCACATGTGCAGGAAATTGTGGAGTTTGGTGGATGCATACTAAGGACAGATTGCTGCTGATTACCGAATCTCTGCTTGCGCTCCTTTTCAAAAAAGGCGATAGGGTGATCCATCGTGCAGTGCTCAATTTCTCCTCCCTGCCTTCCTTATAGGAAATAGCCAGGGAGGAGAAATTGTGCGCTGCATGATGGATCGTCGCCCTGTTGCCTTTTCTGAAGAGGAGCACAAGCAGAGAATCGGTAAGTTATTTCTAAAGAAAAACTTTGCGATTTTAAAGTTTAATATGTGTTGGTGGTTTTTTTTGTAGTATACAAACAACTTTTTTTTGATGTTACTGGTACTTTAAGTACAAAGGAAGCTGCTTAAAGAATCTTAGAAGTAATGTCAGTGTAGAAAAGTTAAAAAAACCAAAAAGTTATTGAAAAAGCCACAAAGTAAAAGAAATTACTCATTTACAAACAGTGGAAACTTGGCCAAGTATGTCCTTCACTTCAGCATTTACTGGCTTAGTTGATGTAAAAACAAAGATCCCACGCAAGGCCAAACATAACCAAAAAATGTCTAATATATTCAAACTGGATGATGGATGCTCTTAGAAATAAATCAGTCTGGCACATTTAAGAATTTATCAAAAACATGCTTCCCAGAGATTTTCCATTCCATTCCATTGATTCCTTGAATCAGCTACATAGATGTCTGTCCATTCTTGCCTACTTAAAATAATTAATTTTACCAATCCACATGGGGAGCAATCGCTCCAGAATTGATTAGGGAAACATAAAAATTTAGCTGACCAAGGTCTATCATCTGACCAATGGCCAACAAATCCAAATGGAATCATCCTAAATACAAATGGAAAGATCTGCTGAGAAACCATTGTATAGTGAACATTCATGCATGGCCATTTTTGCAATAATATCATGCTTATTATACAGCACAATGATCAGTAGGAACTGGATGTTAAAGGAGAACTAAACCCTTGACCCCCTCCACTGCTCACTTCACTGCCCCCACTCCTAGCTCCCCGTCTGCAATATTTATTCTTTTTAGAAGTCTCCCTTCTGCTGATCTGCTATAAATTTGCAGAGTTGTGCAGCGGAGTTCAAAGGTGCCACCATCTGTCTATCTTCTGATCCTCTTCTGTAGAGCGGCAACAAGGGATCTTTGAGGAATGTGCAACTGAATCTATGTCCTGAATCAGCAACTACTGAGCATGCTCCCACAAGATCCTTGTTGGCAAGATAAGGAATGAGGATGAACTCTTTGAACTATGCTGCGCAACTCTGAAATGTTTTAGCAGGTCAGTAGAAAAAAAAGAAATACTGTGGGCAGGGAGCTTGGAGGGGGCAGTGATTTCAAAATAGCTTCCCCAAAGTTGGTGCCCATGACAGTGCCACATAATGTGCATATGAACACATTTACTTGGACTGGCAGTAATATTTCATTGGACTGCTGTGCCAATACCCAGGTACAGTGCATAGTGCATACTGTGCATTGCTTCTACAACTCTTCCATACTAGTTTAGTGTGGGAGTTGGAAAACTATATATATCTATATAACCAGAATACTGGTGTGTTTGGGATGTCTTGAGAAAGGTCCTCTTGGCAGGGCCGAAACATTGACAAAAATCCTTTAATACAGGATTTCAGTGTAGTACGGATATAAGTACTATATATTTAATTTTGTATCTGTCCAGTTATTGTAGATTTGGGAGACATTGGAGATGATGAAGCCTTTGGCTATTCCATAATGGTGCATATCTTGATTGGTTTGATAACCTGGGAAATAACTTAGTTACAGTACAGGGAATGTTGAAGCACCTAATGACTGTAATTAAATAGAAGTTTTTTCCCTAAGGGGGTGTTGGGATGAATAATTAATCAGACAGCAATAGGAGGAATTTTATTTTAAATGTCTGTTTTAAGCAAATCTTTAGAATGGTGCAATGCCTAGTGTAAAGCAGGTCAGGAGAAGAAAATTGGATAATAGTACAGTGTGTAGCTTCACTGCAGCACAGAACATGTTTTCTATTGCATGAGCAAAGTTCAGTCTGGGTTACTTGAGAATGAAGTTCTACTTCATCAGCCTTCTTTTCTACTTCAGCCTTACTATAAAGGCAAAGCAAAACATAAACTCTGGTATGTCTATGTATACCGCCTTTCTCCATATGTTACGTAATTACATAGTTAAATCAGGTTGAAAAAAAGTTCAAGTTCAACCCCTCTAAATGAAACCCAGCATCTATACACACACCCCACTATACCCTCACATAAGTTATATGTACCTTTATCTATACTAACTATAGATTTTAGTATCACAATAGCCTTGGATATTATGTTTTTTCAAGAAACCATCCAAGCCATTCTTAACTGCATTAACTGAATCAGCCATCACAACATCACCAGGCAGTGCATTCCACAAGCTCACTGTCCTGACTGTGAAGAACCACCTACACTGCTTTAAATGAATGTTCTTTTTTCTATTCTGAAGGGGTTGCCTCTGGTGTGGGGATTCTCTTTATGGGTAAAAAGGCCCCCAGCTATTTGTCTATAACGTCCTAACATACTTGTAAAGTGTAATCATGTCCCCTCGAAAGCTCCTTTTTTCCAGAGAAAACAACCCCTGCCTTCACAGTCTACCCTCATAATTTAAATCTTCCATCCCTCTAACCAGTTTAATATGTGAATGTTTATATAGCTTCTATCCATATATTTAACACAAGACAGGACAAGCTCAGCTCCAGCAACATTCTAAAGAAATATAAAAACAGGATAGATAAAGAGTAAAAATACAAGAGAAAATTGTGACAGGAGAAAGCAGAACATGATATGCAAACTAAAGGAAAAATAAAAACAGACAAACAGTGGCCATAAGGGAGAGAACACGAGAGGGAGAGAATAACATTAGCTGACACAGGAAGAAAAATTGAAAAATTGAACACCTGTGATATGATATACCTCAAAACTGTTTTCTAAACCTATACAGGGGTCTGAATTAGAAGGAGAAGATAGAAAGTACCCCGTATATTTCTAGATAAATAATTATAAAACCCTAAGGTTGCAACTAAGATTTAAATATAAAAAAGGAGCTTTTAAAACTTTTTGTGGATCTTGCCGACGCGCGTTTTCTCAAGGCAGTAAGTATATTATAGCACGTTTTATTTATTAAGGAATCACTTTTTCTTATCTAGTTTTTAATAACCATCAAGTGATACAATGATGAACTAATTAACCGAGACAATAACTCATTATTAGGCACTTAGCACTTTAATATTTATTGAATTATCATATAATACAGATAATAGAAGCAATTCATTTTGTTTGTATTGATTTGGTGGTTGTTATAGAATAATTAATATAAAATTGATTTGAAGGGTTATAAGTTAATCAATTAATTTCACAAGTTAATTGCAACCTTAGGGTTTTATAATTATTTATCTAGAAATATACGGGGTACTTTCTATCTTCTCCTTCTAATTAGCTGACAAAGGAGAATGCAAGATCAGAGAGGAAAAAAAACAAATATTTGTTAATGCAATTCAAGACTTTTTGCATTAAAATTACCAGTGGCAAAAAATAATGGTCTAGATTTCATACTATTTAAAGATATTTATCACGCTAAGCACCAGTGTATTTTCTTCATAGAAAACACCTGGGATTGTATACAAGATTCAGTACAAAACAAATTGGAGTGCTATGTTAATTTTTTTTTTACATATGCTGACATTGACATACAATATTTTAAGGGAGAAGAGTCTTAATTGAAGCAGGCTTGGGCTATGCACAAGACTTCCATCATAGGCCCTATCATACTATTGCAAAATAAGAAAAAGCAAAATTAATTCTGCCAGGGTCATGTGCATTCATTTAGTATAATATACAGTGTTGTATCAATTATCCGGAAACCCGTTACCCAGAAAGTTCCCATTTATGGAAAGCCAGTCTCCCCTAGACTCCATTATAATCAAATAATCCAAATTGTTAAAAAAATATTTTTCTTGAATAATAAAACAGTACCTTGTATTTGATCCAAACTAACATATAATTAATTCATACTGGAAGCGAAACTAACTTATTGGGTTTATTTAAAGTTAAAATGTTTTTCAGTAGACTTAAGGTATGAAGATCCAAATTACAGAAAGATCCGTTATCCAAAAAGCCCCAGGTCCAGAACAATCTGGATAAAAGGTCTCATACCTTGTAATTGTAGAGCATATTTTGCAGCAATCCATATTGATAATGTTTAATATTTGTAAAATAATTTTTTCACATTCTTTTTATTTATGGTATCCAATTATAACACTTTTTTTCAACTTTTTATAGTTGCATGACAATGTTTTGTAAATGCCATTTTACACATGTATAGATGGAAGCTTCAATAAAGCTTGCATTGTTTCAAACAATTTCTAGGTCTCTTGGTTTGGGGGGGAGAAGATGTTATAATTGGGAGATGGGACATTTCCAGTTGCTTCCAGTAGTCAAGTCCTGGATCTTTTCCGTCCATGGATCCAGGGTGGTAAATTATTTTTAATGAAAATAATGCATAAACCTTTATACTGAGAATGTGATAAAACATGATCATTTACAAGTGATTATAATTATATGTACTGTATATACTCGTGTATAAGCCGACCCGTGTATAAGCTGAGGTACCTAATTTTACCTACAAAAACTGTGAAAACTTATTGACTCGCGTATAAGCCTAGACACAACTACAGCCCTGTCTCCCAGCAGCGCACATTCTGCCAAAGCGACCCCCCCAGCGATCAACCGGACTTCTTTGCAAAGCTAATGGTGACACTGTCCCACTACCATGTGCAGAGGGTGCTGTTTGATATTGCCATCACTGTTAATCTTTTGTATAACCAACAGATGGCGCTGTGTGATATTGCAGTCACTGTTATTCTTTCATATAACCAACAGAGGGCGCTGTGTGATATTACAGCCACTGTTAATCTTTCATATAACCAACAGAGGGCGCTGTGTGATATTGCAGTCACTGTTAATCTTTTGTATAACCAACAGAGGGCGCTGTGTGATATTGCAGTCCCGGTTATTCTTTTATACAACCAACAGATGGCACTGTGTGATATTGCAGTCCCTGTTATTCTTTCATACAACCAACAGATGGTGCTGTGTGATATTGCAGTCTGTTATTCTTTCATACAACCAACAGATGGCGCTGTGTGATATTGCAGTCCCTGTTATTCTTTCATACAACCAACAGATGGTGCTGTGTGATATTGCAGTCTCTGTTATTCTTTCATACAACCAACAGATGGCACTGTGTGATATTGCAGTCCCTGTTATTCTTTCATACAACCAACAGATGGCGCTGTGTGATATTGCAGTCACTGTTAATCTTTCATATAACCAACAGAGGGCATTGTGGGATATTGCAGTCTCTCCCCAAGTGTACTGTTGGTATAGGAATGATTAAAAGTGACTGCAATCTCAGCTACTCGGGGACCGCTGACCCGCGTATAAGCCGAGGTAGACTTTTTCAGCACATTTTGAATGCTGAAAAACTCGGCTTATACGCGGGTATATACGGTATATCATTATTAAAGATGAAACATGGCCAAAAGTCATAGGGATACAATATGATGGCTTTTATCTAGATAAACACAAAAGTTGTATGCTGGGTGTTTAAATGTAGCATTATAATTAAAAAAAAACATGTAACAGGATTAGATTTACTTACCCACATACATGCCTCCAGCCTCACTTTTGATATTATTGTCCAAAGGGAAATGGCTCCTTCTGTACCTTCTTCATCTGGGCATATAATTTCATCAGGATAAGGTGGCTCTGGGAAATTTACGGAGTTACATTCATAAGCAGCAATGGTCACAGAAGCAATATGCGGACCCTGCAAAAAGAACAGGAACAATCTAGACATGTTTTCATGTAGGTAGCACAGTACAGTTTTTTTTTTTTTTTAAACAAAGTAAATTGTTGCTACTATTTTTACTACATAATAAAGTGATTATAAGAGAGAAGAATCCGCAAATACCAGAGCTAAAGCTAGTCTAGAAGGTAAGTGCCCCGAAATATGTTCAGCTATACGCAATCTTAAAGTAGAACTAAACCCTAAAAATGAATGTGGCTAAAAATGCCATATTTTATATTCTGAACTTATTGCACCAGCCTAGTTTCAGCTTCTCTATAGTAGTAATGATCCAGGACTTTCTTCTTGTCACTGGGGGTCACCATCTTGGAAAGTGTCTGTGACACTCACATGCTCAGTGAGCTCTGAGCAGCTGTTGAGAAGCTGAGCTTAGGGGTCATCGCAAATTATCAAGCAGAAAATGAGGATGGCCTGTAATATGAGCTGATGCTACAGGGACGATTATTAAATTATGATGCTAATTGTGCTGATTTCTGTGTTGTCATATAGGAATTGTCTGTATTCATTACTAATCAGTCTTATATTGTGGCATTTCTATTCTATGTCTACTGTATATTTGTGAGTCGGTCCCTAAGCTCAGTAAGTGACAGCAGCATAGAGCATGTGCAGTGAATCAGCAGAAAAGAAGATGGGGAACTACTGGGGCACCTTCAAAGGCACAGATCTTCCCTGCTAACTGGCAGTGGTTGCCCTGGGTTGGTACAGAATCCCAAAATACAATGTTCTGCATTATAAGCCTACTTCTTTATGTAAGCTTTAGTTGCCCTTTAAGGCATAGTTTATATGTAAATACCATCCATGATTTTCTTAACAACTGATAGGGCTCCATGCTCAGCACTTGCAAACATATGCACAAAAGATGATAATGTACTGTTCCAAATATAAATCTATAGTGCTGCACACACTGCAAAGGTTACAAAGCTGTGATTGGTAGCATGATTTTATTTGCTTTAATTGTAAATTTCAGCTTGGATTTAGGGGAAATATAAGGAGTTCAAGGCGCATTTCAGTTTCCTCTTCTGATTATTAATTATTAAGTAGGTATTATAATACATTTGGCAGTGACCCATATCAACCATTTAGTGATTGGCTTTGTTCAGCGAGTTGCAGGTAAATCAATGGAAGCTAAATATTTGACTGCCTATCAAGGGTTACGGCCTATGTGGAAATTAGCCCACTCTTGATAAATGAGCCTTATGGTGTCTCAGACTGGGTGTCCAGTCTTATCACCTCCTATTGCCTTTTAAATGTTTTACAATCCTCAGCAAGTAGGAGGTATTGCCTAGCACTTGAATAGTTGTGACACCATACTCATTCACTCAATGGTGGCAGGGCTGGAACTAGGGGTAGGCAGAATCACATGCCTAAGGTGGAACAGGAAAGGGAGCACTAAGCACATACCATGTCTGCCTAATTATCACAGTTTTCTGCCAAACTCTAGTTTGGCAATGCAATGCATGATGGATGCAATACAGTTCTCACTTTCGCATCGCTCCACCTTCCCCCAACTCAACGTCCCTGCATGGTCCCCAGCCCCTCAGCAAACACCCCCTCTTATAACTTCACTGTGGCTGGGCAATCAAGGGCAGGGGGTGTGCGTGTTGGAGCCATTTAAGATGGGCACCGATTGGTAGAGCAGATTAAGGTTCTTAAAAAGAAGTTCTGAGCATGTAATGAAACTATAAACCTATAATTATGTCCTTAAACTTACCATACACACAATAACTTTATATATTACTTATTATTATTATTTTAATTATTATATTACAAAAAGTTTAGTAAAAATATTTGAATTCTTTAAACTGACATTTTTAACAAGGGTTTTATGTACTGTAGTAACTAAGCCCCACAGGCATCCGGGCTAAATTGCAATTTCCCCTTTACTTATGATATATCCTAAGAATATGTATTGGGTGTCATTGACTGCTAGATGTAATCTATGCAAGGTTGAAAGGAAAGGCAATATGTAAGTAATACTGTATCAGTAAAGTTATTTAGGACTGGCAACTGTGAGAGCAGACGTTATTTCAACTGCCCCACTGATAAAACACCCTTTGCCATTTTGGCCTCATACATAGGTTTTTGATGTTTCCAATCATGAGTCATTTCAACACTCACATTTGCTATCTTGTAATTTGAGTGCTTCATTTCACAGCTTCACTTTTTCCTTATTACACACTGCCCAAAAAAAGCCAGATCTAGCCACTTGCTTTCCTTTGTTCATTAAATACTGGTATCTGAATAAACAGGATGGAATTGAGTCAGCAAAAAGATATATAATACTAAATCTTTAATATCCACAAAGCCTACTGCCAGTAACCCTTATAAACTTCAAAACAAAATGGACCCTCTGTGCAAGCCACCATTCGAGGCAGATTTGCCACTTCAAAAGATCAGACTTAAATTCCCCTCCAGTGACTGTATGAAGCAGACATTTACTAACAAACACTAATTAATGGAAAATAACTAAACTTTACAACTTTACACAAACGGCAACATGATTTGTACCAGTATTACCAGTTTAAATTTAAACAGGGGATACTTTTATAGTTTATTTCTTGGTTATTTAAAATTATGCCATCACTGGTTATCCACAATAATAGATCAGCTGATTGCGACATTTTTGGTATTGCTTACTGCAGTGGTTTCTGATTACTATCCACCTGGTGGCTAGAATACAATGCCTTTTTAATTACTTATTTTAAAGGGTAACTCAAACAGAGCAAACATTAGCGCAAAAGCTTTCCTTAAAGGGGAACTCTCTCGAAAATGAAAATTTTAATTTAAGCTTCCTCATACTGAAGTAAGAAACTTTCTAAATACAACCAATTAAAAATTCTGCATTGTTTCTGAAGTAATCAAGTTTACATTCACTATTCCTCTCTCTTCATTCTGTCTTCATGCAGCAGTTGGGTGTCAGATGATCGATGCAATGTATCTTATAGGGGGCTTCCTTTCCTAGCAGATGAATTAGAGCTCATTCAAATATCAAACAAAATAACTGCTTTCTGACATCCAACTCCTGGATGAAGACAGAAAGAGGAGAAACAGATGCGGAGAGAGGAATAGTGTAGATAAACTTGATTACTTCAGAAACAATGCAGTATTTACAAAGATTCTTATTTCAGTATGCTGAAGCTTATATTAAATTTTCATTTTAGTGATAGTTCCCCTTTAACAAATTTAAAACAGGAAAGTGACCATTTTTCTCTTGGTTAGTATTGAGATAAGAAATATTGAAAGTCTAAAATCTAACACAAACGTAGACCTGTTCATTCAGTCGGACACAGTTGCTAGTTGATACACATGGGAAATGCTGACTATTAGCAAAGAGAAGCTACATGTATTAATTGCATTCATTACTTTTTCCAGTAAAAAAAAAAAAGAATAGAAAAAGAAGATGGCCAAAACATGCAACATTGTGAAATGGAAGACAGGACTGTCTGCAAGAAACTCAGAAGGGCAAGGGAAACATTTAAAACCAATAAAAATATATTAACAATAAGAGGAGCTTGGAGGTAAAGCACATTTTATGTGGATTCATTCAAGTTCATGTTGAAATGCAGGATAAAAATCTAATTCAGCAAAGTATAGATTTAACATATGGGACTTAGACTAAGAGAAATATTTCAGAAGCTTGGGGAAACCGTAAACGCGCAAGAAAACCACCAGTAGCGAGTGTTCATATTAAAAATGGGTTGCTGTCCTAATTATATACATTTCAGACAAATTAAATAATAAATTAGCTAAGGCATTGCAGAGTCCATGGAGATCTATGGGCCAGATCCACAAATTGACTACTAAAAAAATAAGTGAACCTCTTGATAAAATTTGCATCATCCATACCTAACCCTCTCACTTAGGCTCATTTTTCAACATAATCAGATTTTTGAACTACAGTGATTACTATATCTATTTTATGGGAGAAAACATGACCAAAATCATCTACATTATTTAGAATATGTATATGTGTTCATACAGATATACTGCATGTTATACATGTGTAATAGTATTGCTCTATCATCAAATTGGCTCCTAGGAGGCCGGGTCAAATCAGTGAGGGTGGAATGAAAAAAATATATATTCTGGGTTTAAAAACAAAAACCCAAAAGAATTGTATTTTAGGTAACATTAGTTGGCAGAATACAATAATGTAAGTATACGTAGGTATAATATAAATGATGTTTCTTCTAACAAATAGCAATAGCATGAATTTGACAAGAAAATAGGTATAGAACTTTCAGATAAGTAAAATAAGTTTTAGCAACCTTCCAGGGTTAGCTTATTCTGAAGCTGGGAGTTCATTGTGTGCTTTTTCACATCCACCAACATTACTTCCAGTAATAGGTCATTGTGTCTATTATTCCAGCTGTACGGAAGCCAAAGAAAACAGTGTATGAAAACAGCAAGTCATAAGACTAAAACTCTTACAGTGCAAAAATATATGTGAGGAAAACATAACAGTGGGATTTCTCTCGAAAAAACAGCTGTATATTTCTAGTAGACCACCTGACCACCATGACAAAGGGCATGTCATATATTCCTATAAATAATAATGAGATAGGATTACAATGGTAAAAGTGGGTGTAGTTATGGAAAAACCACAAAGTCTTTTTACAGTAAAAAGGAAAAGCATGGGATGGCTATACTGTTATGCTAAACTTGTTCAGCGTTCTCAAACACAAGATTAAAAAACACTAAAGATCCAGTGAATCATGTGCCTGATTTTCAACAACTTTAACCAGCTGTCCAGAATGAAGTCAGCACAACTTCATTCTATGGTTTTGGCAGGGTGTTTATGATATGGGTTGGACATCTGCTTCTGCTAAAAGTTCCCGTTTTCAAAAGTCCCAACTTCATCTCCCCAGAGCCTATCCTCAGTGCTACTTGCCAAAGTTTATATAGAAAACACTGGCCAAATGCACACTTATTCTGATACATAGAGGAAGGATGTTCTTAGGAAACAGATTTACAAGGGGAGATAGAAATTGTTTCAAAATCAGTGCTAGACCTACAAATAACTGCATGAAAGGTTTGCAAGGGGAGATAGAAATTATTTCAAAACCAATGCTAAACCTACAAAAACTTCGAGGGGGTCAGGCATAAGATGCAAAGTCATTTTAGGAATAGGATTTCTGCCGCGAATACCATCTGGTCCTTGAAAAGTAGTATCTGGAACGTTACAGAATACAATAGAAACAGGACAGGAATATAGGGATGGGCGAATTTTTTGCCTCGCCGTGGAACGGACGCCCATAGACTTGTATGGCGTTGTGCGACAAAAAAAATTTGCCGTGCGACAACATTTTTTTGACACACATAGACTTTAATGGGCGTTGGCAAAATTTTGCCGGTGGCAAATTTTTGACGAAATGGGTCAGATTCACCCATCCCTAGCCAGGAACCCATCATGATTAGTTTATGCAACAAAATTAAATGATGTGAAAAAAATGCATAATTAAGAAGTTGACTGCTTAGACCAAGGCTGCATTGACTTAAAGTAATACTGACACTAAAAAAACTTCTTTTTAAAATATGAATGTACATTAAAAGTTACCAATAGGTCATGTTGATTGTTTTTTTACTGAGAGGTTTGTTTTTGTAAGTTATTGTTAGTTGAAGTTTCTAAACCGGACTGTTTTGCCAACCTGACTGTCCCATCTCAGCCTGTCAGTTAAAGTTTCTAAAGCTAATGGACTCCTACTGCACAAAAATGGCAGCGCCCTCATACAGGAACATGGGGCATCAGACAGGTAATGTAAAAGCATTGTGCAAATACTTAATGGCAAAATTATAAGTAGCCTTCAAAAGCAATATTATGATAGATGTAAAAAAGAGTTTAATTTCTGGTGTCAGTATCTCTTTAAGATTTAGAGGCACATTTATCAAAGGTCGAATTTCAAATTCATGTGAATTTTTAAAAACTCCCCTAAACTAGAAATTCGACCAATCAAAATGTGTTATTAAAATAGAATTTTTAAAACTCAGATGAATTGAAATGACCCAAAAATTAGAATCAAATTCGATCAAACTCTATTCGAAAACTTTAATGTCGGGAAAGCTGCAAACAGCTCCAAATTGATCCCTGGACCTCTCCCGTTTTAGGTGCGAATAGTCAAATTTGAATTCTTAAAGGGCCAGAGTATGATAAATCTTGAAAATCAAATTCACATTTTTTTTAAAAAAACTCAAATCAAATTTAATAACTCCCTAGTCGAATTTGAATGTTTTGACTATTTTCAATTTGACCATTAATAAATCAGCCCGAAAATGTTACTAGATCTGTTTGAGTGACTAGATTCTCTGTGATTAGCCACACATGTGTAGTCAAATTACAGAGATTATATTGCACCACTGCACTTTCAAAAACTGAACAGCTATACAGGACGATATGCCACATACATAAGCCAAACAGATTTTTCATTTTGAACAGTTACACCTCATTCTGATAATCTCAAAACTTCCCTAAATGAAAACTCAAACTGTTATTAATCACAGGAGATTAGAAAACTACATTAATTAAGCTCTCATTGGACAAACATATTGGCATTTGGAGAAATCTATTGTTGAAGGAAAACATTTGGGAGATGTGGGTTTTTGAGTATGTTTTCGGTCAGACTTTTTATTCGTTCTGAACACAAAATAAATATGTCAGTTGGTCCATACCCCAAGCCATTAGATGCTTGAAAAAAGATAAATTAAATAAAAATAATACAAGAAACATTTTAAATTTAAAAGGCTGGTGCCGCTTTAAACTTTTTACTCGGGGACTGGCACATCCTACTACCTGTATTAGTAATGCTTGTATCCTACCTCAAATTCATTAACACTCACCTGAAAATGCAGTCATGGCACCAAAATGCAGTGTAAGCAATTCAGGCAATTGTTCGTTATTTGGAAGTCAAATGTACCAGTGATTGCCTCACAGAATCTCCTTGTAAACCAGAATTCTAAACTAATATGCAATCACACTCTGATTCATGTTTTATTAAATTGTTTAACAAGCAGTGCTGCTTTATGATTGCAAAATTCATGCTTGCCAACACCCAGGGATATGCAAACCCTTGTTTTAAGAGCTTACATGCAGACACAGCATCAATAGATTATTCTGGTCATGTGTCATCAATAAACCAATATGCTATTCCACACATGGGGAAGGCAAGTAGAAACAAAGAGACTACATTCTGGTTCCCATGCTGATTCACCTGTGAAACATTTACTTGCCACACTTTGACTGTAGACCATATGGAGCCTGCGGTTTGACTGGAATGTGATTTGCCACAAATTACAAAGTGATTTATAAATATATCCAAGGAATGAATGGTCATTGGGAGCTGACTGGTGTAAGTCAAGCTAGCTGTAGTCTGTGTTGGCCTGAAAACTTAAGTAAAACAGTAAGTTGCCAGCTTCCCGAAACATCATTAGTGCCATATGCCATTCCACCTTTTTTTTCTGAATACAAATTTCATATTCATTAAAAATTAGCTAGGAAGTTAATAAAATAAGTTATACATCAGAAAAACATACAGTATCAGAGAAAAATATTGCTCCCACTCTCTCTAATTTAAAGGTGTGTAAAAAAGAAAGAAAAAAAAAAACACATTTTATACACACACACACGGCACTGGCTCTTTAACTCTGGAAGAAGATCTCCAAGGTATTTTTGGAGAATAAATCCAAATAAATTTATTTACAAGGGTACGTCCATATTGTTTTTTTCTGCTGGTTAATGGCAGTAAGGCATGATTGTGGGAGAAAAGTGTACTTCATTCATTTTGGAAGTGAATAAGTGCACATAATAACACTGGCACCCGGTATACCAAAAGAAAAGCTACCCTGCTACCTAGACATATTAAGGATACCCATACTGAAAAATGGGGAATAGACTAAAACAGCCTATAGGAACTGTGAATAAGTTCAAGCTCACAGTTCTCCTGACTGAATGTAGGGCAAAACATCAAAATGGCTGTGTACAAGCATAGCACCAGGCTAATAACCTGCACATATGGACGTCAGGGACACATATCAGGAGTGGTAACAGAAACAGAACAATGTGAAAGAGTCATTATATAGAATAGGTTAACATCATATCATATAAGACACAGGCATATACTGACCATATTTTGTAGTATAACCTGCTTGTGGCTTGTTTAGGCCCTGCTAGGTGGGCAAACCCCATGGGTGGGAGAGTCAGCCTAAAGACCAGTTTGCGTGGTATTTAGGAAAATGTCAATGTTTTCTCCTGGAAGCTAATCATTGAAAGCAATTTGGAATGAGATTTGAAAAGATTTACTTGATGCGGTTGCTTCTGTTCTAACTGTGGATAGATGGTTGCAGTAGCAAGCTTTTCATAGACTAAATATGGGATCTCAAAGACTGGCCTGAAGTGAAAATCTGGAAAGCACTGCATTAGCCATTAGTCTATTTTAACTCTATATTTGGGACCTTGGCACATTTAACTTTTAAAATGTGCTGGTTTACGGATTTAAAATCTCTGTGACAGGACTTCTATTATAAATGGCCATAATTCTTTGAGAATCTAAAGAAGTAAACGGAGGTTTAACACAGAAAGGTCTTTATTTCTGTTATAGGATAGTAAAATTAAGTTTTTAGGAATTCTAAGGCTAGAATACCATACAATGTTCCATTTACAGGAAAAACAGATATTTCTTAATACAGAAGAATGGCTAAACACTTCTGGATTTAGAAAAAATATTTAACAACTGTTGACCTTTCCTTGTGGCTAGTTTTCCCTGCTAGACTCATAAGTTTGGTATAATTCTTGCAAGTCCTGTAAAGCACTGTAGATCAGGGGTGTCTAATTTCAGACTTGCAGGAAGCACACAGCCCATCAAAAGAAAGAATGAACAAAGGTCAGCAATGGGCAGCTAAAGAGTTTAACTTGATTTGTAATCCTATAGGTTTATTTTACACAACATCATCAATAGACAAAATTATGTTTTTAAAAGTTAAGATTAAATAGCTGAAAGCACAAGTAAACTGTTAAATGAATTCATAACATCATATATTTTACATTCTCACTGTCCATCTTGATTGGTTGCGTCTCGTGTGCAGTGAATGCAGTAAGAATGAAGCATTACCATAATAAGCTGGGAGCGTGGGGGGAGCATCCCAAATATACAGTATTAAAGAATAAGGGCAAAGGAGGTTGCATAAGGCAATAAATGTAGTGCAGTGCATTAAAAGTTTAAGAGTGAACCATAACCAGTTAAAAAACAATAGTTATTGGTAGGGATGCACCGAATCCACTATTTTGGATTCGGCCGAAACCCCGAATACTTTGCGAAAGATTTGGCCGAATACCAAACCAAATCCTAATATGCAAATTAGGGGTGGGAAGGGGAAAAAATGTTTTACTTCCTTGTTTTGTGACAAAATGTCATGCGCTTTCCCTCCCTGCCCCTAATTTGCATATGCAAATTAGGATTCGGTTCAGCCAGGCAGAATGATTTGGCCAAATCCTTCTGAAAAAGGCCAAATCCTGCCCGAATTCCGAACTGAATCCTGGATTCAGTGCATCCCTGGTTATTGGACAGCTTACTATAAACTAAGAAAAATAAACTGATTGTTCAATTGTACATTTGCTTGAGTTTGCCTTAATAGTAAAAATTGGTTAAAGAATTCTTAGGGTTTAACTGCAGTGTACAGTTAAACCCTAATGTTAAACACAGATGTGATTCTGAGCAGTGGCCCATACTTAAAAAGATGAAGACTGGGCTGCTCTGGTTTAAATATTTGTAGACCCCACTACCCTCTGATAATTGGTAGGCTGATGTCCCCAGCAGCTCACTGTAAATATGTAAAGCATCTGAGACAGACAATGGACAGGCTGATAGCCTCACAGTAAGATGATTGCTGGGGGTCATATGTCTGGAGTGTAATCTGAATGGCACAAAGGAGGACACTAGGAGAAAAGCCTGTGCTGCAATCCTGTTTGTGAAAGAACTACATGCCCCCGAGAGCTGTAGCCCGGAGAGTCACAAGTGACGATTACAGTTGTAGAGAAGATCTCAAAACGTTTTCTGCACTTTTATGGATATTTACATAGTCAATGGATTAAATAGATAGTAAACTACAAAAATATACCATTCCATGAAAGGCTTTGTCACCTTTGCAAGACTGTAATAATATCAATTAGAAGTTGTGGAAACAATGATGAATTCTATTAATAAAAACAAATCATTAGGATGTAAAATTAATTGTAAATTATAATTACTTCTAAAATTAGTTGTTAATAAAGAGCAACAAAAAGCAATTGTGCAAAATTAAAATAGTGAAACTCATATCAGGCAATGGAAAAGGAAAGGAAGAAAAGGAGAAGTTGGAAACCACTAACTGCAACTGTTAAATGGCTTCTCACAGACTAGACTGTTAGAGAGCATTGACTCCCATCTAAAAGAACAGTCTTTGGGTTCCAATAGTTACAAAAAAATATTACAATTAATTATTAAGAGACCTGCAGGGTTCTTATTGTATTAAGATTTAAGCATATGGCCCAAATGGGGCACTAAATAAAGTATTAAAGTATACATTTTTAAAGGGGTGCCATACAATAACCACTTTGTCAGGAGTTAAATGGCACATATTAAAGCTGATGTATATTGTGGTAAAAATGTTCTTCATTGGCAATAAGCTCTCTGGAGAAACAGCCAAAGCACTTGGAAAGCAATGTGCTTTAATACCTGAATTTGGTTTATAAAACAATGGCCATAGTATGCAAGTTAATACTGCAAACTAAAATATTCAACAAGGGATATTCAACTGAAATGTATATGGCTGAAATAGAATGTTTTAGTAAACACTTGAAAAAAAAATGGTCTTTAGTCTGAATCACCTCATATATTTTTTACACCAAAGCCATGAATAAAAGAGTGAGTGTAAAGACAAAATCGTATACAGACTAAAGAGAACATTTACTTTGAAATTAGAGCAGGAGCATTTTTTTAGCAAACATAATTTGCAACATTAACCTGCTCAGAGAATTTTAACAAATTCTAAAGAATTGACACATGAATCCAATTTTCTGCATTTTACCAACAGCGAAGAAGTGTGGTTAAATGGATTCCCAAGTTTGATCCTTCATAAATTTGCACTATAATTGACTAATGTAAACAATCAAAAATCCTGTGCTGTGATATCAAATAGTGTTATGTTACATAATATCATTATGTATGTATTTCTTCTAGTATTCAATTGTTCTCTCTGTAACATTATAAGTGAGGGCAAACACAGATCCATCGCATGTCAAACAGATATTATATAATATATAAACAGAGATCTGTCTGCCACGAATCTGTGTGTCAACAGGGCACTTGACATTTAATAACATTAGAAATGGGAATATATACTAAAATGCTAATTTTCTCCTCTCCTAACGCCGCCTCAATACATCAAAGGGCTTATTTATAAAGCTTCAATTTTTTTTCTGGTTGACTTTAAAGTTTTTTGAACTGAAAAAAAGTCTCAAATTGTTCGAGTTATATTACACTCCAAAGCTGCTAAGAATTCAAATCTGAAAATACTCCAGTTAAAACCTGTCAATATCAGGTAAAATCAGTGGCAGATGGTCCTCATGCCTTCATGATTGTCAAACTATTCGAGCTGTTTGACGCTGGTTTTCATTTGATAACCTAATAAATTAGGGGTTTTTTTTGTTCAATAATCTGAATAATTTGGGTTTTTCAGGTGAAAGTAGCACGATTTTGTCAAGACTTTTCCCACACAGACAATTTTCTGTACAAGTTGTTAGTAAATTAAGCCAGATAGTGGATGTGAGTTTGGTCGAACTTTTATTATTAAGATAATGGGGGGGAAAAAAAATCAAGTTTTAATAAAGAACCCCCCCAGGTGTATTTTCTCACATGTACAAAAAATCTCAAGTAAGCGGTTGCCAGATTAATGTCACGAAATTCCTCCTGGTTTAAATTCTTCATGAATATTCACCATTGTAATTTCACCATACAACTGTAGTGCATATTTTCCAGGTGGTATTTCACCTGGAAAAAAAGATGTTAATGGTCACCAGTTGCAAAGTGAAGTGAACTCACCAAAAATCGTACTGTCCTGTTAGAAAATTGATGATGTTGAAAAAATTTGAACTCTCTCTTTTAGTAAACATGTCCCTTTAGCTGCCGCTTTTCTATCCTGGAGGACGATGGTGGTTAAAACTGCCCTGTGTTCCACTAGTATCAATTTGTTAATTTATAACTATACAAAATAATCTTTAATTTAAGGATAGTGGCTTGTGGGGCATTTGAGCCTATTTTGTTTAGAACAGGAAAGTAAAGCAAATAATCTGAGGAAGCTAATGAGCAGACTTTACACATTAATTTAAAAAAATACACACTACAATTCCTTTAGAGAACATATTCAACTCTAAAAAATGTTTTTAAAAAAAGCATTCATTTAAAACAAACTACAGATACTAACAGCGTGTGAAGGTAGCAGATATGATGGTTGTAAAGAAAGTTTAAAAAAGTAGAATATGAAGTACAAGATGAGAAAATTCATATATTATATGTTCTCTTTATATAGTAGAATCAAGTATGAATAGTAATTAAAATAAAAGCTACAAATTGTACAAAAGCTCTGACTCACCCTTTACAAAAGGTGAGGTAGTCAGAAAGACTACAAAATTAAAGAAGGAGTTCCTCAGTGGTTTAAGCTGTGAAACAAAAGCTCTCTAGCCCTTAGGCATTGCAATACCAGGAAACTGATGAATCATTCTATGCTCATCAAAGCTGTAATTGTGTTATCAACCCCCAAAGGACAAAGAATTAGGTTGAGCCATTTCATGTAACTTCACTTACCAGACAGCCCCATACATGAGAAAACAAGGTATATTCATTATGACTATATAATGAAAACATTTAGTTACAACCCTCATGCAAAGATTATCATCATTTGTTCTTGACAAGGTGGACCCTTCTGTACTTTAATAGTGGGGAGCCAAGCTATCAAACATTCAAATATGGAAATGTAAAGTATTACATGAAATGGCTTTTCAAACAGTGTTATTACTTAATTTCTGCTTAGTTTGTCAGTAAACTTTGTGACCATTATAATGACTTGCACGTAACCGTTTCTGGCACCAAAAAGACCAAAGTGCACAAAAAGACACAATTCACACACACTATGAAGCCAATTTACAAATATGGAGGTTTATTTGCATACCCAAGATGTAGTACATGCCGTTTTAGGGCTGCCTTTAATAGTGTTTTTGTGCCTAGTGCATAACACTTGTATTAAAAAATGAGCCCTCTAATATAAAACAATGCAGATGTCTCTAAACAAATATGATCGTGTCTTAACTAAGTCAATTAAGTTGTATATGGATCATTGAACCAGAAGTAGGGTTTCTTTTATTTTTTCCCGACAGCTGGGATCTAAATTCTAGAATGAAATATTATTGTATGTGGTTTCTATATTTTCTTGCCAAAACTACACAGAGAGCAAATACTTTTCACATCCATATTGTGATACAGCAAATATATGATACAGAGGTATTATGATTTTCATACACTGTAGGTTTTTGTGTTTATATTAAAAAGTGCACTGTTCCATGAAATATGTTGGAAAATTGTGAAATAAGAGTGTTGCAACATTAGAGTTTTTGAATAAGCACCTTTTTAGACCTTGTCACCAATAGGGTTAAACATTATGTTGTCTCTATCATGCTTTTTTTTTTATAGAAAATCATTCATGTTGCATGATGTCAATATGGGGTGTGGTTTGAGGCTTTAAAACCATTGGCTTTGCTGTGTAATGTAATGCAACTTCTTTAGAAAGGAACATAAAGTTGTTTCAAAAGCAAGAATACAATTTTAAAACTCTAGTGCCCTGTGATTGTGCATTTATCTTCATAGTGTGCCCTTGACCCACTTTCAGAGAGCACAGAAAATAAAACAAGAAAATTATGGGGTATGAGATGTAATACAATTCTGGGCATGATGAACCATAAGGCTATAAGGAGAAAACTACATTTTTTCTAGGTGCTGTAGAAATAGCTTTGTAAAAGCCACATATTACTAACAAAAAACGGGAAAATATCAGTGAAATCAACGGGGGGGGGTTGTCAATGCACACTGATATTCGGAGGTACTTAGCACTGAGTCATAAAGGGCCATGATGCAAAAGCAGAGCTATTAGTTAGAATCATCGAGCACCACCCTGTGTCAATGGGCACAGGAATCGTTATACAGATCTAAATAATCTAAATAGAATAGATTTTCACTTACAATATACACCAAAGGACTGAGACAAAAAAAATAATAGCAATCAGACACATAAAGCTTAAAGTGAATAAATTTTTTTTTATCTATAATAAAGACTATAATTATCTAGTAAAACTGCCCTATCAGCATCCTTCCTTGAGTGATGCTATAGCCTTAAATCAACAGACGGTAAACAACATATTAGATCAAAAAGCGAGATTAATGTTCTTTTATCTGTTATTGCCTTGAACCCTGGGCCAAGATCCATGTCCAATATTTATGAGGGGAAAAAATTCCCAACCAAATGTGCGAGTAAGCAAAGACAAAGACCTACAGAAGACAGTCAGACTATTTTACTAGCAAGGCTTATTTCTCATGCTGGCTGCCTATTTTTGTCCTATGACATGTCTGCTTCCTGCCCCTGTCTCGTACAAGGGAATGAGTAACGTTGTGTTTGTACACATATGTACACTACAGACAGCAGTTTTTAGCCTCTCAAATCACTGTTTCCACTTAACCTGACCCCAAATGATGTTTAATCTCTACAGAATGAATCACAACATTTTATAATTAGAAAATCATTTTCTGGCTGGGTTCGATGTGAGGATATCAAGTATTTTTTTCCCTTAAGTCTGCAACATCATCACTGGAAAGATTTGCTTTTGCACTGCTGATACTGCCTCAGATACAGCCAGATTTATCTGAACTCCCCAAATACTTTTATAGATCTGTTCTGGATTGTGAGTAGTAAAGCCAAACAAGCAAACAGTTCGGTGACTGTGCTCAAACAGTTCAGAAAGATTAATAAAAAGCTTTTTAAAAAAAGATATGCGAAAATATATATACAGGTATGAGACCTGAATGTTTTATTATTACAGAGGAAAAGAAAATCTAATTCTGAGATTTCTGGATAATGGGGTTCCAGATAATGGATTCCATACCTGTATTAACCAATTCAAAACTGGAATTTTTCTTATTTGTCAGGACAAGAAAGAGATGACCTTATGTTCGACTGTTTTGCCTAGGATGGTTTCAGGGCCCAGAGCAAAATAGAGTTTGTGTAACCCCATTACTTAAAATATGCAGGACTGGGCAATCTAAGGTTCTACAGCTATAGAACATCAAGCACTAGGGATGGGCGAATTTGAACCATATCGCCAAAAATTCCATACAAGTCTATGGGCCTCATTTCCGTGGCGAAACAAGGCGAAAAAATTCACCCATCCCTATCAAGCACCCTGATAGCTTCCGTTTGTTGCCTGGTATTGGGGTTTGCTTAAAAGCTTAAAAGTAGTTAAAATAAATGGTCTTCTCATACCAGCCTTTTTGTATGTTTATTTGTTTGTACAGGTATGGGACCTATTATGCAGAATGCTTGGGATCGGGGGGTTTTCCATAATTTTGAATCATACCTTAACATAGAACAAAACCTTTATATTAAAATCCCATACCCCCCTACCCTACATAGACCCCCCCTCCCTGCTCCTCCCCATCCTAGGTGCATCTGTAAATGCCCCTAACTCGTTATTTACCCATCGATGCAGATTCAGTGCATCGGATATAAATATAAAGGGTTTGTTTCTCCTTTAAGTCTTCTAAAAATCATTTAAACATTAAATAACACCAATAGGATTGTTTTCCCACCAATAAGGATTCGTAATATCTTAGTTGGGACTTTTGTTATTACAGAGGAGAAAATGTTTTAAAATTCCAAATTATTTGATTAAAACGAGTCTACGGGGGACGACTTCCCATGATACAGAGCTTTGTGAATAACGGGTTTCCAGATAACGGATCCTATACCTGTACGTCCTTGGCCTGGAATTGATATAGTCGAGGGTTAACTATTCTGGAATCTGGCCACAGGGCTATAGTGCTACTACAGGTATGTAACCCAATATCCAAAACGATCATGACCTGTTGTTTTCCATATAAATGATCTTTCCGTAATTTGGGTCTCCAAGCATTAGTCTACTCAAAATTATTTCAGACATTAAATCAACCCAATAGGATTGTTTTACCTCTTCTTAGAATGATTCATTATATCTTAGCTGTAATCACGGACATGGTTCTATTTTATTATTACAGAAAAAAAAGAAGATCAATTGACATTTTTTTTTTTTATTAAATTGGAGTTTATGGATAATGGATCCCATACCTGTACCATTAAAGAAAGTACATATAAAACTGCACATTTTGCTAAACTGAAGAGAAAGACATGAGTATTTTAGCTCAAACTTAAATTGAATGTGCTACAGTACTAGACAGAATTACAATTTGACACATAATCATGTAATTTTAATCCATTCAAAGCGCTATTTAAATTCTGCAGAAATTGATAAAAAAAAAAACCTGACATGATCTATTCAACTTGTTCACAGTCTTCAGTATTGCCGAGAGAGAAATGATGACACTCATGTTATGACGAGGAGTATGGTGCCACCAAGTGGCTCTTATAGGAGACAGTTCATAGAAACTTTAAAAGCTTTGTAAACACATTTCAAAAAAACATTTACATATTTAAACCCCGTTTCTTGGATCTTTGCAATTTTCATAGTATGTTTGCATTTTTAACAGTATAGCTAGTCCTAGGTTGTTTAGCAATTACTCAGGGATCATTTTATTCAGAAACAAAAATAACTATCTTGGGAGTGAGCTCATGAACCGGATATGATCTTATGGATTGAATAAAATAATAATAATAATAATCAACAAAAGACTTTAAATAGCCTCAGCCCACCACTATGTGCAATACTTTTTTTTTACCCTAAATGTGTGCGCATCACCAAGAAAAGGCATATTTTTAATAAAGAAAAAGCAGTCTCTGTCACAGTGGCTTTTTATTCTAATTTCATTTGCAGATTTGCAAATTTATGCAGATTTATTGTTTCTAAAAATATTATTGAAGTAATGGTGCTCATAGGCAGGTACTGGCTGCTGAATCAGTCTCTGGACCATGGGACCAAAAAAAAACCTTTCTTGACCAAAATATGATTGTGGCAATAACAAAGGAAATCAGAGGACGGCATTGGGCCACGGATGTGGCACATGTCCCCATGCAATAGCATAGTTGTGCCTAAAGCTGAATATTGGCATAATGAATGTTTTGCAAGTGACATAACTGGTTATTATGGGACCCAGAGCAAATTCTATTTAGGCCCCAAATTAGAAGTTCGTTTGATCAATTCTACAAAGACATATTAAAAATGCTGATTTATTGGGACCCCACTGGGCCCTTTACACTCATGAGTTTCCTCTGTAGTTGGCAGATACGCTTGGCCCAACCACATATGTGGCAAAATAGTGCAAAAATACATTTTTTTTTTTTTGCAATTTGCACGAAATGAGTTGCTCTTCATGCAGTTGGCAACTTAAAGGACCAGTAACACCAAAAATTTTTATCTAAAAATTCCATTCCAAATGCTAAAATAATAGCCATACCCTAATACATTGATATAAATTACCTAGCTGTTTTTTTCAAAAAATGTCAAAATAGCCTTTCTCCATGACTCTTTGTAACATGTTCCTCCACACAAAACCAGAAGTGAGGAACAGGAAGTCGGAACACAGAAGTAAGGTGGTGACAGTCCGAGCACCATGAGAGAACTGCCAAGGGGAGGGAACGGCTGGACAAACAGCCGTTCTGTTCCCTCCGCACAGCATGTCTCTCTCTCGCCCCACAGACTCTCTTCACAAGCCTTTCACTTCCTTCCACAATTTATGTCTCTCCTCCCCCCCTGCAGCCTTTCTGTATCTCTCCCCGCTCGTTTGTCCAGCTGTTCCGTTTAATCCCACGAAGCATTTATCTTAGAGCAACCTCTAGCCCCACTCTTCTGCCCAGCGATTTGGTTCCCTCCCATCCAGCATTTCTCTCACGGCAGTCTGTCTGCACACAGCCTTTCCCTCCCTGTAGTCTCCCTCCCCTCGGCAGTTCTCTCATGGTGCTCAGACGGTCACCACCTTACCTACTAGGCTGCTCTCTCTGTGTTCCGACTTCCTGTTCCCCACTTTCGGTTCTGTGTGGTGGAACACGTCGGGAGCGAGCACGATGTGGGAACTGGTCGCCTTTTTGCCATTTTACAGAGAGTCATAGAAAAAGGCTATTTTGACATTTTTTGAAAAAAACAGCTAGGTAATTTATATCAATGTATTAGGGTATGGCTATTATTTTAGCATTTGGAATGGAATTTTTAGATAAAAATTTTTGATATTACTGGTCCTTGAACTCTGACAATCTGAAATACAAATGTTCTTTTGATCTTCATTGATGAAAATCAGACTAAACTAAAATGATTACTTTTTGGAAGAAAATGCATGCTGGAAAAACTGCAGTACCAATATATCACACAAGATGGCAATACAATTTTACAATATGCATATTTAAACTTAGAGAGAAATCATTTGTACAGGTATGGGACCTGTTATCCAGAATGCTTGAGACCAGGTTTTTTTTTTTCCAGAAAATGGATATTTCCATAATTTGGATCTTCATATTTTAAACCTACTAAAAAATCATGTAAACATTAAACAGACCCAATAGGCTGGTTTTACTTCCAATAAGGATTAATTATATCCTAGTTTGGATCAAGTGCAAGGTACTGATATTATTAGAGAGAGAGAAAAAAGAAATCACTTTTACCACACAGAACCTCTAATTACAATTTGAATTATATTGCCACGTTCTAAGAAATACGTTCTGTTTCTGCAGAACAAGAAGTTGCTCTTGATTTAACCCTTGTGCATTAAACTCCATACATTAAGTGCTAAAAAAAAAGAGAGAAGAGAAGCGGAAAACAGCCTTGAGCTGCCTAAAAATAGAAGGATATTGTAGTAAGGTATAGGTGATTAACTCAACCATCCAAAAAAACAAACAAACATCTTTTCAAAATATTATATGCTCCAAAGGCAAGTAATATTTGTGACAGTTCTAAAATTGCAACATTGGATTTAGAAAAAACAAATACTTCTGTGATACGTCTATGACAAACACAGATTTCTCATTATGAACTTAAGGCTGGGACCTTAACTAGCAAGGTTTATTAATAGTTTCTTTTGCAGATTATGTTTATGATGCAACAAAACAGACATAGGCCCATGGGGAGAAGAGAAGCTTTAGTCTATAGGCAGTGCCTCTCACAATTCTAGTGGCCAAATGTATTTAACAGCTCACAGCAAAAGATCATCAGTGGCAACAAGTCTGTGACCTTTTTACATTTAGGTAGAACAGTGGGAAAGCAAAAATATAGAAGAAATATATTTTATAGTTAAGCCATTGCTAATTCATTGCTCAGGAAATTGGATACTGGCATGATAAGGGTCCAACTAAACAAGCAGCTAAGTTAAATAGCATTTGCCTGTGGGAAGTAAACTGCCAACTGTATCAAGACAAACCAGAATAAAAGGGGCATATGCACGATAGCTTCATGTCTGATCAGTTTTATCACTACTTAGCACTGGATGGGGACTGTGAGAAACAACAGCTTCAATGGTAGCTATTTTTGTGACTGTATCTAAAAACAAGTTTTTTTTTTAAAGACAGGACGAGTTTATATTGAGTTATCTGAAAATAAACATCCCCTTTAATTCCTACTAGCTAGAATGACTAAAAGTGCACAATCCAAAAAAAAAAGTAAAATGAAATGTCTCCAGGGAAAATCATCATATACAGCAGAGGAGAAATAAGGTTCTGAATAGTGATTGCATGCTGCTTGAAGGACGCCCTTTCATATACAGTAAGGAGGAAACTGCCTACCTAATGTGAATTGACCAATAACATACAAGGCAACTACAGAGGCTACCCTCTGGGTCTCAAGCAACTTCTTTTCAGTGTCCAGGAAGTCAACAATGTACCCATTCAAACTAATTTTCAGTTTCCTTTATTTATATAACAGAAACATACAGTATGTTTGAAGTGCTTTACCCACATGATTCCTTTACATCTGAGCCTAACCCATGGAGTTTAAGAGTGGTGGCAGACGGGAGATTAGCCGGCCAATGACAAACCTTCTCTACTGCGGTGACTAATCTCCCCAAATGACTTCCTGCCATCAAGAATACGAATTGCCGGCGGGATGGAATATGATTTGTTTTGGATTTCCAAAGTCACACAAAGTTGCCTCATGAAGAAACCTGAAAATCTTTGGAAATCTTATGTGATTTGTATGCCATCCCACTGGTGATTGTATTCTTGCCAGCAGGAAGGCATTTGGGGAGATTAGTCACCCGCAGTAGAGAAGTTTTGTCAGTGTTGTCAGTGGGCAGCTAATCTCCCCGTCTGCCACCACCCTAAAATGTAAGGTCACTATCACATTAACACACCATGCTTGAAAACTTGAAGGAAACCCATGCAGACACAGGGAGAATATACAGCAGCAGTGCTAACCATTAAACCATTATACCTACTACAATGGGCCCAACAAAAAAAGATTAGTATGTGTTGATGTTCTACTGCCCTGAAACAGTAAGAATAAGCATGTGTAGCATATGTTGTATGTATACAAATGTTTAACACTACAAAGCATCAGCATGTCACAGATAAATATTCTGCATTTTCTGTAGTTCAGAACAAATATGCATATACAATACAGTAAGCAATGGGCACCCCAGGCAGACCCAATTATTAGCTCACAAGTGGGCTTGAGACCCAAATGGACATTGGAAAAAATATCCTTCATATGCACAGCCAAGCCTCTGATCTGCATCAGCCACCCACAAATTAAGCCATAATTCTGCCTATGGTACAACCAAACCACCCCCCACAAGCCCAGTCTCCTGCCATGGGGCACATGACTGAAATACCCCGATGGCGGCCCTGAATACATATACATACAGAGAACAGGTTGCAACCCTTTGGGGCAGATTTATTTAAGTGTGAATTCAGAACTCACCACAGAAAAACTGACTCACTTTCTATTCATTCCTATGGGGTATTTAAAGCATATTTCTCAAATGGTGAACCCCATAGGAATAAATAGAAAGTGAGTAAGTTTTTCTGTGGCGAGTTCTAATCTCACACTTGATAAATATGCCCCTTTATGTTTAACCAAAAACATTCTTACTACAGTTGAGGTTTATTATCTGTAATGTTTGGGACCAAGGTTATTCTGTACTAAAAATAGGACAAGATGACTCTAATAATTTACTCATACCCCTGATTGGTGCTCCTCTTTTGTAAGAAGCACACCAGCCTCGGCTAATGAGGTGCCGCCATCTTCTACCGGCTTCAAAGGTATCCTCTATGCCTTAAGGTGGCCATACATGGAGAGGTGGGCAATATCGGGCTGATCCGATCGTGGGCCCTAGGGCCCAACGATCGGATCCTAACGATGCCTAACAGGCAGTCGGATCGCAGGACCGCATCAACGAATAGATGCGACCGCGATCCAACAGGATATTTTGTCCGACTTTTGGCCAGATCTCGATCGGTGAAGCCCGTTGGGGGGCCCCATACACAGGCCAATAAGCTGCCGACACGGCATGCATACTGAAACTTTTCTGAAGAGTTCTCTGTCTGCGCAAAGTCTGAAGAAAGACAGGGGATGCCTAGAAAGATGGCAGCAGCCCTCATCCTGATTATTAGAGTCACTAGAGGGTGTCTAAACATTTCTACACCTCAGTTACTCAAGATCTTTTTGTTCTTTAAATAATAAAAGAAACCCAGTAAAATTACCATTAACACTGATTGCTTGCTTGCTTGGTTAAATGAAATGCAGTCATATTATTACGAATTAAATTAAACAATTCTAATCTTAATTTAAGAAAACATCTTACCAAATAAAGTAGAAAGGTATGAAGACCTGTTCCGAGTCCAACTGAGGACAGTATTCCTAAGCCTACCCAGTAGGCACACCATAAACATTTTTTCTCAACATACTGTACATACTGAAAAACAGGAAAATGCAATGAATTATAATGAAGACAAAAATGTACAGTACATTTAATTGCTTCAAAAGCAGGTGACATATACAATTACAGTTAAAAAATGTTTAATTACAAGGCCTTACATTTTTTCAGGCACAGACAAAAATGAAACCAAGCTAATTACATGCATCAAATCATGGTGTACATTGATCTGGTGTAAATAAATATATCATTTTCTGTTTATGGTTGAGTTTTGGAGAACCGATTTTTTTTTTCTCCCTGTCCACCTTTCCACTAAGACAATCATTTTTTCATGTTTTTTCTGGTTAAGAATTACCTTGTAAATGGTATATTCATAGAAATAAACATGCAGTACTTAAAAAGGCAGTTCTGTTTTACTAAATTAAAAAAAATTACTTTGGACTAATATTTGTTTTGCACAAAGAAAACACTGCTATATACAGAGTAAACAAAATCCTCTTGAAGGAGCTTGCTTTGTGAAACCATGGTAAGCTTATGCTATGCTACTGGAGAATGATATGTGAAAATCATACCTGTTGATGTGCTCCTTCTATATAATACGCTACTGAAAGAACTGCAAGCAGCAGCAAAATAGACATCACCATCATCCGACGGTGCCATAATCTTACAAGAGAATAAAAATACATCCAATTGTTAGAAAATTAAGTGCACGATCTGAACAAAGTAAAGCAATATGGGTGATGATCAAAAATAAGAGTTTTAAAAATCTTTCAAATATTGCATGAAACATACCTGCCATGGAAAAAATGGAAACATAAAGGGGACATAAAGATCTGACATGCATAGAGACTTAGAAACATCAGGGGAAATAAATATATATATATTTATCGTTCTGTATACAAAGTTATTGATGAGCAAAATTTTTCGCTAAGTTTTGCTGTGAAAATGACGCCCATAGACTCTAATGGGTGGAAAAAATGTTGCGCGTCAAAAATTTGTTGCACATCAAAAACATTTTGTAGCCCATAAACGTTTCTGTTTAGCTCATTTTCAGCGAAGTAAAACGATTACGGCCTTAGGACAGGCCCACACATAGGCCTAAATCAAAAGCAGGCCACACAGAGCAACGTCATCACAGCATCTGGCCAGTGAACAACTTAACTGTAACAAGTCATGTATGTTTCCAGCAACAAACATTCTATAATCGCAATCCCTATGTAGAAAACTCACAGATCTATGGGTGATTCAAGCCCCACGCTGCCCTAATGTGCAATTCCCAGTGCTTCTTTTTTTTGGGGTTTTTTTTTTGCATTACTACATGGGCAAGAAGGGACCACACTGCTAAAGCCAAATTTAGAATTTAAAAAGGAAATGTCAGCTTTTATAGTAAGCTGTGGGCATTGCATTCTGAAGCAGGTTTCTCAACCTGCCTCATGGTAGGAATGCCTTTATGGAGATAAAGACAAAACATGTATTGTTTTGGCAACTACTGAGATAGGGAATAATGGAATGTGGTTGTGTCATAACTGGACTTGTTTATGTCGAGGACATGGCTGATGTCTCTGATAATGTAGAATGTTGATATTCTGCCTAGTTTATCTGAAATGTCTTAAGAACGCATTTTCTGTGACCATTTAACCAAATGTATTTTCATCCACATCTTAATAATGTCATTTTGCACTGACAAGAACACTTGAGGTAAAACTTTACTAGGCAAGAGTATTACATGCAAAGCATCATAGATGCAGAATCACAGGTTTACGGAATAGCTCAGTGTGCTATAGACTATAACTAGTAAAACAAGTACATGTAAATGATAAAACAACTGGTCATGTATTTGCAGCATTTTAAGATCAGCAGTTTTCCACCACACTCTAAGCACGTCATAATATCCTTTAGCTGATATGTACTGTACAAAGGTTCTAGTGACAAAGTCTTCTTAAATGTGGCAAGACCTTTTGACAGATTTCACCATAAGCTGTATTCAAGAGATAATTAGCTGGTCAGCAATAGCATGCCAGAGACCTACAAACAGACAATATAACTTAAACGCATAACTGCTACAACTTACAAACAAGAGGATAAATACATATTTACCTTATGCTCCAATCCTTCAAGTTTATTAGGACTTCCAGGATAAAATACTGCAAGGTAATTAGTGGTTTTCTCCAGAGAACAATACTTTGTCTTTCTTCAATGTCCCTTGTCTTCCTATCACTTATAAAAGAGGGGTCTGAGAAATAAAAAGTTTATTTTAAACAGCTTTTATTGTCTTAATTCATGTAGTGTCAAAAGAGTACACAGAACTTTACAGAGAAGCTATTTACCATTCACATTATTCCCTGTCCCAGCAGAGCCTTCAATCAGGTTCCCAACCGGCTGGTCTAAGTATCCAAGAGGGTCAATAGACACTGGCCAGAGGGACTGACTGAAGGCTCTTTTATTCAAGACTTGAGAGCCAATTATTTTAATCCACAACAAAATATCCAGATTTAGTGTAAAGTGAAAACACCAATCAATATGAAATAAAATGAAAAAATCTGCCACTTTATGTAAATATTTGTATACTCTGACTGATAAATATGATATCATTGTTACACGAATTGAATTTTTAAACCTCGGATGAATTAAATCGACCCTAAAACTCAAATTGAATGTCAGGAAGGCTGCAAACCACTCCAAATTGATCATCCCTGGACCTCTCCCATTGACTTAAACAGCAATTCAGCAGGTTTTAGGTGGCAAATAGTCGAATTTGAGTTCTTAAAGGGCCGGAGTATGATGAATCTCTAAAAGCTCATTAGAATTTTTTTAAAAAAAAAAAAAATCGAATTTGAATAACTCCCTAGCTGAATGTGACAGTTGGGACAGTTTATTTTTTTAATTATTTGTTAATCTAACAACATATGAGTTGCTGTGTATATATATATATATATATATATATATATATATATATATATATATATATATATATATATATATATATATATATATATATATATATATATATATATATATATATATATATATATATACTATAAAAAGTGACCCACAAAGCAATTGGGAATGCACCTCATTTAACAACATGCTAACCTACGAAAACACCTGCATTGAAGTGCAGGTATAACATTGCTGAAGGATCCTAGCTCCTATTTTCTATTTTTTTTTTTCGGTTTAGTTGCCTTTTGCCCCTCCTGTCCCATACATCCTTCTACGTTGCAAACCATGTTCCTTCTATTGTTTGTGCTGTGTGCATGCACAATTAACATTTGTGTGCATGATTTAATATTTGCTATGTACACAACAGCATCATTTGCATGAACATATAGTTTAGAGCAGCTATTTTCATAATGTAGCCCTGAAGTTCCTAAAGGGGAAAAAGACCAATGGATGGGGGGGGGGGGAGAAATGTGTGAAATATGAAGTGAATGCCTATGTACCATATGGATATAACAACCTAAACTGAACCAGTTGCTAACAAGCACCTAGGCTGCAAATAGCACAAAGACCTTAACCAAGACTAAGCAATGAGAGATAAAATAGAAATAGAAAAAATAATACGTTTTGTGATGTTGCAAAAAACATTTTATATCTGTTTTCTAATCCTTGTCCTATTTTTTATTTCCCACCTACATAACATGATACAATCTGTCAGCTATCATACAAGTTACCAAACTCCTCTTTTACAAAGCTCCTCTTTTATTCTGCAATATGCTTTGTTTTTGGTTAATCAAATATTTCAAATAATTAAATATTCCATTCAAACTTTACACAGAAGGTATGTTGTATTCTGAGGTTAATTTCAGATTTAGGCTATAAATTACTGAAAATATGCACAACAGCTTTATAAAAAAAGATGCCCATAAGGCATGGTAGATGCGGTATTCTATATCAACAAATACAGCAATGTAGGGGTGAAAGGATACACTACAGTCTAAAATTACATTTGCTGTGTACATGTGCTTGTGCACACAAATTAAATGTCCTGCCCTTTATAAATCAATACAATTGGAATAATTCAATTACATTGCAAGAATACACAAATAAATATTTGGCTCACCTTGAAAGCTTCCATTGTTTTGTTCTTTAGCCATTCCAAAACGCCTCTGTTCACAATCAGTTCCATTCTCTGCCATTTCATATGCCACTTTGTCTTGTGATACTTACATAGAGAAATAAAACAAATACACACCAAGTTTAGCTTTCTGACAGGCATAGCAATAAAGCATAAATAATCCTCTGTTAGACTGCATGCCAGTAATAATAATAACTACATTAGGAACCAACATGAACAAAGAATAACTTAATGATGTCTGCTGATACTGTTTAGACAAAAAAGCAGCAATGAATGGATTAACATAAGAATAAAAAAAGCCACGCCACCCTAATTTCTGTGTATGCACAGAACGTAGTCCAATCCAAAAAGGAGCACTATAGTCCTTTCGGTTTGCCGGTTTGCACAACTGCGCAGAAATTGCCGATCTCTCGGTCATCTTAACGAGGACGCCAAAGAAGGACGCGTAAAACTTCGCTGGAAGTATCTGCGGCAAAGGGTTAGTATGGAGTATAGGGCATTTCCCGGGGGGGGGGGGTAGTTAGCCTGGGGGGAGGAGGGAGGGCTACCTGGGGTGGGGGGTAGGGTTTTTTTCCCCACAGGTTGATTTCTCCTTAAAGCAGCAGCAAATCAGCAAATTATCTGAACATATATTTGACTGTAATAACATGTATGTTTCATCATCACAACGGTTTTTATTAACCATTGCATGCACTAAAAAGATACATTAAAATATGTTTGTATATTTACCGTAGCAAACAGACTATAACATGAAAAGGACAGATTTAAAGATTCCTAATAAAAAGTAGCAATGGCACTAACATTCTAAGCCCATAGAACAATTTGTTTGTTCCTGCTGGGAGTCAGTAACACTGATAGTATTGTGAGCTAAAAGCTGGCAAGAGGTAAAGGAGGAAGGCAAATAGAGCAGAAGCTATAAAATCAATAAAATTAAAGGGGAACTCCAGAAAAACATAACTTAAAGTTTCTGAAAAGTAAACATAATTTCAAGGAACTTTGCAATATAGATTAATTAAAAAATATGTAGACTTTTCATGATTTTTAATGGTTTCTGACAGTTCCCTAAGCCTAGCACCCTGCTGATCTGTCTGACTACTTTGCTGAGCAGGCTGACTACTGTTACTTTGTATTAACAGCCATCTGTCCTCAGCCTGCATCCTCCAAACCCCACAATTCCCAACACACATGATTTCAATAAGGAAAGGAACATCGCAGTGCAATGCATTGTGGGTTATGTAGTCCCTGCATGCTGTCTGTAAACTGTGGAGAAGTTATTACAATTTGTAACATCAGTGTTTAGTCCCTCCTTCCCTGCCAGGATTTCAAATAATGCAGACAGATAACAACTGTTAAATAGCTGGATTACAGCAAAGAAAATGGCATTTATTCATACTTTTTGAAGAAACGGGTAACTGTGATGGATATATTAGGGGTTTCTGTGTTCTGTGGGCCTCTTTATCAAATTTTGGTTTGGAAGCCGGAGTTCCCCTTTAAGAGAAGAGTTAAAAGTGGCTGCGAATGGGAATTTCCATTGGATATTAAAAGTTAAAAAGGTAGACTTAGACTAGCCCTTTAACCAGCACAGAGAGATATCTATAGTAACACAGCAGCAGTCATGACACGGAACAGAAACGAGTGTAAAGTTGACAGAATGTCCCGGCAAAACATTGAAGTATTCTCTCAATATGTTTCCGGCAGCTGATACACACACACAATTACACCAAAAGCACATCCCTGACTGTTCTCCATTCACCACGCTAAACACTGTACAATCAACTACTGCCCAGTCACTTCCAGTTCGCTAATTCTGCGCTACTTGGTACAATCCACCCTTCGCCTGAATGGTACATTCTTTAGCAGCTCATCCCACACCCGGCATTCTCACCTCTTTTTGAGTCCTGGCTGCCGATTCTCTCACCTCCTAGTCGGCTTCTCTTTTCTCTCTACCTGTCACACTCACCGGGTCACACAACCGGAAGTCCTCCTGACGTGGGGTACATCAACACCCCCTCCCCTTGCAGTGACATAAAATATCAGCGTCTCGCGCTGGGCATTGGTCAGACACTTTGTAGTAGTGAATGAGCTTTGCTGGAGCCAAGACGGGGGAAGGTTTAGTGATGAAAGGGCAAATAGATAGCCGAAGCTAATTGGTTGCTTAGGGATGACGACATATCCATGCGACGGGTTCGCTGAAGCATAGGCAAGTTGTCACGTGAAAATCAACGTGGGCATATTAGATAGAGCCGGCCGGCTATGGTTTGTGTTAATCCTATTGCGTGGGTTGTAGAAAAGCATTCGTTTTGGCTGATAAAGGGCCAGTAGTAACACAGTTAGTAGCTGCAGTGCATGCTAGCTAGCGCTCTAGTCTTTACTGATCCAGCAAGGGAAAGCTCAAGATTTGCTTTCGCACTCCTAGTTTACACATACTTCTGTAGTTAGGTATGTAGCACTTCCCATGTGAGGACTTCGAAAAAAGTTTTGGTTAAAGAGGCAGTATGCCCCCATATTTACCATGTGCTCAACATTAAGAGCATGTTTGGAACATACATTTGACCTGTAAAGTCTAGTTTTGTCATTTTCACTCAACAGAATAAAAAAAAAAATCACTTTTGTAACTTCCTACTCCTTGGTCTGTGTATGAAGAGAAAACATAGTAATACAAGTTGCCAGTCACAGGTAAGGCCTCTGTAAAACCAGTTTCTCTGCAAAGGCTGCAGATTGGAGCAGGGAGGGGTTTGTTTACACAAAGCACATGATTTCACAAATAACCCTGTTTTCAGTGGGAAAGAAGGCTACACTACCCTTTTAAAGATTTTTTATTTTATATAAGACTCCTTCATGTTCTTTAGACCAACTATGCATCCAGAACTGCTGGTTTCATAGCACTCTTTGCTGTGGTACAGTAGTTTTTTTTTTTTAAATTGCCCCCATCTGCACTAGAACACCTGCACTGGGAGCTCCCATTTTTGAGCGGCCATGTTGGGGCACACATGTCTGATGTAGATGCCTCATGCTCTGAAATCATGTGCATAATGAGCGAGTTGCGGCACAACAATTGTGTAACAATGTGCCTTTAAACACAGTTTTACTGCTGAAACACTGCTACATGACCTATCAGCCCTGTTTTCTGCATGCTTGAAGTGGAGACATTCTCATGCTTGCACTTAAAGGAAAACTATACCCCCCAAACAATGTAGGCCTCTATTAAAAGATACTGAGTAAAACAGCTCATGTGTAAAATCCTGCTTCATGTAAATGAACCATTATCATAATAATATACTTTTTTAGTAGTATGTGCCATTGGGTAATCATAAATAGAAAATTGCCATTTTAAAAAATAAGGGCCGCCCCCTGAGATCGTAAGATTCACTGTGCACACATACAAACCACATGTAAGGTCACATGAGCCAATTAACAGACAGAGTTCTGCCTTTTGCTTCCTCACTTCTTCCTGTTACAGTTAGTGTTGTAGTATTTCTGGTCAGGTGATCTCTGAGGCAGCACATATAGAGTCACAAAATGGCGGTTCAAGGCAAGAGATGTAAAAGGGCAATATTTATGTAAATATATATTCCAGTTTGGTAAGATTCTTTAATATGTCATTCAATTTGATATAAACTGTAATCTGTTGCTTAAGTATTCATTTTGGGGGTATAGTTTTCCTTTAATCGGCTGTGCCTTGATATCTGGTGTAGTCAGTCTTTTGTTATGCAGTCTACTGACCCTTATGTTCTAAGCAAAACCGTGCATTCTGTGACGGACAGACCCTGATTCATGCCTCGTGAGACCAATATACTGCTTTTTCAAGCTTTCTCGATGGGGCGGCAGTTGAAACGTATTTACGCAGCGGTCTGCCTTTTTTTAAAAAAAACGCACTGTAAAAACTACATAAAAACACATGTGTCCATGGCCTAACTCTGTGGTTCCAAATCACCAAGCTTTCAGTTGCTAACACAGTTCAGAATTAGTACTTGAGGAAAGCGAGTCGCTCAAACAAGATTAATCAGTTAAGCCATTATGTATAAGACACAAGGACAGATCTAGCATTAAGATGACAATAAACACATGTTGGCTCTTGCAGGTGATTTGATTTGTTGCCCGCAATCATACATTTTTATCATGGGCGTCATCTCCCCGTCAGTCACAGCCCTAAAGGTAGATATGTAGCATTGAACAAATTGCTCTGTTTTAATACGGTCAGAACTGCTAATTCATTTAATTACATGTTTATTTTGATGTTTGTTCCTCACTTCAGGTAGTGTTAAATGGATAATTTGACTAACCCTGCAGCTCTTTCACTGGCAGCAGGGCTGGCTTGTGGCCTTTTTCTTGGATGTAGCCTACGTGGACACTATGGCTTGCTTGCTTCAGTATAGTGGGTACTGAATCAAGCATTAATGGAGAGACCAGCAAGTTCAAGATGGTGATAGTTGTAAGTAATTATTTGAAAATGGGGAAAGGAAAGGTGGCTGCACAGTGCTCTCGTGCTGCTGTGTCTGCTTACATGCAGCTCCTTAAAAGGAACCCAGAACTACTTAAACAGTGGGAGTACTGTGGGCAACCAAAGGTAGTGGTGAAAGCACTAGACGAAGACTTGTTTGTTGAGCTTCTCTCCCATGCTAAACAGCTTGGATTAACAGATGCAGGTTGTACTCAAATAGCTCCAGGATCTCAGACTGTTCTTGGTGTAGGACCTGGCCCTGCTAACTTAATTGAATAATTTGCTTGTGTGCTAAATTATATTATGAAATCAAATTCAGAAAACTACAAGGTTCTAATACATGAATTATTTCTTTGATTGTGATACTTTTTTAAAAAAAACACCCAATGAATTTGATTAATCAAATCAGTTTCTTAATTAATTCTCTGTATAATTAAATTAATTCTCATGACTTATTATAATAACAGGTCATCAAGATAAAAACATAACGTTCTAAAAACTTTTTCCTGCCCCCGGCAGACATTAAGCCTCTTAAACTACAGCTCCCAGCTAGGGTTGCCACCTTTTAAAAAAAAAATTACGGGCCAGTGGTGGTGGTGGGGCGGACCGTGCTGCAAAAAGGGGCGGAGCCACCGGGGAGCTGTAGTTTAAGAGGCTTAATGTAGTAATAACAAAGTACAATACTTATATTAAAAGGAAGCATTGATCCCAGGGCAGGAAACTGTTTTTATTCGAGTTGGGGCAAAATGAATCCATTAAACAGTTCCAAAAGGCAGAAATCATTGGTGGCTACGTCAGAATTTTTATATGCCAAAATGTGCAGCCAAACAAATAAGAAAGAGTTGGTATAAAGCCTTACTCCCTGCCGATTTTCTGTTGATTTCTTCTGCTGGATAAAAAGAGGGGGGGGCAGCATGAGGGAGAGAGAACCCTTTGCAGCAGGCAGGAGAAGCTGCAAGCGAAACGGAACCAGAAGCTCCGCCCCCTTTGTGACATTATCAAGCTCACATTCTGACAGGAAGCAGGAGAAAGCTACAGTCTGGCTGTCACAGTCAGCCACAGTCGGATGCAAAACTACATTTATGAAGTGAAAACAAGCTTTAAGGAGAAAACAGTCAGCATGACCTATAGGTAACTTCAAATGAAGAATCATTTTTTTAAAAGAAGTTGTTTTGCTGTCAGCTTCCCTTTAAGTGGACCATTGTTCGAAGCGTGATTGTAAGTTGAACATGGGTGCTGCCATTATTATTCATGCAATGGAAAGATGTGTGCTAAACCATGAGTTCCTACCAAAGATAGGAGTTAATCAATATTAAAAGAGTGTGAATGTGGGAGCACCAACCATCTCGAGAAGCAATGGTGGTGTACAGGGTCTGAAATATATGATATGAAACAAAAAAGAGCATAGAGGAGCGACCCTTTTGAAACTGCACCAACCCACCTAATTGGTCATATCACTCTACTGGAATGAGAAAAGTAAGACATAACTTTTTAATCTCCGTTCACACCTCCATGCCGCCAATCTCGTTTCAATGTTTGTCTAAGCCATTAAGGCATTACAACAATACAATGCACAACAGTCCTGGGTGCTGTGTACTGTGGCTCCCACACATATTGTTCCCGAAGATGCCACTGCCTATTAACCATTTAATCTCATATTAGACGGTTATTTTAAGTCTCAAAAGTTACGTCTTACTTTTCTCATTCCAGTAGAGTGATATGAATAAGTGGGTTGGTGCAGTTTCAAAAGGGTCGCTCCTCTATGCTCTCATTAAACAGCACACACACAAATACATAGAAGAATGAACCTATCAGCATCTGTGGTTAATCGCCAGATTTGCATTATTACATCTATTTCAGTGTTGCCCATTGAAAACATAGCAAATGTAAGAAAAGCAGTGCACGCATACGTACATGCAATACTTATTACAATATAGAGTAGGAAATGATAAGCCAACAAACACCAATAACAAAACAATGTATATATTATAGGAAATCTAACGGTATGTACTTTTTTTTACATAAGAGTGCCTCCATGGCTTAAACTGCTTGCAAACTAGGAAAGTTGTCAGCTCTTACTTATAACAGTCTGTAGAACAAAATATATGTACAGGTATGGGACCAGAATGCTTTGGACCTGGGGTTTTCCGGATAAGGTGTCTTTCTGTAATTTGGATCACCATATAATGACTCTACTAAAACATTAAATAAACCCAAGTAAGTTGTTTTGCATGCAATAAGAATTTGACCAGTAACATCAAAAAATTAAATTGTTTTAAAGTAATAAAAATATAATGCAGTGTTGCCCTGCACTAGAAAAACTGCTGTGTTTACTTCAGAAACATTACTATTGTTTATATAAATAAGCTGCTGTGTAGCCATGGGGGCAGCCATTCAAAGGAGAAAAGGCTCAAGTTACACAGCAGATAGCAAATAAGATATGTCTGTCTAATGGTGTTATCTGTTATCCATTATCTATCCTGTGCCATTTAGCCGTTTTTCAATTTCCGCCATTGCTACACAGCAGCTTGTTTATATGAACTATAGTAGTGTTTATGAAGCAAACACATCCGTTTTACCAGTGCAGGGTAACACTACATGATATTTTCATTACTTTAAAACACTTTCAGTTTTTGGTGTTACTGTTCCTTTAAATCTTAGTTTGGATCAGGCACAAGGTATTCTTTTATGATTACAGAGAAAAATAGAATAACTTTTATTTTTTAATTGTTGTTTAAAATCTATGGGGGCTTTCTGAATAGTTTCTGGATAAAAGATCCTATAACTTTACACTTAATCAGCACATAATTGATTTCCTTTAACACTCTTATTCCCATTTGTGACTGGCACACCATGCTTTTTTCACCATAGTGGAAAATAATGCCTGGAAATTCGGAATCTGCAGTTCTGGCATTCTTGATGGCACTTAAGGGGGTTACACCATTTATGTCAGAATAAGGTACAGTACATGCTTGGATTATACTAGCATTCAAAATAAAAATAATGTACCACTGAACATTGAGTATAATGCTTTCTATTTAAAAACAAATCACGACAGACTTTAGTACCAAAACAAAACACTGCCATTATTTTTTTTACATTTCAGAAATAAATATTAAATATTAGCTTTTTGTTTTGTTACCAAATTCAGTGGTGTTATATGTTTCACAACTGGATACTGAAGTAATCCGTCTAATAGGGAATATCCTTTATAGCAGTTCACAAAAGAAAGCATGCAACCACCTTATTTTCAAAATCACCAAGGACACATGACATTTGTCAAAATATACATAATATTAAAGGACGTAAATTGTTGTTGTAGGTGTTGTTGTTAAACAGTAGTGGTTATGTCTTCACAAGTCCCAAGAAGCATGATAATTGAAAATGCAGCACCTAAGAAGAAAACATATAGAATAATTAAAACAGATAAGTTACTACAAATTGCAAAGATGTTGACATCCTCCAATATTGATGTTATTTATCCAGGTGGTAGTAGTAGTAGTAGTGTGCTAGTCTGAAATACAGTTTTAGCATGCTAGTGCTTCATCTCACTGAAATAAGACCCTTTCTATATACAAAATATTAAAAATAACTGTACTGTTTAAGTTACTCTTCAACGTCTCACTATACACAACTTGTCACTCTTCATGCTGAGGTCTGGGTCAGACTTTGATTGACAGGTTGAGATGGGAGAGTGAAGAATAACTTGATTATTTAATTAAAAAAGGGCAGAATCTTTAATTGATTGTACCTTATTTCAGCAAGATGAAATTTATATAAAATTTTCAAGATAGATCCCCTTTAATAGATAGTCACATACTATATACCATTGTTGGATCATCAGAAAAATACTGAAATAGAATATAGTTTTCATCAATTTTACAATTAGCAAAATGAACCTGGTAATTGTCTTAGCTGTACCATAAAATGCATGATGTAGTGCATTTACGACCATTACAAGTTTACATAGGATGCAAGAACAAATACATTGTTTTGAGTTCTCGTTTGTCACCTGTGCACTGAACCGCTGGTTTGTTTACAGCAGCGGGCAGAGAAAATTAGAAGGCAGTGGGGGCAATATCCTCTAACCAGACAAAAGTTGAGGTATTTACTAATATAAAAACTCTTAGAGGGCTTAGTGCCCATAGACACAAGTGTCTTTCCAGAATGAAACACAAAGGTCTGTGTACTCCCTTTGGCAGCACTTTTTTCATAAAGGTGGCTGGAGGCAGCATGTGGCCATCCCCTTGAACACCTTTAGTTTAGTTAAAGGAAAACTATACCCCCAAAATGAATACTTAAGCAACAAATAGTTTATATCAAATTGAATGACATATTAAAGAATCTTACCAAACTGGAATATATATTTACATGAATATTGCCCTTTTACATCTCTTGCCTTGAACCACCATTTCGTGACTCTATCTGTGCTGCCTCAGAGATCACCTGACCAGAAATACTACAACACTAACTGTAACAGGAAGAAGTGAGGAAGCAAAAGGCAGAACTCTGTCTGTTAATTGGCTCATGTGACCTTACATGTGGTTTGTATGTGTGCACAGTGAATCTTACGATCCCAGGGGGCGGCCCTTATTTTTTAAAATGGCAATTTTCTATTCATGATTACCCAATGGCACATACTACTAAAAAAGTATATTATTATGATAATGGTTCATTTACATGAAGCAGGGTTTTACACATGAGCTGTTTTACTCAGTATCTTTTAATAGAGACCTACATTGTTTGGGGGGTATAGTTTTCCTTTAATAGCAAATAACGGGGGTCAGTAATTTCAGAATGCCTATGACAACCATTAAGTACAGGGCTCTGTTGCGCCCACAGCACTCAACAACTTATTTCTGATGACGTGAGGTGCAGAACCCAAATATGCCCCAAATGCTAGTTCTCTGTAACATGCACATGCCTATATGGTTTTAATAATGAAGCCGTACCATCTTGTGTTGGGAAACCAAGAGACCAATGAAAGCTGTAGAACTGTAATCCTCAGAATGATAGAATTGACATAGCTATAGCAGTATATTATTTATTTACATGACTAAAAAAATAGCTTTTTTATTTTAATATTAAAAAAACTCTAATATCCATGTTTAATAATGCATTTCTTATACACCAGAGGCATGTATCAAGTTGGAATAAAATCATCTAAAAAAAGATTAAAGCAAAAGATAGAAAACCATAAAGACTTTCTGATGACTAAACATTATTTCTGTTTGGGGCATGTACTGTAGCAGCATTGCTCACCTGAATGCAAATTTAAACTGCTTGTTGGAGCAGGGGGGCTTTGATGATTACAGATGCAGCATTTACTTAATACTAACACGTTCCTATGGAAGTGTAGCATCTATGCTTTACGGCTCTCTAAAAGGGATATGGTGATGATTGACTCGCTACATGATAGTGAAGCATAAATTATTCCAAATAACATTATTTAGCAGCCACATTTCTTTATTGGCTGATTACAGCATCCACTGTAGAAACAATACAAACCTTAAATGTCAATGCCGTGTGTTCAGCATCTTAGCAGTGAAACTCCAGCGTTCCTTGTGATGAAAATTCCATCCAGTCCATCCAACTGAATGTCTCTTTGAAACCTTAAATACAAAGGGAACCAATGGCTCAGCAAAAAGGAGCTAACGCATGCATCCATCCATGTAAATATGTCCCACACAGGATTTGAACCCAAGACTCCCAGACCATAAACCAGTCACATTACATGCTACACCACAGGGTCCTTTCTATATGGAGCTGCCTCCAGATGACCATTAAAACCTTAAATACAAATGGAACCAATGGCTCAGAAAAGAAGGATCTAAAGCAGGAATTTGGGTCCAACACAGGATTTGAACCTAGGACTCACAGACCATAGACCAGTCACATTACATGCTGCACCACAGGATATTCTCCTTATGGGGGTTGCCTCCAGATGACTACAAAGGTAACCAATGGCTCAGCCAAAACAAGCTAACGCATGCATCCATGTAAATGTGTCCTTCACAGGATTTGAACCTGAGACTGATAGTCCATAAACTGGTCAACTTATTTGCTGCACCACAGCGTCAACTCTACATGGAGCTGAATCCTGATGACCCATCCATCCAATAATGTCCATCCAGTCCAATCCAATCGTACCCCCATCCTTCGTCAGTGCCCCATGCACTGCTGATGTGCAGGTTGAGTTTTTCATCAAGATATCACATGCTGCATTTTCTTTCGCTTGACGCACGTTCAGATATCAATAAAATAGAGGGTTGCATTTGTAACTGGCATAAACATACTTAAGGCTCTTTCTCACAAGCGCTTAAACCTGCGTTCAGCCACAGGGGAGTGCAGGAAGAAACTCACAGTATTAATTTAAAGGGGCCCATACTGACACAGACACAAGTAAGCTCTAAATGCAGGTGGAATGCAACATTCTGTGTTTGGCGCTTACAAGGGTTGTTTGTTTCTTCCTGTGCTCTACAAGCGCTCTTGTGGAAAAGCCATTAGTTGTTTTTAAAAATGCATATAAATCGCACAAAATGCCCATAAGTAAGAGCCCTAAGGGACCTTTTTGCAGAGTTTAAGTTAAATCACCCCAAATATATCAAATTTCCTTGCAGAGATTGTGGTATATGAGCAAATGTTAGCAGCGTCATTTGCTTGTACATCTCAACGATTTAATTATCTAAAGATTTTCAAGTTATTCTACTATAACCTCCAACCTGCTATGTATAGCCTGCAGGCAAGGAGTTCTTGTAAGTAAACAGACTGAAAAACCCCAATAAGCACATCCACATGCATCTGATCCACTTGCTGTTTTGATTACCCTCTGATAGGATAAAATGTGCATGCCTATGTAATGATAGGTACTACACCACTATTCTCATTCTTCCTCCCAAGTGTTCCCTGTTGTAGTCTGGTGCATTTGCATTACATACATTGCAGGAGCATTATATACTGTGCATGCAAAAAACATGGTAGATCACTGTGCTTTGCATTTGCCTCCTTCTCTGCACTAAAAATTGCAGCAAATATCTGCACTCCAAAGCAAAGTGCAAGTACCTGCTTCCCCCAAAGAATACTGCACTACCTGCTTTGCTGTTCTCAATTGAGCCCTTTACTTTAACACTTTGTTTGCCAAGCACACACACTGTATATGCTTGCAGGCATGGGCTCTATCTGCCAAGAATGTACTAGGGACGTTATTGAGCAGATTTGCACTTCTCTCTGCATTGGTGGCTTCTGCTGCCTCTGCATAGAGTTATAAGCAATGACAGCCTGGGCAATTAGGCTGGATGGCTGTCATATTGGTCCTGCAATGTGATTGTTGCAGGACAGACCTCTAAGTAGCAGATATGACTGGATTGTGCAGCTGCTGTTATGCCAGCCTCCAGTGATGCCAGTGTACCTCTTGCTCCAGAAACGGTAAGTTGCCTTTGCGTACACACACACTTATGTACATTTACACACATTTTAGTAAAGATTGATTTTTTTATGTTGCACTTAAACACACATTGCCACAACTTTTAGAAGTGTTTTCACCAATACCACTTTTTTGAAACTTGTTTTTCCCATAAAAACTGCATATTTTGTCAGCATGACTATGGGATGACTATTTTGATAACTAATTATGCAATTTTATCCCTGTATTATTGTTCCTTTTGTGTTTTTTAGCATAGTATTGCAGTTTGGAACTTTGGTAAAAGGGATTGTTCACCTTCAATGTACACATCTTATGAAACCACTAACAATGCTCTCAATGTGTTAGAAAAACCATTTTCCATAATAAAAAGTAAAAATGCCATTGTAAAAGCTATTTTTTATACCTATTAAAGGGGACCTGTCACCCAAAAAAATTATTCAAAATCCTATTTTATCACATAAGTCAAGCAAAATGAACTTTAATTACACTATATAAATTATTTGAATCGTTTCCATCAGTCTGGGAATTCATAATTATAGCAAGCAGGCAGGAGCCATTTTGTGGACACTGTTATTAAGGCAAGTCTTGTATCATCTCAGAATCTTGTTTGTGTAACAGAATGGGGGACCTGATGTCCATCCCCATGCCCTGGTTACACAATTAAATGGTTAACAGAACAGGGGAATGTGGGGAGAGCAGTGACATCTAGGAAGTGCCGAATGGAAAGTGAAAGTAATTGTCTGTCTCACCTCTATGCCCATGGCATAGAGGAGGGGCAGACAATATTTGATTGATAGCTGAGATGTTTAAATGAGTTTACAACAGCTGTGAATGCTTTAATAAAAAATAGAAATTGGATTTCATGTTTAATTTGAAAAATACTTTTATTATACAGATGTTTGTGTCTGGGTGACAGGTCCACTTTAACTCAGTCCTTCTCCTGTCTCTCTGACCAGTTTTCTGAAGTGATGGGAGCGGCCTATTGTGAACCTGACATACCAAGAACTTCCTATATGATTACATCATCATGCCCAGGCTTTGCCCTTACTTGTTTCCTATTGGTTGTTGATACTGCCCTCCTCCTAGTAATTCATTGGTTGCTTGTGAACTGTAACCAGTCACATAATTTGAATGGTCATTGGTTGAATGCATTTTTCAGTAGCAGTATGCACAAAATGTCTCTGTCTTAAATATATTGATAATGGGTTGAGTGCAGAGGACTCTTGTATATGTCTATATGTATTTTGTGGTCACAGCCTCATTGCACCCCTGCCTAATGGTTTTAAAAATTACTGGTGAGCACAATTTTCCCTTGTGTGTTTATTTAATGTTTATATGATTTTCTAGTAGACTTAAGGTATGAATATCCAAATTATGGAAAGATTCATTATCCGTAAAACTCCATGCCCCAGCACGTTGACCCCCCCATCTGCACAGTTGAAGTCTCTGCAGCACAAGCCCACACTCCCGGCTTGCAATGGGAAGTATTTTGGGTGCCCCAGTATGAAATGAAATTGTGGGGGGGGCGTGGCTAAGCGAGCCACAGTGCGGCCGCAAATTCTTTGAGCTCCTGGGGCTGTTACTCACCATCAATACTTTGCCCCAACATAACGCCACCACAGGCTCCACAGGGGCTAACTTGGAGGCAGGGGAGCTGATCGACAGTGCCCTGTCGGAAGAACGAGGCCTCCAGTGCCCTTAGCAGCCGCAGGGACGACGCGGCCTAGTCGAGCTTGTGAAGCCGCGGGCTTGAGTAGGCAATTCTCCCCAGGCGCGGCTCACCATCGGCGCGGTTCCAGAACGAACCGTCTCAGAAGCCTGTGGGAGACAGCAACAACACACAGAGAGGGGTGAGTGACTGGATCACCCAGGGGGCTCCTATATAAAGCCCATTTACTCAGCATAGCAACGCTGAGGCCACACAAGACATTCAGCCTTCCCAAAACCCTGCAAGCTGACTGGGCCCACTGCAGCTACTGCCCTTAAAGGTGCAGGCAACGTAATATAAGGAAAAAGGGATATTCCAGCACTTGATAGAGGAGGTCCCCCTTGCTACCCCTCAGAAGCAAACCCCCCAAGGCCAATATCTGAAGCAGATAATCCCTGCAACAGCCACTGAATTTGGGGAAGCAGCACAGGGATAAGACAGTGGAAGCAGACAAACCACTCCCCAGAATGGAAACATAAACTAAGAGCTGACACTCACGGAAGGCTGATTATTTAAAACTGACTGGCAAAACCTCATTTATTCAAAATAAATACTGAAGCTCAAGCTCCAACGGATATGGGCAAACATAAAAAGAAAGAATCCCCAATGAAAATGACAGCATTCTACCCAAAAGCGGCAACGCTCTCAGAAGCGCAATCTCCCTCACAAGATGGAGGCACCTCGGCAGATAGCAGCCCTGCTCGCCGAGCACCACATAATGGGGGATCACCGAGACGACCTGACAGCAACACAGAGCGTCCACCGCTCACAGCTGAAGTTTTGAGGGAATTTCTCACTGAACTTAGATCAGACATCCAGGAGGACATTCGAACCGCCATATCTACTCTAAGCAAAGACATCAAACAGGTGGGAGAAAGAACCGACCACCTAGAACACAAAATGGCAGAACTAGTAAGCTCACACAACCAAGTGATAGATGCAAACAATGGCTTGGAGGAAGACATCCAGAAGCTAACTGCAAAGATAGCAGACATGGAGGATCGCAACAGGCGGAATAATGTCCGAATACGGGGCATATCTGAACAGGTCCCTGCCCAAGAGCTAAACACATATGTCTGTACAATGATTGGAGACATATGTCCCCCCGGATCATATACTACTAGACAGAATACATAGACTACCACGGGCAAAAAACGCCCCACCAGGAGCCCCAAGAGACACCATTACAAGGTTACATTACTACTATGTGAAGGAGCAACTGCAATACAGCTTCAGAAACAAAAAGGATATACCAGATAAATATAGCAATCTACAATGCTTTGCAGACCTATCTAGCTATACACAGCAGAAAAGGAAGGAATTTGCAAATGTAACAGCCATATTAAGAGGCAACAATATCCAATATAGGTGGCTTTACCCAGTGAGATTACTGATTACTAAAGATGGTTCCACAGAAGTTGCGGATACCCCACAGCGTGCAGAACAACTACTAAAAGGATGGAATCTAGAGCCAACAACATCAAAATCAAGCGATAAACCTCCGAAGAGGTCCCGTTTGCAGACCGAATGGGCCACTCAAACCAGGCAAAATAGGAAAAGCCTTAAAGCCCAAACCATCTCAGAAGAGGTTGACACTGATACCTGAAGAGACACAAACCACAAGGCCAGTCAACTGCCTCCTTAAAGGCAAAAGCAATCGTCACAACTATTCCGTGAGCTAATAAGCTCAACTATAACCATAAACATTTCCAAACTCACCTACCGATCCCCAGAAGCTTGAAAGAACACAAGACTATGGCAACACCTGACCAACAACAGTAGGCCACCAGAGGCCATTGAGCTTCCCCCCCACCTGGAACCAATACCACTGCAGTATTGTTGTAAATATGTTGCATATGTGATGCCAATGCTTTTATATTATGTCTATATTCTTTCTCTTTCTCTTTGCTCTTTCTCCACATTCTCTCCCACCCCAACTTCCCCATCCCCCAGGGGCCGAGAAAAAGTGAACAATCCCAGCCTGACACGCCAGCAGAAGATCATGAGAAGACTAACCTCCAATACCTTGCGAGACCAGACAACTAAAGAACATGCAAGTAAGACTATGGGTGAGTCCAGTTTAATCCAACAATATCTGTATTTATCAATATGGGGATAAAGATAATTTCACAAAATGTTAACGGGCTCAATAGTCCTCAGAAGAGAACTAAGTTAGCACAATGGAGCAGGCAACACAACATTGACATACTACTGCTACAGGAGACACATCTCACAAGCCAGAAACAAACGACTATTAACCTAAAACAATTTCCCACTCAAATATACGCTTCAAATTCAGTTAAAAAAAATGGAGTGGCTATCTGGATAAATAAGAGGTTGCCTCATAGATTGATGAATCAATACACTGACCCATTGGGCAGGTACGTAATCCTCAACATTAGGATATACGAGGAGGTCTACACCATCATAAGTGTATACAGTCCCAACAGACACCAATCAAGATTTTATAACAAACTCTTCAAAAAAATAAACAGAGAAAAAAAGGGCCACATAATTCTAGGAGGTGATTTCAACATCCCTCTACAATACGAATTAGACACAAAAACCTCAAAAAAGTCCACTCAACCACAGGAATCACTAAAACAAGCCAAAGCCCTACAAAAGCATTTAACACAGGACATGCTATACGATGTATGGAGAATTCAACATGGGACAGAAAGAGACTACACATTTTTCTCTCATCCCCACTTAAAGTACTCCAGAATTGACTACTTTTTTACTGACAAACATCTTCTCCAAGCTATACATAAATCAGACATAGGATCCAGCACCTGGTCGGACCATTCTCCAATCGAAATATTAGTAGACACTAACCAGCGGCTTAGACAACAGTACAATTGGCGACTCAATGATTCACTACTTCACAATAAAATAAACATAGAGGACTGTAAAACAACATTGAGGAACTACTTTCTCACAAACGACAACCAACAAATAGACCAAACCACACTATGGTGCGCACACAAAGCAGTAATCAGAGGGCAGCTTATAAAAATAGCCTCAATAACCAAAAAGAACAGGGAAACTACCCTACATAAGCTACGGAAACAAATCTCAGACCTAGAAGCCCAAAACAAACAACAACCAAGTCAGGCCAAAACAAAAGAGATAACAGATTTGAGACATCAAATACAAGGAATAGAAAATAAAAAAGTGGAATGGCAATTACAAAGATTGAAACTACACAGATATACAAAAGGAAATAAAGCAACAAAACTGCTAGCTACCCAACTCAAACAGAGGCAAGTCAATCAATCGATAGCACAAATAACCACCCCAGACGGCAAATCTATAACAAATCCTAAGGAAATAGCAGACCAATTTGCGGACTATTACTCCTCCCTATACAACCTAAAGCAAGACAAAACCACCGCACAACCCACCAAAGAAGCAATACAAAAATTTCTAGAGGCAGCCAACCTACCTCAACTACAAACACAACAGCTCAGTCAGATGAATGACAGCATTACAACAGAAGAAGTTAAAAGAGCCATAAACACCACCCCCATAGGGAAAGCACCAGGACCAGATGGCTTCACAAGTGCATATTATAAAACCTTCCAAGAATTACTCTTACCACACCTCACAAACCTATTCAATCATGTGTTCCAAGGAGGCTCCTTCCCGGATGAAATGTTAGCAGCTACAATAACCACAATCCCCAAACCGGGGAAGAACCCAACATCATGTGGAAACTACAGGCCGATTTCCTTATTAAACACGGATTTAAAATTATATGCTAAGGTTATAGCTAACAGATTAGCGAAAATATTACCCTCTTTACTTCACTTAGATCAAACAGGATTCACAAAAGGCAGGCAAGGTCCAGATAATACCAGGAAGATGTTAGCGCTCATTGAAATCACAGAAAAAAGAAAAGACCCAACAATACTAGTTAGCTTAGATGCCGAAAAGGCCTTCGACAGAGTCGAATGGACCTACCTGGACTCAGCACTACAACACTATGGATTCCAAGGCCCAATCAGACATGCCATATTATCCCTTTACACCAAACCCTCTGCGAGAGTAAATAATATGGGATTCCTCTCTAAACCATTCCAAATAACCAACGGAACAAGACAAGGCTGCCCGCTATCACCTCTCATCTTCAACCTCACTTTGGAGCCCCTTGCCAGGACAATAAGGAACTCAGAGACTATCCAGGGTATACAGGTGGCAAATGAACAGCACAAACTTGCGATGTTTGCAGATTACATCATTTTAACACTGACACAACCGGAAACATCTTTGGAAGCTGTTACACAGATTCTCAAAATTTTCAGCACAATATCCTATTACAAACTAAATGAAACAAAATCACAGATCCTACCAATAGGGATGACAACAGAAGCCATAAAGAAGCTGCAAACCCAATACACGTTCCAATGGCAACCACATTCCATAAACTACCTGGGAGTAGAACTAGCCAGTAATATCACCAAAACATATGAAGCAAATTATCCCAAGCTACTAACAGAAGTACAGAAACTCCTACAGAAGTGGTCCCCCCTATACACCTCATGGCTAGGTAGAATCGCAACGATCAAGATGATGATACTGCCTAAATTTCTCTATTTATACAGAACTCTGCCGATAGCCGTCCCACAAACCTATTTCAGGAAAGCCCAAAGAACTATCCAAGACTTCATCTGGGCCAAACGAAAACCAAGGATTAAACAAAAATACATGCAACGAGGAATACAAGAGGGGGGTTTTGGAGTACCTTCTCTAGAAAAATATTACCAAGCCACAGTATTGGACCAAATGAGAGCATGGAATCTTGCAACTAAAGAGCTCCATTGGCTCCAGCTGGAACAACACTCCTTAATTCCCTTCAAACTTAAGGGGCTCATATGGTCTAAACAAATGGAGGTTGCAGCACTACGTCATACAGCTAACCATACCACCCGAACTTCAATGAATATCTGGACAAAGATCAGTAAAAAAGAACCACTTCTAAACTACCCAGCACACCAGGCAGGAGTGGAAATGCTAGAAGCGAGCATCCCAAACCTCAATCTACAGAACTGGAGGAACGCAAACTTACTCACAATAGGCCAACTCTACGACAACACGCTCATAAAAACATATGAACAGCTATCCGAGGAATATAATCTACCCGCACAGGACTTTTACAAGTACCTCCAGATCAAACATCTTTTGGGAACCACCAGAACAACAAGCAGTATAAAACCCCATGCCATTTGAAACATTATTGGCTCACAACCCACGCAGCCCCAAAGGAATAGCACGGATTTACAAACTACTAACAGAGGAAGGCATAGACATCAAACCACAGCATTTCGAAAAATGGGAACAAGATCTCCATATCACAATACCCACACCACAATGGACAAAAATGGCTAATACTGCATACAAACTCTCAAAATGCACCAATCATGTCAAACGCAAGAAAACTATTCTATAGATGGTATAAGACTCCAACCATACTTAACATGTATTATCCAAATGTGCCCAAAACCTGCTGGAGAGAATGCAAGGAAGATGGTAACCTCTTACATATATGGTGGCACTGCCCAAAAATCAAAGAACTATGGCTAACCACAGAACGAATTCTGGAACAAACTACACATTTACGAATAAAGTTGACACCACTGCTCACACTACTAAACTATGAACTCAATAAATACCCGAAACAAGTACAACATCTAATCTTTCATGTGCTAACTGCAACCAGGCTTCTAATTCCAAGATACTGGAAAACAACTGAAGTCCCCAGCAAAAGAGAACTCATAACATTAATAGACTCCAACCTCACCCACGAACAAATGGCACTTGGATCCATTCAACAAATAAAAATCAGCTCAATCTCTATGCAACTGTGGAAGCTGTGGAAAGACGAATTCTACTTACCTAGCAAGACATGAGACTGACTCATCCAACAACACAGTAAAAAGATGGACATTGACCCATAACCTGAAAAGTAAGAAGAAAGAAACAATAACCTTCTGACTCAACTTAATATGAAGGACCCCAACCTATGTCCCTCCCCCACTCTTCCCCCCCCTCTTCATCCCTCTTCTCTCTTTTACTTCTCTCTACACTCTTTTGTTGTTTATGAAAATGTTTGAAACAATAAAAAACTTTTGAATTAAAAAAAGCCCACACTCCCCCTCCCTCTCACAAACTTGTAACAGTTTCTCTTCAGTACCTGAATGCTGCTCAAATTCCCCAGCACATGAAGCAGTGGCAGATTGACAGCAGACACAGCCAATAGGAGTTACGTTAGCTGCCAGTACAATGTGTGATGTCATATTAGGAAGAGGAAGTGAACACTGTAGTGTTTTTGGGGGTTACTGACCCCCTTCCAGCACAGGGTCAGTGTGGAACTGAAGGATTAGTACAGGGAAACTTCTGAGGTGAATGTACTTTTTCTGTTAACTATTTCTATAGAAAAGTTTGTTCTCTTAACGTGAACTGTTAGATTTGTCAATTTGTTACAAAGATGAACAACCCCTTTAAGACAGCTCCTGTTTGAGCTATTGGAGCATCAAACATATAGAAGTTGGAGCCAGCAAGAGCAAGTTTTTGGTTTGGTAAGTCTAAATCAGGTGGCTATGACAGCTGCCTGATGTAATTATACTATGTACATAGTCGTGTGATCCATGAACTACAATCTACATTAAAGGAAAACTATACCCCCAAAATGAATACTTAAGCAACAGATAGTTTATATCAAATTGAATGACATATTAAAGAATCTTACCAAACTGGAATATATATTTACATAAATATTGCCCTTTTACATCTCTTGCCTTGAACCACCATTTCATGACTCTATCTGTGCTGCCTCAGAGATCACCTGACCAGAAATACTACAACACTAACTGTAACAGGAAGAAGTGAGGAAGCAAAAGGCAGAACTCTGTCTGTTAATTGGCTCATGTGACCTTACATGTGGTTTGTATGTGTGCACAGTGAATCTTACGATCTCAGGGGGCGGCCCTTATTTTTTAAAATGGCAATTTTCTATTTATGATTACCCAATGGCACATACTACTAAAAAAGTATATTATTATGATAATGGTTCATTTACATGAAGCAGGGTTTTACACATGAGCTGTTTTACTCAGTATCTTTTAATAGAGACCTACATTGTTTGGGGGGTATAGTTTTCCTTTAAGTATATGGGTGGCAGTGATATTGCCAGGAACTAAATCCAAGAGTTGCAGCTGCTGAAGCAATAACATGCAAAGCCCTGTGTATTTTGTTATTTCTTTGATCAATCAGAAGGACTGGTGTGTGGTTGTCTCTGTAGATGGTATACGTTCTATACTTTTATTTTCATGCATTTCTTTTTACACGCACACTAAAGCACAGGTTTTATCTCACCCACTCCTGTCCTCACACAGCCTAAAGGTGGCCATAGACGCAACAATTACGATCTTTCTTGGAAAAGATCTTTCCAAGAAAGATCGTTCGTTTCAATACACACGTGTAGAGCTGAATCGTCAGATATACAGGTAGATATACGGGAAGAAACAATAGAATTCTACCTGTATCTGACGATTCAGCACTAACAATGGGCGATGTTTGGGTCCCTTCAAAGGCACCCCATCAAAATATTCCGTCCACGCAACGAATATCGGACGAAAATTTGTTTCGTACGATAATATCTGTGCGTCTATGGCCACCTTAAGGGTCTTTAGTTCAATGGATTGCGGTTTCAATAATAAACACCATATACCTACAAGTTATTTACAACTGTACAAAATTAATAAGCAAAAGACTGGGAGTAATTGTTGATGAATAGCAAGCAACAGTCCCATATGTTGTACCTGTTCTTCCAGTTTTGCCACAAATGTTATTTTTGCAGATATTAGCCACCAGTCAGACCTGTGCTTGTCCCCCTTACTCTTACATGCCTGCTGAATATTTACATCATATCATATGCTAGCTAGCTTGTCTACCATGGGCAAATGGGTTGGACTCTCTTAAAATACAAAGGAACACTCATACTTCCAGAAAATAAATGGGAAAAAAAACCAGTGCCCCAAAATGGAGCAGTTTTATCCCAAATTATAGGATTGAGTTGTGTGGGCAGCAGGGGTCCCCGGGGCCTTATTTTATCATTTATTAATATCATTTATTTATTTAGCGCCAACAGGTTATGCAGTGCTTTTCCTTCGCTTATAATAAACGGGGAACAAATTGTGAAAAACAAGGGTTTACAGAGTGCAATATGATTACAGGGCTGTACTTGTGAGACGTTACAACTAAAAGTTAGGGGACAATGAAGACATAAGGATTTCAGAAATAAGCTTGGAATTTATGATACAGCAATGACTAATTAATTATGGTACATTGAATAAAGGTGCGGAGGGGGACATAGGAGTAATGGAGTTATAGGCGTTATAAGGGCAAAGGGAATTTAAACCTAAATCGAAGAAAATTTTATCACAACCTATCATTATATTAACTTCTAATTTGGGGTACTATTTGTTCTGTCCAACACCAGGAAAACAAAAAAACTCAAATCATCTCATGTCATTGCCCTACAACAGTAATTTACTTTACACTTTAAGATTTTACATTTTCTTGTTATCCTTGGTCTGTGAAGGTGGGCCCCATCATGTGGCGCAAAGTTACCTAAATTGCATTTTGTGTAAAAACTTCTGTGACTTGCCTAGAAACGTACGTAACTTGCATATCACGCAGTGATAATTTGAGTGCCCAATTTTTTTTGGCAAACATAATTCTGACATGTTTTCTAGGTTTTTTTTTTTTAAAGTTATTTGTACTGTATATGTATTGCCATTGAAAGCAGCATTTGTAGAGGGAGAGGATGTCTGCGCTCAGCCAATTAGCACTTAATAGGTGAATGCTTCAATCTTCTTACAAGGATGTACCGAACATCCAAAATTGCCAAGCTTTCAGTGAGAAGGAGGAAAGCACTCAAACGTAGATTAACTGCTTGTGGTTAATATTTATTCAGACTACTGTAACAGACATGTTTCGGGCCGTTAATGCCCTTTCTCAAGTGTAAGCATTTGTCTGCCCCTTTCTATTCTATAAGTAGTTGAGCACTTCTAGGAAGAGCAGTCGGATCTGAAAGACCATGAAGTGGAGTGGGATGCCTCTGGGCTAAACTGGACAAGTTTGTTCATACAATCATACGAAGCTAGAGAAAAGTGAACTGAAGTGACAGAAAACCTCGCCCAGCATGACATAATAGGAACACTGAACCTTGGCCTCATTGGGGTTGTTTTTGCAGGTACAGGATAATGTGAAGCCTCTGTTTCAGGGGGAAACAAAAAAACTAAAAAAAGGCAGAACGGTCTGTTGATATCGGATATCACAGAATCCACTTTCAATTTGTAAATCTGGAATCTTGTATATAGTATAGGAACTGAGTGACCCTCTTCAAACCCACTCGATTCCACAGAGTGTATCCACCATCTGCTATGGGAACATGTGCCCTTTTGTCCTATTTGGCTTGTCGCAAACACCCCCTTGTATCAGTGCAGGGTAACAGAGCACAATGTTTTGCATGTGTTATATTTAATACAAGGACATAAACACTTTCATAATTTGGTATTACTGTTCCTAAAGTTGACCCCGTGTGTGCTGTGGTAGAACTTAAATACTGGGGTTGGGACTTGTGTGACTCACTGTTAAAAAATGGGGTGAATTTTACAACTTCACCTTTATTTTTCAAAACGAGGTCCTTGGAGTGCGGCTTGTTTGTTCACTGCATACTAATGTGTTGACCAGCACCCAGGCAGCTGTGGATTGTTTAGAGTTCGTGTGTGTGTGCATATAAAAATTAAATAGAAACCAATTGCAACTCACTGTATAATATGTCCACAGTCCAGTACTTTTATTTCATTTATTTATTTTTTTTAAATCTGGGTCATTTCAAATTACACAAACAAAACTGAACAGCATTTTTCTTTGTTGTTGCTTAAATTCTCTCCTCTGTACACTCAAAACAGTGACCTATGAACACCACAATATCCAACATACACAAACCTCAAGGGACAGGTAGGGGATAGTACACAGACTATAATCATGGTGATTTCTTTGTTCCTGAATGAAATGGTCACACAAAAAGAAAAAGAAAAGCACAGGATACAGCACAACATAGGGCCATCTGTTTATAATGGAGTGAGCTACACATACTAGCACCGCTTAAAGCGGAAATGGAGATTCCCTCACATGACGGGAACCAATGTTTTTTCTGTAAGGTTGTGTAGTAATGCTGCTGAAATGCATAAGAGATGCACGACAGAAGTGGTATAGAATATGCAGATTAGTGTTCTTATTTTCGTCGGCAGTCTTGCATGTGGAAATAGAAAAATTCTTTTCTTCTGAATATACAATTAGATTTATACGTATTTAGATAAGACAGTATATAAGCCGCTTACATACAACAATTTTTGAGAGAGAGAGAGAGTCAATATTAGGGTTTCCTAACACTACAGAGTGCAAATCAGAGATTCTTCACAATAGACTGTAAGCATTAGCAACCCCATTCGCTTCCAGACAGTGCCACTGCAAAATACCTCAATGTAAAGAATTGCAGGTACTGTGAGAGGCGAAGGGGTTAGTGTTTTCTTCAAAATCAGGGGGGAGCCAAGGCATTGCTTTGTGATGCCCCTGTTTTTGAAGATGATAAAAGCAGTCCTAAAAAAACAAAACATAAAATAACATAAAGCCCATTGAAACAAAGGATTCGGAAACTAGTCCCATCAAAATAAACAAGTTCGATTCTAAAGAAAATGGAATGTGGAAAAAAACATAATGGAAGTGTGATCCAAGTGTGTTTTTGGAAAATAATTGTCCTTCATGAAACGAATGGTTTAAGAACACGGAGCCAAACTCTGCAGCTTTTCCTCTGTAATGAGTCGATGGGCAGAATAGGGACGGTGGAGTTTCGGTAAGAAAATAGCCAAAGATACAGTGGTTGAGGCCCTTTTGTCTTACATAGAATACCCAAAGCCTGGTTGAGGTTGCCCATATGCAGGTGCAGTATAGCCATAGCCATACGCAGCTTGAGGAGGTACTGGAACACTGGGTCCTGCAGTCAACATCAGCTGTGGCTGGCCTAAACACAAAGCAGATCAGAATTTAGTGACTACACCATACTGCATGTACGCTTCTTTAGTACCAGGAAACCATTTATCAACTCCAAATTGGATTTATGAATTTTTTTTATTTCAATTGTTTTGTCAATACAAATGGAGCAAACTTTATTTTGACACGACAACCCTAAGATGACATGCTTGTACAAAATGAGAGGAGCCTTATTATGCACAGTGCACTTTATAAGTATTTCTATAAACAATAAGGGATAGGATGGAGCACACAATCCACAGACTCTGCTGCAAAATTTTTATTGATCACAACATGTTTTGGATCAACATGGATCCTTTTTCAAGTTCAAGTTTCACACTGTGTGATGTGATCAATAAAAAATTTGCAGCAGAGTCTGCGGATTGTGTGCTCCATCATATCCCTTTTTGTTTAAAGTATTGCATTTGGTCTGGCTGGTGTGACCTAACCTAAGGAAAATGAGCAGCAACACAGATGGAGATCAATAGAACAACTTTATAAGTATTTGGCATTCTTTTGGATTCTAAAATCTGGATAAATAGTTAGTTAGTCAAAAATGTAATGTATAAAGGCTGGAGTGACTGGATGTCTAACAGAATAGCCAGAACACTACTTCCTGTTTTGCAGCTCTCTAACTCTGAGTTAGTCAGGGACTTTAACCACATGGTACATAACTGTTCAGTGATTTTGCAATTGATCTTTAGCATGCAGCTCAGATTCAAAAGCAAACAGTTATGACCCATGTGGGCTCCCCTCAAGTCTCTAAATGGTTGCTGCCTGGTAACCAATCAGTGTAAACTAAGAGAGCTGAAAAGCAGGCAAGCAAGTAGTGTTCTGGCAATTATGTTAGACATCCAGTTAATACAGCTTTTATACATTACATTTTTGGCTATACTAACTATATTGGTAATATGTTTTTGTTTTGCACAGTCTATTTACCAAGTTTTTTATTTTTATACTGAACTGTTCCATTAAATTAAAACCACTCAAGCAAGCCGTATCAGCAGCAACACCAACCTGCCTTTGTTTGAACACCGGCATTTCTATTGGAAATGGGCCACCCACAAAGGCAGGTTTGAAAATCAGGTGAGGACTGCATTATGCATTGATAAGGTCATTGTGAGTCAATAATTCAGCCTGATTTGGCCCTTCAAGTGGGTGGTCAAACCAGTCAAATACAAACTGGACCTTTAAGTGTATGGCCAGAGAACTAAAGCATAACTAAAGAAGTAGACTATAAATGTTGTACATTATGTTTTGGTTTTCTGTACCAGCCCAAGGCAACCACAGCCCTTTAGCAGTAAAGAGCTGTGTCTCCAAAGATGCCCCAGTAGCTCCCCATCTTCTTTTCTGCCGATTCACTGAACATGCTCTGTGCTGCTGTCACTTATTGAGCTTAGGGACAGACTCAAAATATACAGTACACATAGAATAGAAATGTCACAATATAAGGCTGATACAAATAATTACTACATGGCAGCACAGAAACCAGTGCAACTAGCATCAGAATTTATTAATCAGCCTTGTAGCATCAGTTTATATTACCAGGACAACCTCATTTTCTGCTTGATTATTAATGACGACCCCTAAGCTTAGCTTCTCAACAGCTGCTTAGAGCCCAGTGATTATGTGAGTGTCACAGACACTTTCCAAGATGGTGACCTCCTGTAACGTGTTTGAAATCCTGGATCATTGCTGCTATTGAGAAGCTGAAACCTTAGGCTGGTGGATTAAGTTCAGTATATAAAATATGGCATTTTTAGCCATTCATTTTTAGTGTTTAGTTCTGCTTTAATGAATGGGCACCTGCACCATTGATCTAAGCCGCTTTTGCCCGAGTGTGCACATACAGTGGAGGTCAGCCTGAAGATGCATCCTTTCCCGGATTTGGTCTGACCTCTGTTTCCAATATGTGTGTGAGCATGCAGGCAGATCTAATTTAAATCAATGGAGCAAGGACACAAGAATATCTGCTTCTTCAGCCTGCAAAAACACACAGGCTGAGAGCAGTGAAGCCTACAGCTTCATGTGCCCATAAACTTCATCTTATCTCTGCTCTGTAGATAAGCATGCAGAGAGGAAAGGTTTCCTTTTCTTAAGGGCTATTCCACACGGGGAGATAGCCACGCGTTTGCGGCGACAAAGCGCCGCGACAGTCGCCGCGACCGGCGCAGGCGACAGTTTTGTATGGGCGCCTATGTAAAAACGCCTGTGCTAACCACACGAGGCGATGCGCTTTTCAACAGTCGCCTGAAATGGCTTTTTCAGGCGACTGTTGAAAAGCAAATCGCCTCGTGTGGTTAGCACAGGCGTTTTTACATAGGCGCCCATACAAAACTGTCGCCTGCGCCGGTCGCGGCGACTGTCGCGGCGCTTTGTCGCCGCGACCGCAAACGCGTGGCTATCTCCCCGTGTGGACTAGCCCTAAGAGCCTCTGCAGTAACAGGCCAGATAATATAACAGTATAAATAAACAACAGGTATAATGACTGGTTAGATTTGATTACCGTAAACAATGGGCTGTGTCTCTGTTGCTTGCTCTTCTTCTTTTCTAAGGGATTCTGAGGCATCCAATTTGTCAACCTTTAAAAAAAAAAAAAAATACACAAAAAATGACTTGAGTAGTAAAAATAACGATTAAAGTAAAAATGATATTTTCATGAAAAGATGGAAAAGCCTTAATTTTTATATAAACAAACATGTATTCTCTTTACAGAATGACCATAAACAAACGTTATGGGCAATTTAGTAATACCATAAGCTACTTAACTCTGTACAGTGTTTGAGAAAGCAGTTTTATTTCCAGTGCCAGATTTGAAGACCCATGTCTCTTTTTAAAGCAGCAGTGCTATAGATTTTAAAAGTTCGTTTTTGAAAACATTTTGAATAGGGGAGTTATTTTATATAATTACACTACTTAAACCAATGGTTTCGTTTTCACACATTATTGTGTCCATAACAAGCAGAATGAGGTCAACCCTTGGATAAACTGCAAGTGCACCTTTTTCATGTAACTGGATTGTGGGCTGGGTTAAGGAACATATGAGCCCTGTTTGGCAGCCCATTTGGGCAAAGATGTGCTCAATGATTGATCTCAGCAATGAGGGTGCATTCTGTCATGATTTATTTTTTTTAAATCTGTAATATTGGTATGGAGGCAGCCATCTCAGTGCATTGTACCTGATTTTGAGCTCTGAGAAAGAGTCAGCACTTCAGGATGCAACTGCTTTAAAACAGATATTGTTTCCACCCTTACCATTGTGTTTACCATGGCCTAGGTTGTGGTAAATACAGTGGGGTTTTCCTATTTTGGTGCTATTCTAATGTCTACCACTAGGTGGGGAGCATCTTTAGCAATGCAAACAAATCTTTCAGCAGAGGTGTCCCGTAGCTGCTATCTGGTTAGCTGCCCTTTGTTCTGTTGACAGGCCACAAAGGCCCGGGCCTAGGGCGGCAAATTATTAGGGGCGGCATGCAGCTCTGGCCGCTTGCGGAGGAGCACTGGGGATGCGCAGATCACCAGTGCTCCCGCATGTGCGCTGCGGGTGCTAGGACCACGTGGCCTAGGGGTGCCCGCAATCCAAATCAAGCCCTGCTGGGGAGGGGGATATCACTCCAACTTGCAGTGTAGCAGTGACTGAAATTTATCAGAGCACAAGTCACATGACCTGAGGGCACCTGGGAAACGGACAACATGTCTAGTCCCATGCCAAATTTCAAAATTAAATTTAAAAAACAAAAAAATGATCTCAGTGCAGAATTTTGCTGAAGCAGCATTATTAATCAATGCGTTTTGAAAAAAAAATACATGTTTTCCTATAACAGTATCCCTTTAAAGGACCAAAATCATGTTTGACTGAAGACTTTCAAATGGTGCACCTACAATTCCTGGTTCTTGGGAGGTTAACTTATAATAAAGGAAATGTGTGTTATTTAAAGGGGTGGTTCACCTTTAAGGTACTTTTAGTATGTTATAGAATTGCCAATTCTAAGCAACTCTTCAATTGGTTTTTATTATTTATGTTTTAGTTATTTGTCTTTTTCTTCTGACTCTTTCCAGCTTTCAAATGGGCGTCGCTGACCCCTTCTAAAAAGCAAACGCTCTGTAAGGCTACACATTTGTTATTGCTTCTTTTTATTACTCATCTTTCTATCCAGTCTCTCTTCTATTCATATTCCAGTGTCTCATTCAAATCAATGAATGGTTGCTAGGGTAATTTGGACCCTAGCAACCAGATTGCTGAAATTGCAAACTGGAGAGCTGCTGAATAAAAAGCGAAATAACTCAAAAACCTTAAACAATAAAAAATGAAAACCAATTGCAAATTGTCTCAGAATATCGCAAAATATATACAGTATATCATACTAAAAGTTATGTCAAAGGTGAACATCTCCTTTAATGTATCATGATGATGAAAGCTCTTTATAGATATATATCTATGCTCCTTTAAGTTGCAATTTTTGTTCTGTCTACTTACATTCAACCAGTTTCTTTTCAGCTGGATAAAATTCATCTCACATACTCAACTTAAATCTACTAAATTCTACGATCACAAGCTTTCTTTAGAAACTAAATTGTTAAGAAACTAAATTGACAAACTTTAGAAGTTACAGAACTCTGCAAGAATGCCCACAAATGTGTGTTCTGCAAGAAAAACCACAGACCTATATCCCCCCCTCCAGTAATTCTTCTTTGCTATCATATTAATGAAAATGTTGACCATAACTGTTGCCCCCATTAAAGGCTCTATATAAAATGCAACCGTTCAGTAGTACCAGCAGTGCTTTCCTTTGCTATTACCTAACAATTGTGGGCAGCGGCAAACCAGTCAGGTAAAAAACGTAAATTGCAGAGTACAGGTATGGGATCAGTTATCCGGAAACCCATTATCCAGAAAGCTCAGAATTACGGTAAGGCTATTTCCCATAGACTCCATTTTATCCAATTAATCCATAATTTTAAAAATGGTTTCCTTTTTCTCTATAGTAATAATACAGTACATTGTACTTGATCCAAACTAATATATTATTAATCCGTATTGGAAGCCTACCAGCCCATTCTGTAATTCTGTACCGTTTCTGCAGTAATCAAGTTTATCTTCTCTCAGCATCTGTTTCTCTCCATTCTCTCTTCATGCAGCAGTTGGGTATCAGATGAATGATACAATATATCTTCTTTTTTTGCCTAGATGTATTAGAGCTCACTCTATTAAAATCACCAGAAATCCTGTCTCTCTACATGCAGAATTTGTGCAAAAGGCAGTTATTTTTTTAAATTTTGTTTGTACTGGAATCAGTTATTTGAGTGAGCTCTAATACATCTGCTAGGAAAGGAAGCCCCCCTTATAACATATATTGGATCTAACTGTCAATGACTATCTGACAGATGCTGAGAGAGGGAAAGTGAAGATAAACTTGAATATTTCCGAAAGGATGCAGAATATTTAATAGATTGTATTTACAAAGTTTCCTATTGCAGTATGATGAAGCTTATATTAAATGCCACTTCCTTCCTTACCGTGCTCCATTATGAAGCAATATATTCTGGAACTCAAATAAACTGTGCACCAACCACATGAAAAACAAAGGGAGTTCAAGTGCCAGAATACATCATTTCACATTGGAACAAGGTGAGGGAGGGCTGCATTACACGTTTAGCCTAAGGGAGATGGGGAATTGGTTCCATTGAGCAAATAAGACTACCATTCCTTTCAATCTGAGGAATCCGGTGTGTCTGTGCAACAAACAAAAAATGAATTTATAGATTTCTGGAAGTTCAGATACGGTTTATGCACCACTTCTACATTAGATCCAACTGAATGAACTCATGTCAAAAACATTTTTCCTTCAAAGACTTCAAGGATTAATTATATCATTAGTTTGGATCATGTATAAGGTACTGTTTAAGAACATTTGTTTTTAAAAACATTTGCGTTGATTGGATAATGGGAGACAGCCTTTCCGTAATTTTAAACTTTTTGGATAAGGGGTTTCTGGATAATAGATCCCATATTTTATATAAATCCTGGCAAATAAGCATGAGCTCAATGCACCTCTCTTACATGGCAAACTGTGACACTATACGAATATTGAAGGGATGAATATCTTGGTATGCATAAAATGATCCCAAAAGAACTAATGAAATCCCATTAGTGGTAGGATAAGCGGTTTGGATGTCAGGCTAGAAGATATTCCCTTGGCTAGAGAGAAAGCGCACATTATTAAAGCATTTGATGTACAAACTGCTTGTACTATAAAAAGTTGTGTCAGTGTGTACTATATGCTGCAGTGTGGTCTTCTCAATCTACTATAATGATTTCCTATGTCATATTTACAAAATGGTAGAAAATAAACAAAAAACCTATGTTTTCATCTTGCCAATAACAAGGGCAATGAGAGATTCTATACAAATTTCTTTAAACCACTGCTTTAAGGGCGAATATTACAAAAGTGATGAAATAAAAGCATTCTCAAATAGTGTACATCTCCATGAATCATTTGAGGTACAAAAACTGTTGTTAGGTTATTAAAAACAATTGCGCTGGTTATTAAGCTACAAGCATGCAGTTCACGGTTCTTTTTTCATTTCCCGACCTCGTTTCAAAGCCAGTGTCTTCAGAACTGATGTTTTGGACCTGGGGTTTGGTCTGACCATGCCTCACATCTGCTTCACTGTGATGCTGGAATTCAACCTAGAATATTCTGCAGCAAAGTACCCCCAGACACATTCACTAAGGCAGCTAAAAGAGTCAGTAACATCAGAATCTTTCCTTCGATCTCTGGTGGATTCTGGGGTGAAGACTGTGGGGGCTGGTGGAGATGAGGAATCTCTGCATTATATTCAGTTCTTTAAAATGCCATATATTTCTCTTCAAATTTGTGTCGAAGTACCAAATTTGGCATATAACCCTAAAGGCTGGAAGACACCATCTAAACAATGTTTGCGCAGGTACTTGCTGCTTGTGAAGGTTAATCAATGACTGAAGAGCAAAATATGTTTAGAGATTAAAATGGCTCCCCTATTGCCAAATGCAAATCTAAGCCCAGCATTAGATCCACCAAATGCCACTCCAGTAACCTGAAAAGCGCATGCTCCAGTATATAATTCTCTGACACTGATTAGTAAAATGACAACTGCATTTTCTGAACATTAAAATGGCCTTTTAAATATTATATATACACACAGAAACACATGTATTAAATAGAAACTACTAAATGAAAAAGCAGTCAACTAGAAGCAAACAAAAAGAAGACACCAACAAATTAAAACCAGATTAAAAACCTGACCAACAGAAGCTACAGGAGGTTTTCCTATCAAAACAAACAAACAAAAAAAATGTTATGCTTTGAAAAGTGCCCTTTTGTCTTGGGTCAGGCTCATACCTCCCAACTGTCCCTTTTTCGGAGGGACAGTCCCTCTTTTGACAGCTCAACCTGCAGTCCCTCATTTATACTGGAAAGTCCCTTTTTTCTCTGCACTGAACAGCCAGAAAAAGAAACAAAGTTTCTAACTTAATTGGCTTTTAGCAGAGCACAGAACAGCTAAAAAGTTCAAATAAGATACTTTGTAACAATTTTGAGAAACAAAAAACTGTTTAGATAAGGAGAAATATTTTCAAACTTTCATAACCTGCCAAATTATGTAAAATGAACATGGTAATTAGGGGGTGTGGCCACAAAAGGGGCGTGGCCCACAATGCTACGTGCGGAAAAAAATATGTTGTCCCTCTTTTTACTTCCAAAATGTTGGGAGGTATGCAGGCTTTACAGTACTAAGTAAATGGATAGTCCATAAAATCAAATACTTCCACACAAAACCGAAGAGAGAAGTACTGGAGAGCTCGACATCTTCCATACAACTGCACAGCAACCACTGCTGATCAGTTTGTGGCCAAAAATAGGACATGCAGTTTTCCTTACTGGTTTTGTCGGTTGTCGGAGAGCACCGCAAAATGTTTGTTTACCATACAGCAATACGCACAATATGCTTGGAAGCTGGTCCTCAGCACAAAAATTCTTGACTATAAAATAGCATTTAAAGGCTTTTCCACAGTAGCTAAAACAAGCTACAGAGGGAAAAAGAATTCTTTCATCACATGCGTTTTATCATCTGAATGTTTTAAGTGTGCATGAAAAAAAGGGGCAACAGAACTGAAGCAAGGAGTGAAATCTGAAGATGGGTGATGGCATTCAGTTTCCTACAAGTCATACAAGCCAGCGGCACATTGCTGGGTTCTCTCTTTTTTATGCTTTAAAATAACAAAAAAAGAAAGAAAATGTGATGCAATTGGCAGTTTAAACATGCTTTAGTTTGAGAGTGCACAAATACCGTAGTTCAATTACCTGAATTTTTCACACAAGCCAGACACACACACACACTTTTTGTTTGCCAGTTACAGAAGGTGATTTCCTAATGCATTTGGCTTTGGCCAGTGCAATCCTCTTATGGTGTCTAGTGGGAATTGTTGCAGGCTATGTGCACTAAAGTGCTTTGCTTGTGTGGGCAGAGAATGGTGGAATGTTCCAAGCCAGTACTGAATTGTGTGTGCATGCAAATTTTTGTCTCCTGTGCTCTAGTGTCAGAATTGACGCCCCAGTGTCAGTAATAACATTTATGAATTGGATTTCCAAATAGCCATTCCAAAAAATGAATAAAGCTTAATCAAAAGAACATCTGATGCAATCCAAAATGAGGCTGACACCATAAGAACTGGACATGTGAACAAAGCAGTAGGAAAAGGGACTTCTGTGATGACAAGCGTTTGTTTTGGCTACTGTCAGCAAATTCTAGGAAAATCAAGAGGCAAGGACTGGCTCACAGTTCTGTGATGAACAAGATGCATATCTGAAGGATGCAGCTGCAGTAATATGTTGAAAATTCTCTGCAAAATAATGTTTGTTTACCTTAACACTTAAGTGGTACTTCTCAAATCAACCAACAGAGGGCAGTTGCAAGATAACGTTCTACAGATTTATCATCACAGATGTAGTGCAATTATAACTGGTGGCTACAGAAGGGACAGAAAAATAGATACCAGGCCAGGAGCCTGGCCAGGGGAAGGGGGGGGGGTATTTTCATTTAAATCTGCTACTATATGGAATATAATTTTATTTCATGTAAAATGTATTCCTTCTATAATTCAAGAAATATTTCTATATACCACATAAAGGGTCCAAACTGCTCTGTAATGATATATTTGAAATAAATGGCAGCCAAATGTATTCTAGGGCATAATATAGATATACAAAATGTAAAGTCAATAGTTTTTTGGTTGACAACCACCTATCACTGCCCATCATTTGGTTGGTACAACTTAATCTAGCAGCCATCTTGCTAGAGATCCAAATATACTGCAAACTAGAATGTACTTCATTTGAAAGGCCATAATCTAAGCCATCCTTCAGGTTATGTGATAAAGTGGGTGCTTAACTTCAGAACTGTGAATCAGTACCTTGATAAAGTTCTTTATACATCTATATTAGCCAATTAGTATCAGCAAAAACTATTACGATTAACCTAGATCTAACTATTTTAGTTGTTTAGAGGCCTGCAGAGGCTTCTCAGTGAATTTTAGTTGGAAAGGAAGAAAGCAGCAGCAAAAGTAGTAGTATCAAATGTAATAAGGAAAGGATGTGGGGAACTCATGCAGATTCCTTAGACTTAGTCTTCCAGGTTTAAAGATGGAAAACAAGAATCAACTTTCACCTTTTCCTTTATTGCATCAACCTGCAAAGGAATTCAGAGGGTGTAGCTTAGAAAATCAAATTCCACATTGGCCATAAAAAAGGAAGAATAAGCAAAGAAAAAAAAAAGAGCTGTTAGGAAATACAGATGTAAAGTAAAACAAATAAAATGGGGGGAAAAAAAGGTTAAAAATCAAAATCAGGGCACACCAGAGACATTTACTAAAAAGCAGTGTTCATGGTTTGTGATATAATTTTATCATGTTGAATATGACAACTATATCAAGATAAACTTATTCTGGGATTTGTGATCATATATGGAGTAACACTCTTTCTGTACCTCTCTTACAAGTTTAATGTAGGCAAAGATATCTCAAACTCAGTTGGATGAACTAATCTATTAATGAATGGTCATAATGATCTTGATAACAAATCTTAAATGTGATTCAGAATATCAATCTAATTCTAATCAAACATAACATTTTGCACAGCCTTCTATGGGATCTGGCACCTTTGCACAGTCATTCCAAAATAACAAATTTCTGAAGAGTTGGACATTATGGGGCAGATTTATCAAGGGTTAAATTCGAATTCAGATTTTTTTAATGGCCAAAACTGTGAAATTCGACTAGGGAGTTATCCAAATTAGATTTGTGTTTTCTAAAAAAAAAAAAAAAAAAAAAAAAATCAAAATTAATTTTTTAAATTTAAAATATGCTGGCCCTTTAAGAATTCAAATTTGACTACTGTATATACTCGAGTATAAGCTGTCCCAAGTATAAGCCGAGGTACCTAATTTTACCTCCAAAAACTGGAGTATAAACCTAGGGTGAGAAATGCAGCAGCTTCTGGTAAGTTTCAATCAAAAAATTGAGGGTTCCCATTGGAGGTGCCGGCATCTCGTTTTTGGATGCCGGCAATATTCTTGGGGACTATTCTTGAACGCCGGCGACCGGTTTTGCGCTTGACCCGAGTATAAGCCGAGGTAGAGTTTTTCAGCATATTTTGGGGGCTGAAAAACTCGGCTTATACTCTAGTATATACGGTATTTGCCAGTTAAAAACTGCCAAATTACTGTTTAAGTCAATGGGAAAGTTTCAGGGATGAATTTGCAGTTGTTTGCAGCCTAATTTTTTTTGGAGAAAAAAAAAGTTGTGTTTGATTCGAATTTTCAGGTTGTTTCAATTAAAAAAAATTCGATTTTATTAATACATTTCTCCAAGTCGAATTTAGCATTAATGAGAGTTTAAAAAAACAAAATAAAATTTCGAAATAAGACCCTTGATAAATGTGCCTCTAAGTATTCCTGTTCAAATTGGCCGACTCAATATACAATTTGATAGATCTTTCAGAAATTTGGAAAATTCAGGCAAAATTTTTGAAATTGAAAGGAATCCAGCAGGATCCTCTAATAAATGTGCCACACAGTATTCCCTGCATCATAATTGTTGACAAAAGCATGTTTCTCTACTAGATATAAGGGGGTAATTTTTTTTAAAGCTCCAAATTTTGCATATTTTGCCCAGGGGAGAATGGAGCACAAATAACTGAACCTTCCTCTGAATACAATCCTGCCTGTGTTTAGCAGCAATGTATTCATAGGGAACAAGTGGTAGGTGGCATAAGGGTATCACCAACAATGCATAGGAGAGACATACCAGATTGTACAGCCTATGGCAGCCATTAATTACAGGATTGCCTTAGAGCCCACAATGCTTCGTTTTGTATCTGGCAAAAGATTTTAGCATCCTTTTAGTGCTCTTGAACTTGTGTCTGAGCATTAGGAAATGATTCCTTTAGTCATTTAGGGAAGTCATATTAGAAGTCTTTTTAACAGCACGATTGCTCAACAGTGTAGCTTAGGACACATTCATCCAATTAAATATTTTAAAGAGGCTAGTAAAAGATAGAGGATATTTAAAAGTGGTTTTAGTTTTAGGCATTGATATACCTTTAATGTATATGAACAAATATGTGCAATACTTGGAAGCCTTGTCTGCTAACTGGAAACTGAAAAAATTCTATTCTATCACGTAAATGCTATTAGGCTGCATGCAAGCAATGAAGTTAGGGACATGTTTACTGCGCATAACATCATTATTCTAAAATGACACTATTTTGTTCAATACAAAATTGAACAATACAAAAACTGAAACAACATTTAAGATTTCAAATAAAAATTAGTTGTAAATTGATGTACCACTTCCTATTTTACTGTGTGTGTATGTATATTTTTTGTATGTATATATTCTGTGAACATCCTGTAAAATATTTATTTACAAATGGCGCTTAGAGATGTCAACAGTTATATTTGGTGCTTGGCAACGTAATTTATGTCATATGGCTTAAACATTTGTGCCCGCTGCTGTAAAATATGAGGATATTCAAAATCATCTTAAATCACCAAGTAGTTCTATAATATATATATATATATATATATATATATATATATATATATATATATATATATATATATATATAAAGAACATGGCCAAAGGACAATACTTTTATATATGTCGTAGAATTACTTGGTGACAATATCCTTATTAATTATAATAGGAAGTACATTAATCTACATAAAATGGTAGAAAATAGCAGCATCACACTAACAAAATAGAGCTGACTTAGGTTATTCATTGCTTTAAATGATAAGATTCTCATTATCTTAAGGATTGCACAGACTAAAAGTGAAACAGCTGACATCACGCATCAATAACTTTAGACCAGTGATCACAATAGAGTTGTACAGGAAAATGCATTTAATAAAAACCTTACAGCAGCTGGGAAACAAATAGACTTAAATCTGGAGAGGTTGATGCCAATGCATTGTGATAACCATGTGCATTTTCTACCACTTCTCAGTTTTATCATGGCTCTGAAGGAATATAAAGTACAACAAACTGCTGTGCTTAGGTTTGTCTCGGTTTTATATATAAGCAAGCAGTTTTAGCTTACTATGCTTAAAGGGGTTGCTCACCTTCAAACACTTTTCAGTTCAGTTGGTTTCAGATAGTTCACCAGAAATAAAAGTTTCTCTCAATTAATTTTTATTTTCTATTTGTGACCATATTTCTAATATCGAAGTGTAAAGTTTAATTTTTCACTTTCTAAAAAAGCTGGGAGGGATGTCGCAGACTCTGTAGCTGTTCTAAATTGATACATTTAGTGGATACATGTTATCTTTGTCCTTGAATTTCATTAAAAGCAGCAGTTAGAATTGATCCAATAGTTGCTAATATTCCACAGATACTGCAGAGAAATGTATCAACTAATTGTATAAATGAATGAAGAAAATTGTAACAGGTCAGAATGCTTTACGATCTTTCTTGGAAAAGATCTTTCCTTTCGTTCGTTTCAATACACACGTGTAGAGCTGAATTGTCAGATGTACAGGTAGATATACTGGAAGAAACAATAGAATTCTACCTGTATGTGATGATTCAGCACTAACAATGGGCGATGTTTGGGTCCCTTCAAAGGCACCCAATCAAAATTTTCCGTCCAGCCCGATCGACGAGCCGACCGATATCCAAGTATTCTGCCGATATCGGGCGGCTCTTTTTCCACCATACACGCAACGAATATCGGACGAAAATCCGTTTCGTACGATATTATCTGTGCGTCTATGGCCACCTTTACTGAGCTGTATACTGATACAGTAGAGACAGGACCATTAAACTTCAATTTTGGGGAACATTTAAAAAATAAAAGATGTAAAGCAATTGAAAAAAGTCTTTGTTTATGGCGAACAACCTTAAAACAACTGAACTGAACGTGTGTTTGGAAGGTGAACAACCCCTTTAAATAGCCATTGTGGCAGCAAATACTGGTAACTGACTGCATTTACTACTTCACTGCCTATTTTAAATTTCATCACACTGTTTCTTTATGTAGAAGCTGCATCTAAATATACTTTATTTCACAATTAACCTGCTGACATGATCAATGCAAGAGAAAATGCACTGTGGATGACAGTTTGTTTTGAGTATACAAGATTAATGCATATCTAGCACGTTTTTTATAGATATTAGTCAGAAACCTGGAAAGAAAGGTTTATTAATAATTAACTAAAACTAATTTAATGGATGGTAAGCATAAGTAGATCCATATGAAAATAAAATAACATTCATTTAGAGAATTCATAGAGGAGGTAAAGCTCAGCCAGCTTTTTCTGGAGTGCTTAGTGTAGTCCAACTGATGAGGATGTTTTAATATAAATGTGCAAACTGCAACTGGTTTGTTGAGGGTTTGTAGGATAAAGAAAAGAAAGCAGAAGGAATCCTATTAATGGAACCCATTTCCCCCAATAAGTTTTCATAAAAATGTTCATTTTTAGAGCGCAACCGGCCACAGTTTTCAAAAGAAGAAAATAATATAAGGGATTTTCAGCAGAACTTGATGTAAATATTGTGATGAGAAAAGAATGTTCACACAAGTAGTAAGTGGTTAAAACTTCACATCCATAAAAAAAAAAAATCAGCTGCCTCAGATCTTTCAATTAATCACATCTGCAACTTTTGCACAGGCATTTGTAAATATTACTAATGACTTTTACTGAAATTTGTATTCAAAATTAGAATGTCCTCTAACTTGAGTTTATTTTTTTTGTTGAAATGGCTCACGTTTGTAATCTTTGTTCCTAGTGTTATTGTATATGAGGTGTGTGTGCTAGAAATGCAGAAGACCTCTGGCAATAAGCACACAAACAATCACTATAAGCTATTTACAAAAATGATGGCAGAAATTAAGTACTGTGTTACACATGACTGAAATGATTTATCTTCTTTACCTTAGATAAGTACTCTCTCATGACCTGAATGAAGTAGGGCATGGCAAAGTCCATGATGTTGTGCCTCCATGCCGTTTCCAAGACAACATCTGGTCGCAGCAAGTCATAGCAGGTAAAGAGACAGGCTGCAAAGCATTCCCTTTTCTCCTCAACCAAAAACCACTGCAGAAGTTCCTCCGCCAATTCTGTATCTTTGGATTCAGAGGCATACTGCATAGCATCCTAAAAGACATCAATATAAGTCAAGTCAGCAATCACATAACCCCATATTTTACATTACCCTATTAAAAACAACAATACCACATTATTAAAAATGGATCTAACTTGCCACAACTTTTAACTCCCTTTTTTCCCATTTGTTTAGGCATCACAGAAAGTGGATATAATTAATTTTATTTTTAATAGTTTATTTCAGTAGGATTTCATTGGAAACCTCTTTCCTTAAATAAAGGATGGTGGTGAATATTATGCAAGAGAAATACTGTTAGGAGAGATACTGTTAGGAGGAATAAGCACAGGTGCAAGAATATTTTCTTGATGTGCCTGATAAATTAAAAACACATACGTTTGTAACTGAAAACAGAGTCTATATTTGCTCTGCCCCGGACACCTCCAAGCTAAAGAATTCTGCTTGTATCTTATGGTCAACTCTTCGAGGCTTTATCTCTTTCCTGGTTTAAAAGTCAACTCAAATGCATTTACCTTGTAGAGCCGGTCTTTTTTACAGAGCTCCACACTTTGCTTCCAACGATTATTGCCCTTGAATAGATATGCAGCAATTCTTCTGAATTCAATTAACTCATGCTTCTCCAGTCGTTGAGCAAGGGAAATGTTATCAAAGTTGTCATATGCATCTATAGAGGTTCGAAGTGCCTTTAAAATAAAATATATGCCTTTAGATTTAGTCTTTTTAGATTTCAATACATAATTGCACAAGTAAAACCAATGAAAGGTACACCAAAAAAATCAATGGCCCCCTTCTATGGGGGCTCAGAACAGTAGACTTTGCAAAGTAAAATTATCTAATAATATAGGTCTAAACACTTTAAAAAGTGCACTTTTTTCATGCATTTCCTTTTTTGCATGTGGGATACCTGGTAATCTTCTTCTGTAATGAACAGATTGTTTAAAGCCTCATTCACAGATTTGTTGTTATGATTCTGGACTGAACGCAGATACGGTTTGACCAGAGGAAGTTGTTTCACCTAAAGGAACACAGAAAAAAAAATCAAAACCAGTACATGTTATCAACTGTTATCTAGAGATGGTTGTGGTTGAAATGTACATACATGTTTATTGAAAATGAAAGATATAGTATGAAAAATATATAATAAAAAAACAGGCAGCAAAATTAAGTTATAATTAAGTAAAAAAAGAAAAACGCTAACGTAGCCATGATTCCACTATGTGTCTGGCAATAACGTCACAGTGAAAGTGTGCTCCTCAGTCGAATCTGAAGCAGCATTTCAATGCAGGAGACCCCCATAAAGAATTGTAAGCTTTTGATATATATCATCACAGTAATTACCAATCAAATTAAAAGTGGATTACCTTAACTTATGCAATTGGATACATTTTATTTCATGTTTAGGCAACTTATTAGCAATTACCTTGGTGAAAAAGTTTACTGCACGGGTGTGGTCAAGTCTTGGTGAAAGCACCATCAGAAGATCATTCAGTAACAGTGGCTTGAACTCTAAGTAAAACTGGATTGCTTTGTAATACAATTCAACATTTGCGACCTGCAGAAACAGAAAAAAAAGAAAATCATGTAGAATGTATAATATAAAGTCCCATATCTGCACACATTTGTTAAACTATTTTATTGGAATTAGCTATAACTATTGATATAGGCAAGATACTGCCAACACATCACAGCACCCAGCTAGTTTTTTTTATAGATCCACACATAATGGTAGATTTACAGTATCTTTCAGAAAAGCGAACACAAATTCAAATTTAACACGGGTATTTTAGTATAGTTATTATACAGAATATTGCTTACATTTACAAAGCCAGTACTTACTTTTGTAATGATATCTTTAAATTGTCCTTCCTTCCATGCATCTGTGGCATGGTTCATCATTGTGATGATAGCATTGTCAAACTCTTCATATTTATCATACAAGAATACTAATTCTGCCCACAAGTGGGCCTGCTCTGCTGCTCTCAGCACCTACAAAAAGAAACACTAGGTAAATTATTCCTAATTGGGAAAAGCCAAGCTACCATTACTAAATGTACATCATATATGAAATCAAAATGCTCAATACATGAATTTTGGCTTAAACAAACTAACCTTAGGAATATTGACCCTTGACCAGAACAGCTCCAAGTGCTCCCTCATTTTCTGGGGTTTAAATTTAGAGTAAAGGATTGCAAGTTCAGTGAACATTCCCATGTGCGCCCTTTCCAATCCAAGAGCTGCCTCCAGCATAGTGATAAGTTCTTCAAAATACCCTTGATCCTAAAAGCCAAAACAAAGCATTACTATATAAAACTTGTATGATTTGCTACAAAACAAAGAGGGAGAACTACAGCAATGAGATGAAATAAGTAACAGTGTATACACCTATAAATCATTACACATTGGTCCTAGACCCCGTATAAGAGTTTCATTGAGAAATCTTTTATTTGAGTAATATTTCCAGTAGAAAGAGAAACCCAACTAACTCTACAGAAAGCAGAGCACAAGCACATTCTATTTTGTGTAATACTAAGCAGATATATTACACACTAAATCAGTTCACGAGAAAGAATAAATACAACAAGAAAGAAAAAGACAACAAGAATTGTCTCAATGAGAATACGATGCAGTGACGTTAAAAAAAAAGAAAACACTAAATTGAAAAGAATATTCTAATAATATCCACGACTCCACCCAAACATCTACCTGAGATACAGGTAGATGTCCATTCTTTTATGTTAAATCAAGTTTAAAAACAAGATTTTTTTATTATAGCACAGAATATATTTGTAGATTGTATAGAGGATTTAAGAATCACATATTTCCTTTCATAAAAGCCTTACCTGGTAATAATTTATAAGCTCCTCCAATTCATCAGCATGAACCACAATATGAAGGCCACACATTTGCGCCAGACGAAACTCTTTTCCATCAACACAAGCGAAGCAAACCTGGGGATGAAACAAATGATGTAAATGCACAAGGCATCTTTTTTAACACTTAACAAGAAATGCCTCCAGTCAATCTGTAGCGGTTTCACTCACCTCTTTCCAAGTGCGTGTGCTATTTGCCTTACGGGCACCATCCACAGCTGCTTGATACTCTCCCAAGTGAACCAATGTGGATGCCAAACGTCCAAAATTTGAAACATTGTTATAGAGGAGCTTAGCAGCATCATACATTTTTTCATCATAGCAGCGATCACCAACCTAAAAAGAAATATCAACTTTAAACTACACACATTTCTTTATTACCACCTTGAGAAAATAATAGTCATGAAACTATAGTATATACTGAAATAGGATCTTACAAAACTTTAAGAACCACAGAAATTCATACCAAGGTCAAACATCCTTTATCCAATTTAATATTAATTTTCCACAATATACAAATCCTGCTAAATTCTGAAAAATCTATTTGCCATTCTGCAAAATGTTCATGTCATGGAAGTGATGGCCACATCAATGAGCCTTTATCTGGAAACCCGTTATCCAGAAACCTCCGAATTACAGAAAGGCCGTCTCCCATAAACTGCATTATAATAAAATAATACAAATTTTAAAAAAAAACGATTTCCTTTTTTTCTGTAATAATGGAACAGAACCTTGTACTTGATCCAAACGAAGATATAATTAATCCTTAAGGAAGAAAAGTCAGCTTATTGGGCTTATTTACTGTATACATGATTTGCTAGTAGACGTAAGGTACAAAAATCCAAATTATGGAAAGATCCATTATCTGGAAAACCGAGCATTCTGGATAACAGGTCCCATACTTGTATACGGTATATGATAACCTGTGGCACCAAACTTTAGACTCTTCATCTATTTCAATTTGGTGGAATTGAAAAGAGTAACATTATTCAAACATAAGAAAATATCACCCAGACAACACTGTAATACGTTACCTGCTGAATGTGGGCATTATTTGGTCCATTAACGAACTCCTCCAGTTCTGCAAGGCGATTTGTTTTAGCAAGAGCAAATATAAGCTCCGTTTCCACATAGGATTCTCGTGCCTTTTTACGTGCCATTTGCAGGTATTTGACCAACTCTTCCCAATTTCCTAACAAAATATAACACACAAGTTCAAAAGTCTTTTCTGTAAAGATATTTTAAGAGACACTTTTCTTAAGAAAAAGCTGTTAATTTTTTTTTTTACAAGCGTTTATTGTTAAATATGATCACTTTACATGTGCTAATTAATATCTAAATGTAAGCAATTTTAGTAGCTGAATTGGCATGCAGCCAAATTTAAATATTTTGAATTCAGCAAACCCTCAACAGTTTAGCAAAGCACATACACATTTCCAACCTATATGAATTGTGCTTAAAAACATTATAACTAGCCTAACTCACAAACTATTATTTTAATCATAAATATACATAAATAAAAAATAGTTCTCAATACTGTACCACTGGCATTAGCAGCTTGAACAACTTCCATGTAAGAGGAAGGATCATCTGCTTTTATGTAGGAATCGATAGCTTCTTTGACCATTCCTTTCTGTAGCTGTGCCTTGGCAAGCTGACTCCAAACAGCTGGTTCGTTACATCGCTCAGCAAATTCATATGCCCGGTCCAAATTCCCAATGTGTTCAATTAGAACCTAAGAAGTTTGTTTGAGAATACATTACTACCTAGCAAGTAGGAAAGCAGACTGCAAAAAATGTATCGAAAGTAGTATACCTGCACAGCAGAGGTATTCACATCAAATTTTCTGAAAATAGCAAATGCTTCCTCAAACAACTCATTGCTTATGGCAATGTTTGCAATGTCTGGGGCATCATAGTTATCCAAGCGGTTAATATATTCCATGACCCTTGTGCGGTCAGCTTTAATTGCAGTCAGAATTAAGAGGTTCTGCAGATTTCTGGAAAAAAATGTAAAAAAATGATTAAAACCACATTATAAACAATAAAATGATGCAAACAACCTCTCATTATAACATATACCATTATTAAATGTTAAAACATACTTCAGTAGTTAAAAAAGCAGCAGGCATTTATAATCAAGTGGATGTGCATTGTTACACACATTTGTTCAGATATTTGTGCTCTTTACTACTAGGCTAGTAACATCAAAAATGTAAAAAGCAGCAAACTATTTATTTAGCAGGGAAAAGCAAACGTGCCTGTGTTCACTAAAGACAGAGTTGTCCAATACAATTTTCTCCAACAATTCAATGAGCTCATTGGGAAGGTCTGCGGTCATAAAGGCTTTCACAGTAACAGACACCTCTTCAGGATCCTGAGTTTCAGACAAAGCTGTTTGCACAACCTATAAAGCAAAAAAATAAAATAAAATAATAACGGGGTGAATGATGATTCATTACTATTAAAACACGTTGTTAATTGCTACTGAGCACAATTTAAAGCCACTAAGGGCAAACAAATATACTTATATGAAGGGTGAGAAACTTGCCTGATCAATCAGAGGTCTCCTATATGGGTTGCTTTCGATCAAGACACTGGCCCACAATTCTGGATCTTTACGACGTACAAGGTAACGGGACAGACTTTTGAAAAGAGAATTTTCATTGCAAACCTGCATGAGAAATAAAACAGTATATCTGATACATCAGTAAAACATACAACATACATTTTAATCATATATTTATATGCCTCAGGCATACGGTGAAGCAGTCAATTACCTTCACTTTCCATTCAGCAATTATCATTGACCTCCTCACATTTCCCTCCCTCCTCATCGCCTATAAATGTGTAGCCTGGGCATGGGCATTAGGTCCCCCCATACTGGATCATACACAAGAGAGTGTGTGTGTGTGTGTGTGTGTGTGTGTGTGTGTATGTGTGTGTGCACACGTGTGTATGCGAGTGTTTGTGTGTGTTTGTACCTGCCTGCAGGCTCTAATTGTGAATTCCAAGGGAACAAAATTTTACTTAACTCAATAAACAGAAAAGGATTTGGAAATATTTCTTGGGGTGACAGGTTCTCTTAAATGCAAAACTGTCTAAGATGACTACATATAACTGAAGTTTAGCTTAAGTTAACAAATTTTTGTAAGTGGGTGTGGCTCCAAGTTCTCCAGGAATCATGGGAGTCAAAGACTTTATATTAAGAACACAATTTAAAACACGTACGTTTATTAGCTCCAGATCACACTGTCCTCGTTCATATGCAACACATGCAAGATGAGGGTCCCTTTTTTCACAATACTTTCCAACAACACGACTGTCGTAGTATGGGTTCTCTCGTAGGAATCGCTCAGGATTATTGTTGCTATCTATGTAGATTTTAGCCAAAGCATTATGAGTGGCAGGCTCCTCACATCCCTCGTGAATTCGAGATTCTAGCCATGGCAAAAGCAGTTTTAACCTAAGAGACAATAGAATTCACAATTACATAATTACAACAAAGGATTGATACACAAACCAAAACACTGTTTTAAACATGCTGTTATATAGAGTTTATTTTACTGTATGCTTTTGTTGTGGTTTTTTTTTGTATAAGATCAATAAAGCTTTACCCATAAAAAAATAATTACAGAAAAAAAAAAATGTGCGAATTGAAGTTTAAATCATAAAACCACCTTTTTTGGCTGTTATAACTTACACAAGAGTTATAAAACCCTGGACTTTGCTCCAATTTACTTCAATAAATTCAAACATGTATCTTACGGAGATGCAGTAGAAAGATTGAGGATGAGTAGCTAGGCAGTGTTAAAAAAAACTACAGCCACCCAGTAGAGACCTTTTGTATAGTTCTTATATAACACTGAGATCAAGGGATCCAAAGAAAAGAAATTATTCAGGAAATATCCAGCTCAGTGTTGTCCAACTTCTGTGGTACAGAGGGCCGAAATTTTTCCAGCCTACATAGTGGAGGGCCGATAATGGAAGCCAGTGTTGACCACTCCCTGTTTGTAAACCACACCCAAATTACCCCACCCATGTTAACACAAGATCATGCCCACATTAATTGTGGTAGCACACCAAAAGACCAAATGGTGCTTCACTGCAGGATTATCACTCATATGTGAAAAAAGTTGTCATATTAAGACATACCCTTAAATCCAAATGCCCCATGGATAACACAGCACCGCCAGCACATGATTAAACACATCAGCGGCCCCTGACAATAATGAATTTTCAAATGCTAACAAATCCCCAGAACAAATACCAGTCTTATGTTCCACAGGCAGAGCAGGGCACGCGCAGGCAGAGCAGGGCACACACAGGAGCATATGGAACGCAGAACAGAGCAAGAGACGGGAGAAACGTACCACCAACATGTACTGCATACAGTGGCACAGTGCTGGTGCCCCATTAATATTTTGTATAAAGTGTGAACAATGTGGACAGTTTCAGTCTGGGTCTCAGGTGTGAACAGTACAGGGTTTTAGGGGTGTGAACAATAAAGGTGTTACCAGTATGAACAATGCAGGGGGATCACAGGTGTGAACAATAAAGGGGATTAGTCTGAATTTGAGGTTTAAACAATGCAGGGACCAGTTAATCTCTGTAGTGATACCATTTAAAGCAGAGGTGTCCAACCTGAGGCCCGAACTTCCGCCAATCCAGGAAACGTCATGTTGCAATGTCACACACAGAGAGCGTATGTACCCAGTCGCTAATTGTGTGCATTAAATTTTACATGGGGTGTGCGGGGTGTGGCTTCATGTGACATGTTTCTGAAAGAACGGTTATAGTGCATACTGTAGGAGGAAAGCATTAGACATAAAAGATAATCTCTACCTGTTTCTTTTCTCAACTTCAGCAACAAGCTCATCTGTAGAAAACTGTCCCCGCACAACAAGGATAAGGTTCTTAATGACATCTTCTGAACAATCCACATCAAGCAGGCCCCCAAAGACTACTGGCAACCGACTTGGGTTTACCTTGTAAAATAAAATATTTGTTCAATTATTTTTCTTTACACCACATTAGCTTTCATATAGTTACGACCACCACACTGTAAAATAAGACACTTATCGGGCAATATAATTAAAGTTTTCACCAGTCTAGTAGGCCATGGTAACCATTCAGCAAGATGCTCTTAACGGTCATCTGTTTAAAGGAAATACTTCATTGGTTGCTTTGAGTTACAAGACTGGGTGCAAGCTTTTCAACCTTTATAACCTAATTACAGCACACAACCCCCCCCCAAAATCTCTCCAATCCAGTGGCGGAACGAGATATTACTGGGCCCCAGAGCAAATAATTTTTCAGGCCCCCAAAATGTCTACTGTATATGAATTAGGGCCTCATGGGGCCCCTATAACTCCTGGGCCCCCCTGCAGCCGCAGGGTCTGCTTCCTCTGTAGTTACGCTCCTGCTTCAATTCAAACCTTCTGAGTGTGCATTTTTTTTCACTAAATCGGATTTCTGTTTTGAATATCGATGCACCGAATCCACTATTTTGGATTCAGAAGAACCCCTAAATCCTTCGCAAAATATTTCAGCCGAATACCGAACCAAATCCTAATTGTCATATGCATATTATGGTTGGGAAGGGGAAAACATTTTTTTACTTCCTTGTTTTGTGGAAAAAAGTCACGTGGTTTCCCTCCCCACCCCTAATTTGCATATGCTAATTAGGATTGGGATTTGGTTCGGCCTGGCAGAAGGATTCGGCCCTAATCTTACTGAAAAAGGCAGAATCATGGCAGAATCCCGAACCGAATCCTGGATTCGGTGCATCCCTAGTCTTGAACATATGAGCAGCAGCAGAATGGTTTGGTAGTTGGTTGGCAGTTACCTTTTGAACATAGATCTCAATGTATTTCTGCAGGTTGTTCCTGTACAGATACAGCACAAGGTCATGAACAAAGTCGAAACGATCACATACAATTATCAGTGGCAGCTGGTCTGTGAGCTTGGCTTCCTGTAAAAAGTATAAGGGAAATTTAAATAAAAATTACAGAGCAAAAATTTACAGTATAAACATTCAAAAAGGATTTAAAAGGATAAAAAACAAAATAAAACCAAACTATTTTAAAAAATAATAATAAATAATGCACCTGGCTATAAAAAAAAAATCTACAAAGTCACACAGAAGCCCTTCGGAATATTTCTAAAATAGATTATAAAACAGAGGATACATGGATGAAACTACGTATCTTGGTAGTTTTTAGAACAATCAATGCTGATGTATTATATTAAGTGGAATCTTCTGTGGTTAATTGTATCTAGATTGGAGACATTAAAGGGGTTGTTCACCTTTCCTTACTGCAACACATAAAGCGTTAAATTATGTTCCGCTCCACCTGTGTTTCGGACAAATTAAGTCTCAGTTTAGCAGAATGGGCCATTTAAAACTTACTATAATAGTGGTACTTCTCTAAGAGGCATCAGAGAAAGTTTTCAGGGGGCGGGTCATTTATTTTGTATACAGTAGGAGCATCCGGACATTAGAGACTGCTTGTTTTGAAAAGCAGCTTACAGCCTTACAACATGCTCCCCCCCTTCAGCCCTTAGCATTTGTACCCTATCGTTTGCACTAAAAAAAGATGAAAGCCTTACTGAAATAAACATGCTCCCTTTCCAGAATTTTTCATGATCATTTGCAGCTCACAGCTCCCCTTCCCTACTCCAGCATCAGTGCACCCCCCCCCCCCCCCCACTCGGTGCCTGCCTCCGTCTTACTTGCAGCAGGTCTTGGATCAATGCAACGGTGGTAGTCTCGAAAAGGGAAGAACCAGCTTTCTGTTAACTTAACCAACCAATGGGAGAAAGGCATGCAAAATAGGCATAAGATGTGGACTTGCGCAGAAGATGCTGAAGCTGCTACTGCCAGTACTAAGAGTCACGCAGAGTTTTTAGGCACTGACACACTCCAGTGCAAAAAGGAGTCGTCTAACTTCACAGGTCATAGGTCTCCAAAACGACATACATTACAAATGTTCTTAAAATAACCTAATCTGCTCAAATACATGCATTTAGGCAAAGGTGAACAACCCCTATAATGATGATGCGCCGAGGTTACAATTTAGGGAGTGTGCTTTTTCTTACAGTGTCAAATTTAAGGCCAAATGGAGTTAATGTTTTCAAGCAGTGACACTTGAAAAGGTGCCAGCACCACACCCATGTATGAATTGTGTCATCAAGTCTTACCAGTAACAAAGTGATGACACAGACTAAATCATTCATACATTGCACAATATAGACATCAAACATGGACGGAGTAACTGTTATATGCCTCACATAGCAGTTCTGCTTGTTAAAAGCAGTCTAGATTACTAAAATCCTTCTTTGCCAAATAAACTTTTAAAGGAACAATAACTCCAAAAAATAAAAGCATTTTAAAGTAACTCAAATAGTATGTACTGTTGCTAAGCATTGGTTAAAGTTATGTTTGCTTTAGAAACACTACTAACGTTTATATAATAAGGTTACTATGTAGCCATGGGGGCAGTTCAAGCTATTCAAACTAAAAAAGGAGAAAAGGTGCATTCTACTTAATAGATAAGCTCTGTAATAGAATACAATGGGTGCAGAGTACATCCAGTATGTTCTTTGTGACTTGTGCTATGAATGGCTGCCACCATGGCTACACAGCAACTTGTTTATATAAACTATAGTAGTCTTTCTGAAGCAAACCCAGCAGTTGTACTAGGACAGGGAAACAGTATAACATATTTTAACATTTAAATTTTTCAGTGTTACTGTTTTTTTTTTAAATTTTAATTTCTTAGTAATAAAATGGTATCATAAGATGCTTGGTACACCTGATTTCTGATCACTGCAATCCTCTCAGAGAGAACCAGAGCAATCAAAAATTCCTCTTAAATGGGGAACAGTCAGTCTGTAGAAGACACTTTGCCTGTAGGTGTGTGTATTACTCATGAGGATGCAAAGTATTGTAAATGGGAAGATGTAGCTGAAAGAATAGTGTATTGTAAGAAACGTTTTTTCCTGAAAGAATACCTGCATGTTAGTATTTGCCTCTATGTATCCAAAAACCTACTGGTTTGTTGTGGGGTGATTTCACAACTATGCATCTATATGGATAATTCTAAATACAACACAGGAGTATTTGGCATAAAATGTATGCATATGCACGCATTAAAAGCTTCCATATTATAGGTTACGTTATGTGCATTTAATTAGTGTTCTATTTTGTACTAAGGGGTTCAATATCACTTAAAATACAAATGTTTGAATTTTTGTATTTACTGTGTGAAGGTGTGTGGGCAAGTGCCAGTGGACTAGGAGTGTGGTCAGTAGGGCAATGTGCCGTAAAAAGATGATTTAGTCAACAAGTGGCTTGCATGATGTTAATAAGCAACTTATGAATATCATGGCCTGGCTAGGAATGTTAAAGGTGCATAGTCTGAAAACTGTTGACCAATTAACTGGGTGGGGACGGACCAAAACCACCGACCTATTTAGTGTTTTAGTGATGTCTGTATGTAGATAACATGGTTGTTGGTTGAGTCTCAACCTAGAGGATGCATGGTATATATGTATTATTTTAGATCCATCACTTTATGACATTAAAATGTGAGAATAAGAAGTATACACTTCAGTGATTATACAAAGCTTTTATGTATTACGGACAGGACTTTAAATAAGAAAAACATAGCTTATCACAATGTGTTAAAATACATTATATTCAAATGTTGCCGTTTGAACTAATTATCGGAAATGCTGTGCCACCAATGTTAAAGTGCCAATAATAAACATTAAATGTCCCATAAAAGAAAAATATTACCGTAATGAGCAAAAAAAGTACAAAGTACCAAAAACCTACTGCTAAATCAGTATCTGCTGTCAGTGCAAAAAATAAATAAATAAATAAAAGATTACCTTTAGGAAGTTTTTCACTCGCTCAGGATCATAACAGTTACTCTCTCTGCATATTCTTTCAACTTCTTTAATTTGACCAGTTTTGCAGGCTGCCTGAATATATTTAAAATGCACATCGGGATCCTGGCTGAAGTTGACAATAGAACCCAAGAAATAAAACAGCCCTAAAAGCAGAAACCATGATATTAATATGCTTTGACCAACCCCAACAGTAACATAGTTATACTGAGAAATATGAATTAGCAGCAGCAGGGCTCATTTTAGCTGCAGAACAGATTTTTAGTTTTATATTCTTTTTGCATACCACAGCAAAGCTAACTGGGAACAGACATACAGGACCGCCATCAGAAATCGCAGGGCCCAGTACGACAAAATTTCCTGGGCTGCGCCCACCGCAAGCCCCACCTACAGGCCCACCCTCCCCACCACACAGTAAAAAAAAAAAAAAAAATATTGGTGGCTAGGGTTCCCACATGTTAATAAAAAGATATTGGTGGTCAGGGCCCCCCATAAAAAAAATTTGTGGCCCCCTTACTCTCGGGGCCCCCTACAACTCTCCCCCCTGATGGCTGCCCTGCAGACATATACAATCACTATAAAATAACTTTTACATTACACATGCCCACTCTTTCTACTACTGAACACAAATCTACATTTGGCCATCCTCATTTTTGGTTATTCTGTGTAAATACTGCAGAGACTGGTTTTACTCAAAGAACTGCTCTCACACCGCTCCATCTTGTTATAACTGCACAATAAATGTAGTGCTACATTATGAGCAATACGTGAACAATACAAAGAAAAACAGTGTGGTTCTGTGAAAAATTTAAACAAATATCCCTATGGTCCTAGGTTACATTGCATTGTAATAAAGTGGGAACACAATAGACATTTCACAGCAAGCATGTAGACACTGCTGATGACTAATAATTAAGTACCTTGTATATTTACACAGTGTAAAATTTGAAAAAGTCATTTTCAGAATGCAATTTTCAAGAGAACATATTTTAGATTATAGTATTAGATGCAATATTTGTGTTGAGAATGCAAGGTGTATAAAACAGGATACTTTCTGTGGGGATCAGAAGATACTAGGCCCACAGCAGACTTACCACCACCTGACCACAATCAGCCCCCCCCATCACCAGTAATAGCTTGACACCAAACGTTTACAATCAATAATGGATATCTTACCTTCGAAGCTCTTGAAAGATTCAAAAAGTTCAATGAGCGACAGAGTGGAAAGCTGCTCATGGTATTTGGAAGCTACCTGGACACAAATCTGTAAATTTTGCCGGATGTTTGCAGAAAGCATGGCACGCAAGCATTCAAGAGAATCTTCAACAGACAAGGAGCCAAAATAATTCACTAGCCACTGTAAAAAAGCATAAATAAAACACATTAACAGTGAGTTAGTCTGCTTTTGTTTTATACTTAACAACTAATCAAAGGTCAATTTGGAGGCAATAAATAAATAATTTAAAGGTGTAATTAAGACCCCGATCATTAAATACAAATTCATACACATAATTAATTGTAACAAAAATGTATTACTAGTTCAAACCAATCACTTTCCCCCTAAATAGATTTCCCTCTATATGAAACTTCTATTTTCCAATCCAGAATTTAGCCAACCAAGGTTTCAGTGTATACAACTATGTGTATGAATTTGTATTAATTGATTGGGGTCCTAAATAAAATTATTTATTCTATTTACTGGCATCCTCAAAGGGACCTTGAGGATTAAAGGTGTATTAGAGAGAGAGAGAGAGAGAGAGAGAGAGAGAGTATTTCCCCTTATATTTTACCTCATATGGTTCCCATTTTCATAGATTTACTTCGAAACTGCCTCACCCCCCCAAACAAAATGTCATTAAGTGTTTTCCCACAAACCGCATTAATCATCTTTCCACAGAAATGAACACTTTGGTAACCCCAACTTCTGGTTAATTATCCTATTGTTGTGTTGTTCAGTATACATTTGTTTATTAATGGCCTTAAAATGACAGTATATTACTAGCTAGTAAAGCAAATTTATAAAAAAAAAAAAAAAAAATTCTACATTTAGCAATTACCTCTGGATTCAAGAGATGAGTGTGGACAACAGCCCTTTTAATGTCATACAGATCAGTGAAGTGTTCCAAGGCTCTCTGAAGGAGACCTGCTTTCTCACAAAGCTGTGCAATGTGAGCACGGTCATAATGTGTAAACATCTGGTTGCCCAAAATCGCATCAGCCACCTAGCAAATAAGAAACAGCATGATTTTAGAGTCGTCACAATCTACTACAATAGTTGTTAATGATTGAAGTCGGTCACTCAAAGTTGGCATTAACGAAGACCACCAATTAGGCCTTTTTCTTTTCTATCAGGTCAGACCATTTGTCTGTTCCTGAGAAAGTTTTCTTCAGGATTTCTTACAATTTAAAAAGTGTAATGTGAGACAATGCATGACCTAGTGACAGCAGTATTTTAAGCGATCAGTTGGGCTCAATTTTACCTAGGCAGATATGAACAGCCAGCCATCCAGCTGGAGGTAGAGCGGTGAAATTAAATATTTTATTGCCGTGGGTTATTTCCTCAGGTGCAAACTGGCTAACCTGCCTAAGTAACAATGCTGTTTTCTTTTTAAAGATACTGTGAAAACAAACTTCAAGACAGTAGTCCCATAGTATCATAATGTAAGTGCACACACAGGGCACACAATTCCACATATTGTGGTAGTAATAGGTCACATGTAAGAACTGACAGGTGTATGCCTCCCAATGTTCAGGAAATGGGGATAGCAGCCGATTGATATTTTACCAAGACACAAGAGATGATACTTTGAAAGACAATATAAATGAATGAAATTACAAATTGCACAAGCCCAGGCAGTAAGAATACACTAGCTTGAACACAAATTGGATTCATGTAATTTACAAGTCAGCGCATAATATATAAAGTAGGAATAGATTAAATGGATAGGGATTATTTAATTTTAAGAAACTGTGTGCATGTTTTAAATGTGTTATCCAAGGGGCAGATTTTTCAAAGTGTGAGATTATAACTCACCACAGAAAACTCACTCACTTTCTATTCATTTCTATGGGATTTTAAAAAGCATATTTATCAAATGGTGAACTCCGTTGATAAATACGATTCTAAAAATCCCACAGGACTGAATAGAACATGGGTGAGTTTCTAATCTCACACTTTGATAAATCTGCCCCTAAATGTTTTCCCTATTGATTTCTCAAGAGCTGACATGTCAAACAATCAATAAACAGATGAGATGGCTGCACACACATACCAGGGAATTTTTTTTTTGATCTTCTTATGTATACTATACATAAGCAGGTTTATATACCTAAAATAAGGAAAGATACTTTTACAGTAATGGTTTGCATGACAAATAAAATGTCACACTCTAAGACATACCTGAGGTGCATGCATCAGATTCATTTCAAGGAGACGGGTTTGTAAAGGACCTTCTGTTGGACGGTTATTTTTTAGAGCATCCAATAAGAAAGCAGTGCATTGTTGGATAAGGTTGTATTCCATAAAGACATCCACAATCTAATCCAAAAAGCAGATATATTGCGTTAATACCTGTACATGATATTCCAAGCATTTTAACAAACAAAAATTAGTTCTTTAAGCCGTTTAAATGTCATTTACCTGGGTGATATCTGCAAGAGGCTCCTCATCTTGAACCAACATTTGAGCAAACTGCTGGCCTTGGTCTGGATTGATTCTCATAACATTTCGCAGCAGGAAAATCCAGTCAGGAGTATAGCCCACCTGCAACAGATTGTAAATGTAAAAGTGGTTACATTTTATTTTCATTTTGTTTTTTTTGTATGTAACATCTAAATTAGGAATAGAGAGATGTACTTCACCAAAGTACAATTAATCTTAAACAACATGCTGCACAACAACAATATTCATACCTAGGCACTTATTAGCACAAATATATATTTTTATATTTATATTTTTTTTCATTTAAAAATACAATGCATCTCCATAATTAATGTATTGTAAAATTGTACAGTGTTGCATAATACAAGTAGTGATTTATAAAGAACCCACCTTCTTTGCATAGAGCACAATTTTCTGAACCTGTCCAGTTTCTGCAAAGCACTGAATTACTTTGTTTGGAACATTAGCCCTCAGATAAACACTCAAGGCAAGTGTAGGGTCAACAGACTTTACAAGATCTCCCAATTCTTCCGAACACTCCAGCTATGCATGAATCAAATTAGGATATTGTTATTTTGCTTTACCAAACAAACATTTAAAATAAAATTTACTGAGCACAAAGAGCCATGATTATTATGGTATACACAAAAACGGCATGAATTTACAAGTTTGGAAAATGCTAGCTAATTTGTGGCCTCTGGAAATAGAACTTACCTTGTCTTCCTTGAGCCATTTTTCCAACAGCTGTTTGCGACCTTGTTGTAACACTGGTCTGCAAAGCTCCAACGATTCAAACTTGTTTAGCTGACCTTGGTCTAGAAGGATTCCAAAATACTGCAGCAATGGGGAGGTCTGACCAGGTTGTGCAGGAACACTTTGGAAACGGCGGATAGTTTCAGGTGTACGCAGTATTCCCTATAGAGAGTTAACTTTTAGTCACATACAGCAAAAGCACAGATTATATCATGCAGTTTTGTGGCAATGCAGATAGACTGTTTATTCATGAAAGTGACAAAAGCATTAAATTTCTATTTTTTTCCATTCTGCTTTGAGAGCCCTAACAAAAAGTCTCAAAGAGAAGCTGTGAAATTTCAGAGGAACACAAAAGCGAAACATAGCAATAATGTAGACCCAGCAACAGCTAGGAGCCCATTACTATAGATAGAGGAGCCAGTATGGTCCTGAATGATGGATAATTTCAGTTTATTTTCTAAGAATGTCACTTTTTGCTGCTGAGCAGCAAATTTATGCTGCTGGCCACAGACAAGTTATGTTTCCGTTTATTTGCAAAGAATGTCAACTTGTTGCTGTGGGTCCAGCATATTTTACTTATGCTACTGGTCACAGGCAAATACAACAAAATTCATTATTTACTGTAAGTATTTCTAAAAATATTTGAATTATTTTTGGCCTGGATTATTATTTTTCCTTGGCCGGGAAAAAATAAAGCAAGCTGAGAGCAGTGGAGCCCATGGCCATAATCTCTATAAGGCAGTGGTCCCCAACCAGTAGCTCGCGAGCAACATGTTGCTCTCCAACCCCTTGGATGTTGCTCTCAGGGTCCTCAATTATTTTTGAATTTCAAGCTTGAAAGCAAGTTTTAATTGCATAGAAACTAAGTATAGTGCCAAGTAGAGCCCCTTGTTGGCTGCCTGTCAACATAGGGGCTACCGAATAGCCAATCACAGCCCTTATTTGGCACCCTAAGGGACTTTTTCATGTTTGTGTTGCTCCCCAACTCTTTTTACATTTGAATGTGGCTCACAGGTAAAAAAGGTTGGGGACCACTGCTATAAGGGCTGCATAAATTTGTTGGTGCTATATAAACAAGAAATATTACACAGATTCTGCACTGTCACTAGGTGGAACACGCAGCAGAGAAAATGTACCGAATGTACAATAAGTTCCAGAACTTCACAGATTTCTTAGGGCTATGCAACACATTACCAGTTTCTCACATTGTCTGAGAAAATACAGTCTGCCTTAAGAAATCACCACACTAATTTGATTCAATAATATAGTCACATAAAATGTTCAAATTAACGTGTGAACCTGGATGGATGTTCCCAGAGACACACACAGACATCTTGAATTTTGTCAAGCTACATGATAAAATTTCAGCAGAAAGTACTATAACCATCACACAGCTACTGAATAACTGGCTCTAGCAATACAGAAATCAGAGCTAAGCTTTGTTGCTGCTTCTTTGCGTTAAAAAAATCTTCTTTTAATAACTGACTGATGCTGAACAACCAAGAGTTTAAAAGATAACTAAGATTATTAATAAATCAAATTATATTATGCTTTTAGTTTACTTTGCTACTAGGTAATAAGCCATACCTTTGGGGCATTTGCAGCCACCTTTGCTGCTTCTGAATAATTTCCCTGTGCAAAGAGAGCATTGAATTTTCGAGCAAAGAGTTCCTCAGCTCCGGCAAGGTTGTTTCGTACAGCCATGCGCAAGGCTAGGTCTGGGTTCTGCAGAACGTTTGTGATATATGGAATGATGTTCTCCTCTTCCACGCACACAGAAAGAACCTGGGATAAAAACACAATTATAATAAACAAAGCTCTGTTTTTATACAAAAAAATATTAGAAGTCATTCAAATAATTAATTTTACCCAAATGTAATATATTAAAGTGCTGGTTCACATTGGAGTCAAACTTGTAGTATATTATAAAATGGCTAATTCTAAACAACATTTCAACTTTACTTAATTTTTTCTTTACTTAAGTTTTTGAAATATTGGTCTACTACTACTACATGTAAATTTTTCCAACTTTCAAAAGTAACCACTGACCCCATCTAAAAAAACAAATTCACTATAAGGCTACAAGTTTATTCATATAGCTACATTTTATTACTCATGTTTTAGTGAGGCCTTCTCCTATTCAGTCTCTTGTTCAAAAATCAATGAATGGTTGCTGGGTTAATTTGGACCCTACTGTTGAATAGAATTAGCTACATCAACAAATGCCTATCCCTCCCTGCAATCAGTTCTCCCAACACCTTCTTATTAGGTATAACAGATGAGTCAGTACCCCTACAAAAATACTAATATGCTTCATCATGTTCTATGCAAAAAATTATGAAATGGATGACCCTACTACACTTCAACAACGTGTCAAGATACTACACTCAACTACAACACCTCTAATCAAACCAACATACAATGTTTAAGGAAAAAAACCCAGAAAGAGAAAATATGGGAACCGTGGTTGGATGCCAACCCTCAAATATTTTTACTGAACAACTGAACTCTATGCATAATTGTATATACCTTGATAATCTGATGTTACATTCCTTCCTCTGCTTTGTGACAGCCACTGTTGTGACAGTCACTGTTCATATGTAAACAACTGTACCCAGCCAAACTTGGTTTATCTTTCTTTTTGTTTTCCTTCTTTGTTTTTTGCAAAAATGCAAAATAAACCTATTTTAAAAATATGGACCCTAGAGACCAGATTGCTGAAATTGCAAACTGGACATCTGAATACAAAGCTGAATAAACTGACCACAAATAATAAAAAACAAAAACCAACTGCAAATGGTCTCAGAATATCACTCTCTACATTATACCAATAGTTTATTTACAGGTGAACAAATCCTTGTTCAGGCAAGTCTCACTTTCTGATGAACAACACAAATTCCAAATCCTGTTTCTATGTTCTATCCTTGGTATCTATATGTATTTATTAAAGGGAACTAAAGCTTTAAAAGGGACTATGCCATTTTTTGGATGCAAAGGGTAAAAAAACCCACAATAACCCCACCTTTTGATCTCCAATCTTGTGTCACTAAGTTTTATTAGTCAAACATTTTATTTTATGTGGCTGTATGTGGGCAGAGACATTCAATCACACAGGTCTTACCTGTCCCTTTCTGTTTACTCCAATGATTCCAGCTGTGGCTTCATGAGGGGCAGTAACAAAGATGGTTTCCCCACTTATACGATTCATATAAATGCAGGTGCCAGTTTCTAGGTCATAAAGGTGAATGTAGCCATATTTTGTAATCAGAAATACGACATCATGCTTTTCACTAATCTGTAAGAAAATGACATTTTAATATTAATATCTGCATTCATGCCAAATCAAAACAATCCTGACCGGGCAAACTGTAATAGTTATTACAATTATGAAGTATTGAAAGAAAATAAAATGCAATAACATGCATAAACAAATGAATGTAATAAAAGTTAAAAAAAAAAAAAAAAAAGGTTACATACTGAAATCCAATGCAATTCTAAGCAACTTTCCAACATAAACTTATTAAACGGCATTTTCAGGCTGAAATCCATCCCATGTATGCAGTGACAGTCAGATAAAAACAAAACAAAAATGCCAAGTGACATTAACCTAAGGCCATAGAGATAACTTTCTTGAATGGAAACCACCTGGAATTACGACACATGAATTTCAGTGAACTTGTGGTCAGGCGATTATCACTCAGAAACAGTGGGTGGAAGAAAGGTGTTTCTGTTTTCAGAAAATGATTGACAGATGTTTTACAGAAGTGTTTTATATAAAATAAGTGCTCTTGGTTCTTAAAGGGGTTGTTCACCTTCCAAACACTTTTTTTTCAGTTTGTTCACCATAAATAAAGACTTTTTTAAATTGCTTTCCACCTTTAATTTTTACACTTTCCCCAAAATAAATGTTTAATGCAGCTCAGGTGATCCAGGAGCATTAAGGACATGTTACAATTAATGGATACATTTCTCTGCAGCATCTGTGGATTAGAAACTATTTTCTAACAGCTGCCCTTAATGAAACTCAGGGATTCTGCTCAGCAGGGCCAAAGATAAGAAAACGTATCAACTAATTGTATCAATTTAGAACAGTTACAGAGACAGCGACCCCCCCCCCCCCGCCCGAGCTGCTTTGGCTAAAAATGAAACTTTAAACTTCAATATTGGAAAAACTGTCACATATAGAAAGACATTCTGGTGAACAATCAATCTGAAACCAACTGAACTGAAAAAAGTTTGAAGGTGAACAACCCCTTTAATAGAAGATAAGACACCAAGCATACTACATTTAACGAAAAATCAAAAAGGGAACTTAAAACGTTGTATTTTCACAAGCTACAAGAATCTTGTTCACTCTAAAGCTGGCCATAGATGCAAAGATTTGATCGTACGAATCTGCGTTTCGTGCGATTTTCGGGCCGTGTGCGGAGTGTCTCAACATTTTCCGTGCCATGACAGTCGTTCAGATTATCGGACAGGTTAGAAAATTTCTGTCTGCTACAGATAATACCTCTGCATGTATTGTCGATCTGACAATATCAGTGGGAGACTGTCACAAGCTTTTGCTGGACATTACTTTCGCATGATTGCTGTTGGGGGCAGAACATTGTCTGATCTGTTATTTTACTACTTTATTTGATCTGAATGGTTAGTGGCAGGTCGGGAGATGCCACTGGACGATCACTCATCTGATATGAAGGTAAATCTACACGTCTATGGCCTGAAGGGTTAGAGTTATTGCACTGTGTTACTTTGAGAAAGACTGGGGTAACAGCCGAAACGTTAGTTTTTTTTTTTTGTAATAAATTTTCTATTTTTGTAAGTCCTGTGAGTGCCACTTTTTCTATTTTTGATGAGATTCTCATCCTGTCCTGGTTCTGCTACACTAAATCAAAATATTTAAATTAGACATTTGGGTGGGGTGAAGAAGTATATTTCACAATTAAAGTATATCATACCTGCATGGCTACAGGAAAGTCATTCTGAGCTTCTGGAGGAAAGAAGACATCAACAGCTTTCTTTGGAAATGGCTGGTTGCCTGTAGGTGGTGTACCAACTTCTATAATATGAAGCTAGAAAAAAAACAAGATATATGATTAAGTGATAGAACTAGTTCCACACTGTAAATATGTACAATTCACAGTATTAACCACCATTATGCATGCATGAAACAGCTGTTAATGATGACAGCCTTGAGAATGTGCAACCCACATCACCCATTGCATTTTCTCCACCAACATAAAACCTCTGCTGGGGACAGTAGCCTTAAGGCTACTAGTAAGGTCCAATTTTTTTTTTCTCTCACAAAAACCTAACCCATAACACACCAATAAGTAATATAAGGCGGATAAGTTTGCCATGTTTGAAAATTACTCTCTCTACATGCCTTATGAAGAAATACTAGAAGTACTTAAGTGGCTGCAGGACAAATGGCAAAGAAGAACTCAAATCAATCACGCAGAAAAGCATTACCTAGGCGTGGGCGATTTCTTCACACTAAGGGAACTATTTACCATTACCCATTATCAGTACATTGCTCCATCACATAAAATAACTGTTCGAATCCTTAAAACCCACTTGCAATTTTCAACAGAGAGCAAGAATTCAGATGAATAATCACACAGGAAGCAATCTAACACATTTTGACTAATTGGTCAGTACATACCTTACCGCCAGCTTGACCCCTTACAGCAAAGCAGAAGAGGGTTGATTCTTCAGCATTCCCTTCCATCTTGAACTGTGCAAAGCTGGCAGCATGTCCTTCAATGGGCTGAGATACTTTTCGGTCTACAGAATAAAGCTGCATGGCTCCCACAACCCGATTTTGCTAATTAAAACACAAATAAATATTGGGTTATTTGTTAAAGGCAACTATGTCCGAATAAATTTAGTCTGTTGAACTAGTAGCTACTTCGGTACCTGGGATCACATTTAATTTTGAGCATATCAATCATGCATGAGGTAATTCGGTCTAAAACGTTAGTTGTTACATTTCTTTTCTCTGTTCTTGTTAAGCTAATCTCTGAGCATTATTAAAGGAGACATATAGGATAAATGAAAATACCCTAATTTTGTAGGCAATTATAAGTAATATATGGTGTTGGATTCACATGGTGCTATAAATTAATATTGTCTTTAAAAATAGCCCCATTATTAGAGCTCACTATAGATGTTCTATTATCCCTGTCCCTGTTTCAAATGAGGGGTGGGCATGTCTTAACAGGCCCTGCCAGAAGCACAGTAAAATGGGGACAGCCAATCACAGCCCTAAAAGACATACTTCGGTTCCCTATCAGGTACTGCTGATTGTATCCTGTCCTACAGTGCAGTATGCTGAGTGCCGCCGGCTCCTCTGCACAGCCTGGGAATTGATTCAGGGATCAGGAAGTGGAACAGATGGGAGGTATTATTAGGGTTTTTGCAGAAATATTCTATAAGTCATTCTGAAACATTAACTTTTAAGCACAATTCTTCTATATCTAAACGAGTATAACGCACTGGCACACTTATTTTTATTTTATTTTTTACACACTTTAAAGGCAGCCGTTCTAACTGATACAATAGAGAAAATGTAGCAACTATTGTAGCAAATTGTAACAGTTCAGCCTGCACCTGGATTACTGAGCTGCCAGAATGAGACTGGTACATTGTTTAAACTTTAATTTTAGTAAAACAGTCACAAAAAAAAGTAGAAAAGCAATATGGAAAAAATACTTTATTTTTGCTGTACTATTTGACCTGGAAAGAGTGTTTGGAAGTGTTCAATTCCTGAACACCTAAAAAAAAAAAAAAAAAGTCTATAAATACTAGGGATGCATCGAAACCACTATTTTGCATTAGGCCGAACCCTTCTCTAAAGATTCGGCCGAATACTGAACCCGCATATGCAAATTAAGGATGGGAAGGGGAAAACATTTTTTATTTCCTTGTTTGGTGACAAAAAGTCAAAGAGATTTCCCTTCCCGTCCCAAATTTGGATTTGGTTCGGCCGAATCTGAATCCTGCTGAAGAAGGCCGAATCCTGGATTCGGTGCATCCCTAATAAATACACTGGGAAATCCTAAGCAGTCAACATACAAATCCTTCTGGGGCATACAATTACACTAAACCCATTTGGAAAGGGTCTAAACTGTTTAGAACGGTAGAGTGGGTTTTAGCATTAAAGCCTCTTTAGCAAAGGTATTGTTATATAGTGTTGCAATAAATTAAATAAACAGTCGAACGTTCATGCCAATTTGTCCTCTACCTGGGCAGATATTCCAGTCAGCAGCAGCCACTTTTGCTTTGCATCGGTTCGATAATTAATGATCTGGCACCCTGCCAGGCTTGAATGGCGGTCAAACACCTTTACTGGCTGAGACTCCCCCTCCATACTCCAATGATAGACTGCATTGTCAGTCACTAAGGCGACAGTGTTCAAAGAGATCCATTTCCAGAAGGTGACATCATCGGTCATGGTGTGGGCTTTCATTTTGCTTTTCATTTCAATGTTAAAAATCTGGAGTGTTTTTCCAGCTGTAAAACATTTAAAAAAAAGAAAGAAAAAAACAGATCAATTTCATGTCCTTAACATAAAAGACGATTAAATGCTTAAAAAGTATAGGCGAAGAAGCTGTAAACAAAACTGCTGTAACAGTTTTGTCATGCGTTTTGTGCCTACCATTCAAAGGCATAGCATAAAAAGAAACTTATTTATGATTAGTGGTATATTTTCAAACACAAATGTCTTGGTAAATAAGGCTTGCATGTGATGGGAAAATGTATAATAATTGTTTCTGCTTCCACAAGCATTAACCGATTGGAATTGGATAAAAGATATGGGGAATGCTGCTCTTTCAACCTGTGAGCTAAAGGTCAGCCTTAACTTAGGACTGATCCACTTCATAGTGCACTGCAGTAAAACATGTGCAGGTTGGTGATTTGCCAACATGTATGGATCTTGAGAAATACCAAAAGTTGAATATTGCTTCACACTAATTGTACTTCTGTACTTTTTTTCTTCCTTAATGGGAAGTATGTTTTGAATGCAGCTATTCTTGGTTAAAACAAGGACAGATTTTTCCTACAACTTTTCCCACAATAGCTCTCCTGATGACTTTTCTTTTAAAGCAAACAAGCTACCAGGCTGCTGTACAACAAACTCCAAAGGCATGCGTCATCAAATGCAATGGAACAGATCCTATGCATAGTGTAACACAAACAAGCAAAAACAAAGCAGACAAGTTATTGCATGGCATATATACCTTAAAGGAGAAGCAAAGGTTTTAGATTATTGCTAGGTCGGCCTCCATTCCATCACTAATCAACAGGATTAGGTACATTAAGTTGTGCCCACTAACATCATTCCCCCATTTTCTGAAGATCTCAGCCGCCATTTTTGATTCTATGATACATTCTGCATCAGTGATTAGGCACAAAGGAGAACACAACCAAATGGGTGCCAGAGCAAGCCTTAGGCATGAAGCCTGTGCTACATAGGGTGAATGGGGTGATGTGTTCTCCCTGCTGGGACTACAAGTTCTGCACACAAACATTTATAAAAGAAAAACTGAACCCCCTCATTGAACAGGTGTAGCGCCAACCACTGTTGCAGAAGTGCCCTGTGCCTGCAAATGTTCCATTCAAGGCATTGTTCAGTTTAAAAATAAAAACTGGGTTAATAGATGGGCTGTGCAAATGAAAAAAAAAAATTCAATATAGTTAGTTACCCAAAAAATGTAATGTATAAAGGCTGGAGTTACTGGACATCTAACATAATAGCTAGAACACTACTTTCTGCTTTGCAGCTCTCTTGGTTTCCACGGAATGGTTAGCAGACAGTAACAAGAGACATGAGGGGGGCACATAAGTCATAACTGTTACTTTTGAATCTGAGCTACATGTTAAGGATCAATTGCAAGCTCACTGAACAGATTATGTCCCATGTGGTCCAAGTTGCTGACTACTTCAGAGTTAGAGAGCTGAAAAGCAGGAAGTAGTGTTCTGCTATGTTATGTTACACATCCAGTCACTTCAGTCTTTATACATTACATTATTGGCTAACTATTACAATGTTTTTATTTTGCACAGCCTATTTACCCAGTTTTTATTTTTACACTGAACTGTTCCTTTAACATTGGATACAAAATCAAGAAGAATCCAGCTAGAAGGGTGAATTAAGGGCAGATTTATCAAAATGTGAGATTTCAACATTCACTCACTTTCAATAATTCCTACGGCATTTCTTGAATCCAAAGTATCAATAGGTGAAAGTTAAGAGGTCACCATTTGATAAATATGATTTTTTAAAAATCCATAGAAATGAATAGAAAGTGAGTGAATTTTTCTGTGGTGAGCTCTAATCTCACATATTGATAAATCTGCTCATTAGTGTCAGCAGGTTCTACGCATTCTATATAAGCCGTTATTATAGAGTATGAGAAGAAGCAGAAAGGACTAAAGAGCCATTAAACTCAAATCCATAGGTTAGAGTGGTTTACTGGAAAATATGGCTTGATGCTCCTTGAATGCAAGTGAAAAGGATCAATCCTTTAGTGTGTGAAAAAATCTGTGGGTAATAATGTTTTTGTTTATTTTTTTCGCCCCTAAACATTTACTATACAAATAGAACCAGTATAGAATTGTGAGCAGCACAGGGAATCACAATTATATCAGTATAGATTTGGGACTTTGCTGCTATATACTGTAGCATGTGTACAAACTACCTATCATTACAAGTAAGCATTTAGGGCATTATAAGGAATTGGTATTATCAATTTAATTTAAATTAAGACTGATGTAAAGTGCATTTGGGGTTTTAACTTGCTGTTCCTGTGACATAAAGGGGACGTATAAGATAACTAAAAAATCCCCAGTCTTTTAGGCAATTATGAATAATATATGGTACTGGTCTCAAAATTATTTACTTTAAAATGGCCGTTTACAGTGTAATGTGCTCAGTGCTGCCGGCTCCCCTGCACAGCCTGGAAAAGGAGGCAACAGGAACTGGTACAGATGGGCGGCATAAGAAAGTTTTTTTTTGAATAAATCCGGCCGAAACACTACTTTTTCAGCTAATTTCATCTATATTTAAAAGAATATAATGCACTGGAACATAATAGGTCTCCTTTAAAGGGAGGGCGGGGGGTAACTACATTCCTATTACTTTCAGCAGATACATGGATATGATGGGAAAAAGAAATGAAAAATATTAGGCATGATTTAACAAGACAAATATATATTTTTTTATATTCTATATGTATTCTTGTAATTTTTTTCTTGTATTATGTTTTAAGTATATACAAGTCAGTAGATCAGTACAATATTATTTACATAATGCTTGTTATTCATGATTGATATACATTCGAAATAAAAGTCTTATCACAAACCTCAACAAACAGAATGCAACATATACAAGAATGACACAATTTAAGGTTTCCAATAATCAACATACTATTTATTTCTCCATCAAAACGTCTTGACGTGAATTACCAGTCTTTCTTTTTTTTTTAAAATAGAATTTTTGGCCAAATACAAAATCCACAAAAAAAACGCCAAACTGAATTCTACATCCAAATGTGTTTATCCAGATTTCAGGAAAATCAAAATCTTTCATTCATAGTGAACAAATAAATTGACATGTTTAGAGCATTATCATCACGTTGGGGTCGGGCTTGGCTGAAGACTTCGGAGCCAGACTAATGTAAATGCTGCAAAAAGGACTAGGGTTCAACAAGAATTTCAAAACAAATCCTGGATTTGGTGCATTCCTATTTTTAAAATGTGCAACAACAGAAACACAGTATACAAGGATAAACAAACACATTGATACAATATAAAATACTATCTAGGAGCGTTGCTGTATGAAGGGAATACTATTTGTACAAAATGGTTAAGCTTCAGCTGTGCTAAACTCATACTTGCTTTGGTAACACTAATTGTTAGCACGAACAAAAGCTTATCCTACTGCATTAAACTAAACATAGCATTTCACACATCTGTTTTCTAAAAATAAAAGGCTAGCCATTAAATCTACAATCCTGTCACTGGCAGTGGAGACAAAAGAAATTCTGAGGTGCAAATGTATTCTGTGCAGATCATAAGTAACTGTGTTAATCATATTAACGCTCCCATTCTGCACAGCTTCTGGGGCTCAATTTTGTTCACAGTGGCAGTATTACAAAGAACATTTTAAAAGATCTCAAACAAGCATTGCAGAGCCACTAAACCTATACATCTCATACTTACAAGAAGTCGATGAATGCTCCCCACTGACGGCTTCAAAAAGATTTTAAAAAGTGCAAATGTTTAAGATTTGTGTTTGCAGTTATTAGGTATGTATGGCTTCTCATTGGAAGAAATACATTACATGATAAAATGTAAAGCAACTACTATCTCTACGATATTGGGAAACAGTATCTGATGGCAATGCTGGCCCCGAACTATTATTAATGCCAGTTTAGTCTAAAAACTTAATTTATACTCAACTCTTTCCACTTATTTGAGCCACCCAATTATTCATGAAAAGTCATTTCTCCTGCAAAGATGTTATGCGGACATAAATCAATAATTCCCATACAGTATATGTGGGACCAATGAACGATCCAGCAAACAGACCACAGGACGGTCAACCAAAGTACTGCAATTTAGTCAAAACCACTTGACATTATTACACTGAAATCTGTTCAGACTGTCTTGCAGTGATGGGTCAGATGTCCTGCAATAAAGCCAGCTAATCTATAAAATGCCAAATACAAAGCTCTTGAATTCTCAGGCAATGTTATGGTAATGTTAACAAAAGTGGTCCATACACTTACCAATAGTTATGCTACAAAAAAACTTGTATTGCCCCAGCCAAAAATCTATTTACACTGAAAGATGAGCAAAGTTTAAACTAGCAAGTTTTATTTAGCCCCTTAATTTTATTTGCCCTCGGTGAAGTTCCGTGAAGGTACTGATAAAACAAATTATGGCCCACTGACTCTTTGACAATGAATTTAATCTCAATTACAACTTTTTTGCAGAGAAAAAAATACTTAAGAACTTTTCAGTATTATATCGCAGACAGCTGGCCTCAATGGACATGTGCACCAGTCTTAAGTTGATGAAAATCATTTATACAATAGATTGCTACCACAAAGCCAGCGCCGCAAACTTCATGAAGCAGGTCTGTTTCAATATAGATAGAACAGCTAATGTTCAAAAAGGGAGTAACTAGTGGACAGAGCATCTCCCAGAAAAGACTACTACAATTAGGGATGCACTGAATCCAGCATTCGGTCCAGGATTCAGCAAAATCCTTGTGCCTTACCGAACAGAGTCCCAATTCCTTTTCGTCACAAAACAAGGAAGAAAAAAAAAAGTTTTCACTTTTTCCTTTCCCGACCCCAATTTGCATATGCATATTAGGATTCCAATTCGGTTTGGTATTTGACCAAATCTTTCCCTAAGTATTCGGTCAAATCCCAAATAGTGAATTTGGTGCATTCCCAATTACAATGAATCTTTCATAAAAAAAAAAATTGTACTTGACAGTGAAGTCTGAGCTGTGCTACCGTGGCCACTAGTAATGTGCCAACTCAGCCAACCCCCTGAGCTGATTTGCTTTCAAATTCTATTAAATGGTAGTAGCAACTATGGTGCAGAAAATAAGTACTGTGAGAGAAAGATTTTGGTGTCCTGTAATGCACTATAGGCAGACTAACACCCATTAGTTAGAGTAGCAAGTAGCTCCTAGGGGTTATAATTATATCATATATCTATCATGGAGTGTATATCTGTAAAATCTTCACATTAGTGTTTACAGATGGGATTGTGAGTAATGGTGATGTCTAATAAAATGTATAATATCATCCAAGTATAGCTTTTGTATGCATTTGTTTTCTGCGTGTTCCTATAACGTGGGCCTCCATATTTTATTGGCTTGATCTTGCCTAGGCAGTAACCTAGCTACATAATCAAAACCTATGAAAATTAACTCAATTTTGCCACACTTCATGCAACTTCGCTAGTGAAAATTCATTACAACTACGCTAATTCCCCAAAATGCGAAAGGTCCTGGGCGCTGAACGCTGGTGGTTTTCGCTAGCGTTACTTCGACAGTAACAGTGAAATGACGCTAGTGATCACTTCAACCGAGGGAAACTGGTATTCCTTTTACACTTAGGTTAATTTGAATAGGGCGGGTACATTAAAGTCGTATGGACGTCTTTATTAGGGATGCAAATGCTTAAAGTGGCCACTTTTTATTACAAAAATAAAGACAAAAGAGATCCTCTAATGCCCTACACATGATCCCACCCTAAAACTTATGTTCCATGCCCCTCAAATGTCTGGGGAAAAATGTTAACCCAAAAAAGTTTAATAGTTACAAGTTTTGCAGGCAATCCCACTTGTAAAAAAAAAAAAAAAAAAACATGCCGCAAGCGTTTAACTGTAATGCATTTCCGGCATTCAGGATATGATGTCACTGACATAAGATTGAGGAAGATCTAGCTTCATGTTAGCAGTTCGCATGGACTCAGGTGGCAAAGTCAACTCTGAAGAAAGAGGTAACGTTCAGTAAAATTCGCACTGAATTTGCGGAGCAATGACCATTCGCCAGAGTGAAAAGTCATCTGGCGATAAGAGAGCGAACGACCGATAGCGCCGGTCCCATTCGCTAGAGAGTTGTCGCCTAGACCTTTTAGTGAATTGGCGATATCCCTGCAGATGGAATTTCTGGCGAATTCACCCCAGCGTTGGCCACTTTGCCATACTTGTGGGAACACTGACAGGGAGATGCCATGACTTCCTGAACACAGTGAGGATCAGAGCAGATTAATATTTTCTCTGCTGGAGAAAGTCATGCCACATGTGACACAGTGTATAAGTTATATTATGAGGTAAAACGAATTTGCTTCAAGACAGTTTATTTAGAAGAGAAGGAATGCTGAACGGCTGTATAATTTTTTTTTTAGGAGCCTACTCAGCAATGCCATCCAAGGATTTTATCAGAGTACTTTGTGCAGCACCTGCCAACAAATATATTAGAGTGGGAAAAAAAAAAGAACAAATAATCAATGCAAAAATAAAAGTGATCCTACCCCACTAAAACTGTAGCTGGGTACTAAATCCTTTATCATAGTAATTGTAAAAAAGGGTAACCAATCTTGCAATGTGTCTAACAAAACGCTTGTGTCTAACAAAACGCTCGCTTAGAGTACAGGGAAAAAAACCTGCCATAATGAGTCATAATGTAAAATGCTTCTTTTGGAACAAAGTAGGAAGAGGCAGTCATATTTGAACAAGGAATAACGTTTCTGCATACAAAAAGGGACTTTTTTTTAGAAAACAAATTATACTACCACAAAATTGAAAACTGTTTTCAGGCAATTATTGAAGAGACAATAAACACAAATGTTCAACATGAGCCCAAATAAATTGTTTCACTGTTTTAATACAATTTCTATTGTTTTATTAAAAATTGCCTGTTTATTCAATATTTGATCCCAAATAATGTTTAAACAGAGGAGGAGACAATGCATCAAATTACCCATCTCAATTAGTAAGGGTAAATATAAAATCATGTATTAGAAATGTGTAATAAAATGTTTTGTATCTATTTAAAAAAAATAGACCGACAATAGAAGACATTTTGAATACTTGACCTATTTGTCTCATACTAGACATAAGTAAAGGCCAATTACAAGAAAGGGTAGAATTCTATCCAAAGATAATTTGCTTATTCAGGGTTCATTTAAGAAAAAAAATATATTTGTGAAGGGAGTTCAGCTACACACGAGAAATTACTGTTAAAATATTGTTAAAGTAAAAATACGATTAGCGCAGGAAATAGGATAAACAAAGCTCAAAAATCTACAAAATTATAAAAATTGGCCCATATATAGCCACCTGGAATAAACTAAGAAAAATGAGAGGTGGATAGACTACCTTGAGGGAAAAATACATCAACTATAAGTCTAATAAAACCTAAACGGAAAAATAAGACACTAATATTAGAATCTCTTTCTAAAAAGCAAACTTAATTTCTTAGTTTGCCTTTGTTCTAATGAAGGGTGTTTGAATGATGTGCATAATTATGGTCACAACCCAAACAATATACAAAGCACATAAGGGAGGTATGTAAAGCACACTAAAGGAAACAAAAACAATTAGATATTGTAAAAGTTACAGTCCTGTTTATAAAAAGCTTTAAATTGTGTCTAAAGTCTGCAAAGACATTGGATATGCCAAGGCTGTCTAAAAGCAGTACATTTTCACTTTGTAGTAATGGATCAGTGTGCCCTTAAGGCCAATAAAACAAGAAACTTCTTTACACAAGCATTTCTAAATATTGGTCCATATTCACGAAGGGGAATTTTTTCAATCTTGGCAACAATGGACAAAAATGTACCATGAACCATTAGCCTGTACTTAGTATATGTTGCATTCTGTATGCTGACTAATCTTAGACAAAGATTTTTAACAAATTTCAGAATTGGGTAGTATTGGGCTGCGGTGACTGTATTCAATCTGACATTTAAAATAATTAGAGTTATATCTGTGCCGCAGTAAATTAAGCCACCTAACAGGCACAACTGTTAATTATAGTGATCACTATATTCAAACAAAATGTAATGAACGCTGCTTTTTATAAGAACAGGCTGAAAACTTGTACAATCCACATTAGAATAACTCACCATCTGCATACACAAGAAAGCATTAAAAAAAATTGATAGGATGAGAAAAAAGGTAAAACAAACAAATTTAGAAGGCCAAAATATTGTTAATCACACATTAAAAGGGGGAAACAAATCAACAGTTAGAACATTATGTTTTAACATTGTCAAGATCATAGGTTTCAGGACAAATTTCTACATAAATAAGAGCAGAACATACTGAAATAATATAAGTGGAACTAGAGCCATGGTTTGACTAAAGTAGTCTAATGAATATAGGGCCCGTCTATGAACTGAAGAGACCAACGAGGAAGCACAAAGAGAAGTAAAAAAAAAAAATGATGAGCATTAATGGAAGAGTTCAGTGTAAAAATAAAAACTGGGTGAATAGATAGTATGCAAAATAAAAAATGTTTCTAATATAGTTAGGCAAAAATGCAATCTATAAAAGCTGAAGTGACTGGATGCCTAATATAATAGTAGGAATTCAACTCAATGCTTTGCAGCTCTCTAACTCTGAGTTAGTCTGCGACTAACGGGTGGGCCACATGGGACATAACTGTTCAGTTATCTTGCAATTGATTCTTAGTATGCCGCTCAGATTCAAAAGCAACAGTTATGGTGCCCCCCCTCAACTCCAACAGTAGAAACCAAGAGGGCCACAAAGCAGGAAGTAGTGTTCTGTTCTGTTAGACATCCAGTCACTCCAGCCTTTATACATTACATTTTTGCCTAACAATATTGGAAATATTTTTTTATTTTTGCACATTTACCCATTTTTTATACTGAACAAATCCTTTAAGAGCAAGAAGTGTCCAGGTCTGTGGAAACATGACAAAGCTAATTTTAAACTTAATGTAGACATTATAATGGTGTATCAATTAGGAGAAGCTAGGATTCCTGAAATCTTGAAAGATGTCTATACTGACTGGAAATGCGCAGCTCCCTCAATGTATAATGACAGATGGAGAGATTTGCATCAGTTTGCCCTACACTGACTTATAGCTTGGGAAATAAAAAAAAAATAACACTACAAACCTCCCTGAGCGCCATTAACAAGACGCAGCATAATTTTTCACCCAAAGACTGCCATCAATGATGTGCAAAACCTTCATGAAGACTTTCTGCCCTTTAAGTAGGGAATACAGGAAAAAAACTTCTCTAGCTGCTAAGGTACCAACTCCAGGCAACGTCTTGTTAACAAAATGATTTCTAGATAGAGATACAGATGTAGGGTGTATCAGGTAGCAAAAGCCATCCTTTACAGCAGACATATTTTATATTATGGAAAAAGGACAAGGTGATAAGCAAAACAATGCAGTTGATAAAATGGGAGGTATCAACCCATCTGGTTTAAACCAATAGGGTTCATTATATAGCTCAAATAGAACCGGAGGCATGGAATTAAAAAAAAAAAAAAAATCTTGTACAGGTACAGGATCCATTGTCCAGAAACCAGTTATCCAGAAAACTTCAAATTATGGAAAGGCCGTCTCACCATTTTATCCAAATAATCCAAATGTCTGTAATAAAACAGTTGTGTGCATGATCTAAACTAAGATATCAATGCTTACTGGAAGCAAACCCAGTCTATTGGGTTTACATGATTTTATATTAGATGTAAGGTATGAAGATCTGAATTACAGAAAGATCCGTTATCCGGAAAGTCCCAGGTCCCGAGTGCTCTAGGTAAAAGGTCCAGTACCTGTATTGCAAATTACACTAGTGGGAGCCAGTGTGTCTACCATTACAATTTTAACAGCTCAAAATGAATCTGTGAAATGGGACACATCACTGCATCAAAATATCTTGGAGTAAAAATGATGGGTATTAATAGAGATTCACAGGGTATTCAACGGATATGATGAAATAATTAGCAATAGGCGATTAATGACAACCCTCTCATGTCACTCCAAAAACATATTGGCAGGGAGGTTAACGAAAGGGACACTACTGTTAGTGTCAAAGGGATCTTAAACCGTAAGCTCTGCCAGGGATGGGGTCAGTAATACCAATGAGAAATGTTTGTTAAGTGTAATAAATACATTTGTGATTAGTTGGCAAATGTCATGTTAAAAAACAAACCTTCTATGAAGTGACAGTATAAGTATATGTGATGATTGGTTTATATTTAAACATATACTTTTTCCATTCATTACTAAAATCCAAAATGCAAGTGGCCATGTGCAAACAAGTAACCAATAGTATTCAGGTTCTGATCTTAACAGTCAACGTTTTACCCAGAAAAAACTTGATCAGAGGACAATTCCTTACAAATATTCTTATAGCTACAGGCAGTTATGAATTTTTGCGAGAAAGCAGTAATGGGGTTTTTTTTATACCACAGACAGATTTTACTGCCCACAAAAGTCATGGGACACATTCTACAAAAAAAAAAAAAAAAAAACAACACTATTAGGTAGAGCTAGTAGTGTCTGGGTGCTAAGGTACAAATAAATTGTATGGCATTAAAGGAACTCTGACAAAGAATTTGCACATACATTCCTCTGTGCTATTCATAGGTATGCAAACTTTTTCTGTGTGCTTTTAAAGTCTACTCTCTAACAAAAATAGGTTCCTTTAGGTATATTACATATATATTTAGCAGCTTTCTCCATGCTATTTTATTGTTAGAGTTTTATGATAGAAGGGCGTTGTGTGGTTATAAGGAGCAGTACGAGTATAGTTCAAATATATCCAAACATGGCAAAATGTACTAGCCAAAAACCAAAAAAAATATACGCAAGGGAAAACCTTGTAATACGGATATGTTACATAGTTATGTTAGCTATTATATTGGCTTAAACAGAATAGAGGCATAAAGCAATACTTTACTTTATTTAACAGTACCACTTTATATTTATCTAATGCAGTTTACATTTACTAAGAGTAATTGGGTGTCCTTCCTCTACGGATATTGAGAGCAAAAACAACTACAATACACCAAGCACATAGAGAATGACTTCCAGTAGATCACAGTATGTGTATTGACTTGAACTACATTTCTGTCTCAGCAAAGGCCTTTACATGACATTTATAGAGTATCTAATTTAGAATGTGTTTACCCTTACTAGGGCTATGCATGACGTTTTAGTTCACTTATTTACTAACATTATAATGTTGCCTGTATTTAAGGTTCCAATTGATGGTCTATTAAATATGTTGACAGCACAATGATCATCAATATTGCTTGATTCAGAAAATCCAAAATTATATATTAGAAGAACAAGTGTCATGCCAATCTATTCAGATCCTTGACTTAAAAAATCCTTCATTAAAATCAGTGTATTTAATCCCCAAACTTTAATATTTTATATAGAAACCACATGCAACAATGACAGCTTCTTGTCTTTTAAGGGATGTATGCACAGAGTTTGTGATGGATTTTGTTGGTTAGCCAAAAAGGAAAGAAAAGTAGCCACAGCTAAGGCTGCTCTTCACTTTGTTGTTCCATCTAGCAGTTAGCCTGAACAAATGGGAGCAAAACAAAAAACATAAGTGTATAGCCCTGAGTTTGGCCACATTTAGTCAAATGACAACTGAAAACATTAACTACTAAATTGGATTCTCGTTTGGCTTGAAATCAGAGTTTTCACCTTAACGTTGTGCATCAAATTTTCTGTTAATAAGACACTACAATGTTACTTATGTGCACTTATGCTTGGGATCTATGTCCTTCAAGAAAATAAAATTTCGCCAAATTCTGTTTTTTAGCAATCTGAAACAGGTTCTTCTTGCAGTATATTCCTGTATTTTGAACTGTCCCCTTACTTGCATTTTAATATGATGCATAATTTCTGCCAAAAAACTAAAAAAAAAAAAACCCATCAACCTCTAAAAAAAAAAAAAAAAAAAAAATCATATTTCAGATCTAAGCTAAGTAAAAATGTAAGGGTCTGAACTTGTTTGCCAGGCATTGTATGTTCATATATACAGTATGTAGCCTGAACACTTGCATTCTTTTCCTTAACATTCTCCTTTAAAGTACATGCTACAAAAAGAAAGACTTAACTAAAGCCCCAAAGCTGGAGACTGAATCGTATTCTTTATTCAAATAAAATACATAATTGAAAACATTCAGCAAATATAGGGCATAGCTACAATAAATACATTTAACAATAATCCACAGAAGGTCAAACTAAAATTTGTCTATGTTGGTCAAACTTCATATACGGAGATCAGAAAATTGAGTGCAGAAGCTCAATTTATATAAAATAATGAGGAGAAAAAAGCAAAGTGTGTACCTTTCAGAGCGATGACCTTGCTGGCTGGATTCATAATGGCATTGTCAGCTGAAATAGGCCTGCGAATTGGGTTGCTGGCATCATTCATGTCAATAATAACCACCTGGGCTTGCTCTCCTACCTTCTCCCGAATGCAGATGAATTTATCAGACTCCATTGTAAGGGTACTAAAACCAATGTTGGCTGGATTAATACCCAGATTTTGGAGCTGTCATGAGAGGATAAAAAAAGAAGATAAAATGTTAATTTTCATTAGTAAGTCATTTTGCTAAAGAGCACACGGTCTAAGGTCCATGCTAAAAGAGTAAAGTATATTAAAGCAATGGCACAATAAATCATACTCACCCAATGATATCTCCCTATAGATTACCATTAGAATTGTAGTATTCTCATGAAAATGCAGAATAAACCTGGTAAGGCTACACCAGTCCTAATAGTAATCTTTTAAAGGTATTTTTTAGGCTTTGTTGCTGAGGGAGCTCGATTTCTCACGGGCAACAAAACCTCCTGTCTGCTATAGCCAATTTTCTGTTAAAGGAGAAGGAAAGCTACGGAGGCATTTTATTGCCAATAGATTAGCTGCAATAGTGCAAGCTAGAATGCTATATTTATTCTGTAGAATGTTTTACCATACCTGAGTAAAAAGCTCTAGAAACTCTCTGTTTGTTTAGAATAGGAGCTGCAGTATTAATGTGGTGTGACATCACTTCCTGCCTGAGTCTCTCCCTGCTCTGGGCTCAGATTACAGTAGAGAAGGGAGGGGTGGGGGGAGAGGAGCAAACTGAGCATGCTCTTGCCCAGGGCAATGAGGTTTAAGCTGAAAGCAGGAAGTCTGATACAGAAGCCCATGTGTACACAATAGAAGGAAAGAAATGCAGTATTTCTTTTCACAGGGGACTCAGAGCAACATTACTTTGGGTGTTTACTGGAATATTTAGATGGACCTTTCTGATAAAGCTTACTTAGTTTTAACCTTTCCTTCTCCTTTAAGGTCTTTCAGACTGTTTTGGGTTTATGCTACTGTATGTTTGTTTTCCTAGCAATAAAACTAAGCCAATACACAGGTTGATCTTAACAAAGATCTCTAAGGGGATATACATACATACATACATACATATATACATACATACATACATACATACATACATACATATACATATATATATTTTTTTTTTTTTTTTTTTTTTTTTGCTCTTGCTCTCTTCAACTTTTGCTGTGAGTGCTTTAATTTTTGCTATATTATATTGGATTTTTTTTTTGTCAGCACCCAGCCAATGCTTTTAAAGGACAGTAACATCAGATTTTGTTGTTTTTTTTTTTTTTTTAAACTCGTTAGTATACATTGAAAAAAAAGCACCAAGACAAATTAAACTTTAAAATCACAAAGCCTTTATTAAGAAATACCTTACCGAAACTCCGCTTCTCTTCAGAAAAGGCATAAGGGTGACGATCCATCGCGTGGCGTTCAATTTCTCCTCCCTGGTTATATCCTATAAGGAAGGCAGGGAGGAGAAAGCGAGTGCTGCATGATGGATCGCAATCGCCTTTTCTGAAGAGGAACGCAAGCAGAGTTTTGGTAAGTTATTTCTTAATAAAGACTTTAAAGTTTGATTTGTCTTGGTATTTTTTTTTCAATGTATACTAAACATTTTTTAAAAAAATGTTTGATGTTACTGGTCCTTTAAAGGAAAACTATACCCCCCAAACAATGTAGGTCTCTATAAAAATATATCTTATAAAGCAGCTCATATGTAAAACCCTGCTTCATGTAAACAAACCATTTTCATAATAATATACTTTTCTAGTAGTATGTGCCATTGGGTAATCATAAATAGAAAATTGCCATTTTAAAAAATAAGGGCCGCCCCCTGGGATCGTACGATTCCCTGTATTTACAAACATACCATACATGTTAGGTCACACAAGCCAATTAACAGACAGTTGTCTTTTGCTACACTTCTTCCTGTTACAGGAAGAGTTGTAGTATTTCTGGTCAGGTGATCAGGCGATATCTGAGGCAGCACACAGACCATCACGAAATAGTGGCTCAAGGCAAGAGATGTAAAAGGGCAAGATTTACTTAAATATACAGACCAGTTTGGTAAGATTGTTTAATATGCCACTTAATATGATGTAAACTATCTGTTGCTTAAGTGTTCATTTTGGGGGTATATATATATATATATATATATATATATATATATATATATATATATATATATATATATATATATATATATATATATATATATATATATATATATATATATATATATATATATATATAAATAAATAACTTTCCCTTGTTTTTATATATATATATATATATATATCACACACACATATACATACACACATACATATACAGCTGGACATGTAGGGTGAGCTGCAGTTTCTCTGTTATGGATTAATAAGCTTTTTCAAATTCAGAAACTATATTAGCATATTCTAACAGAGAACACAAAAAGTGTGCATTACTCATTTTATCTATGTGTCTATAATTGCCCAATCATGTCCACACCCTCAACTTTCTCTTACAATGTTTGTGTTCTTGAATGATATAGAAGTATGGGTGTGTTCTGCCAACGTTCTTTTGCACAGTCCCACTACGAACAAACTCACAACCCCCTAATATTACAAAACACTTAGAGACAAGGCTCTTCTGGTACAAAAAAGAAAAGCTACTGCTAATACAACCACAGAGCTTCCATTATACTTACTATTATTAATTCTGCTTGCAGAATTGCCTGTGATGACTACTCAATTACTAAGTGGTATACAAAGAACACAAAAGTGATTTATTCTCTTTAACACAACTTTTTATTTTCTTTTTCTCTCTGTGATTTTTTGAACTTTTAGACCTTCAATTACTTCCAGGTTAGTTGCATCATTATAGAAAAAGTTCACAGAAGCTGTGGACCCGATTTTAAAAAGGCACCGTTGCATATCCAGAACCAATTGTGGGAGGATGGCATAAACAACCTGATCACTACAACAAATCAACGTGGTTAAGGAATGCTTTGGTTTTCAATACACAGTAGACAAAAAGAAATGCTACAATGTCATAAAATGACACCAGATGGTACCATATGATCTTTATGCATGACAAGATTAAATACCATTGTATCCAAGCAACTTAAAGGAGAACAGATCTGGCTTACATAATAATGGCCATTCCAAGGCACCATCTGCTAAAGATATGTGCCAACTTATTAAGAGTGCACACCAATGACCCAAATTATATTCTTTGTTGGTGGGATAAAAAGCTCTTTGCCATGATCATATACAGTATTTAGGGACAGCATTGCAATGCAAAGAAAATTAATTTGAGAAAATAAAGGGAAGCTAAGATAAAATAAGTCATTTTGATTTCTTTAAAGGGGATCTATAGTCATACAAATGCACAGACAAAATGCACTTATGTTGTTTGTCTACTGAGCAGAATGGCAGCCAATCAGACATAAGCAAGCATTTTAGCTGAAACTTCTCATTTAGCATCCCAAATGCAACTGTGCAAGGACCAAAAGGATTGGGCCACCACCTTGGTGATCAAATCAGAAAGATTCACTTATCTGGAGATCACGGTATAGCAAGCTTTACAAAAGACTAACAAGAGACAGGATTGCCACGGTTTAAACAGTCACACCCAGAAGGTAAAGAAATGACATGCGCATGAACCTATGTTCTTATTTATTATAGGCCACATACTCTGTATCTGTATGACACTTATCAATGAATTGAATGTATGCATGCTAAATGTTTGTATAATTTAGAACTTTGCAGTGTGTAGTAGTGTCATAACTTGTGTGAACATGCACATGACAAGGGACTTTTTTCATGCTTGTGTTGATCCCCAACTCTTTTTACATTTGAATGTGGCTCACAGGTAAAAAAGGTTGGGGACTGGCTTAGAGGAAAACATTGACAGAAAACCTCCCAAGGCTAATGCTCACTAAGGAAGTCTCTCGAATAGCAAAACCATTACAATAGAACATCATTTATATATAGTGCAATAAGATACCAATTACTTCAAGTAAGTGTTTTTCTTTTTAATTTAAGACATTGCTCCTTTTATTCGTAATCATAATTTATATATTAAAAATAATATATATATATATATATCCTATATAATAAAGTTCAACTGTCTCTGCGTCCAGTCCCTGTGTCCGTGGTATTGCGCTACTGCGCATGTGCCCCACGGACCGTCTCTGGCTACATATGTATATATATTTTTTTTATTTTTTTTTTACACAGAAAAACATATTTCTAGTATGTCATGTTGGAAATATATGTATAGCGTTAGCCTTAAAAAAAAAAAAAAAAAAAAAAAAAAAAAAAAAAAAAAAAATAGAAGATACACTGGACATATGCAGATAAACTACATCCATACTCTAAATATAAGATATCAACCTTTTCATTAAAATCTGCTGACTACGGCTTCTCTGTTTTCAAATCAGTTGACCAAGGTGCTGAATGATGGTTTGTAAGGAAGGACATTGAACTGCTGAGTGTGCAGCATTCTTTAACTTTCAACAACAGGAAGTTAACCATTGTTCTCAACGGATTTCCCAGATATTCTCAACTTAACTAGAATTCAAAAGCATGTGAGCAATTTTTGTCCTACATACACTTTACTCAAGTCAAATGTGTGAATCAGATCTGTGTATCATTTTGCAGGAAATGAAAAGCTAGGCTTTCATTGCCTACTGTATGGTCAGTGACAATTTTTAATAAGAAAAAAAGAAACACCCATAAACAAGATCACTGGACAATCAAATATATATATATATGCTAAAAGTAAGACTTTAACCATTCTATAGATCAGTGATCCCCAACCAGTAGCTCGTGAGCAACATGTTGCTCCCCAACCCCTTGGATGTTGCTCCCAGTGGCCTCAAAGCCGGAGCTGATTTTTGAATTCCAGGCTTGGAGGCAAGTTTTGGTTGTATAAAAACCAGCTGTACTGCTAAATAGAACCTCAAGTAGGCTGCCAGTCCACATAGGGGCTACCGATAGCCAATCACAGTCCTTATTTGGCAGTGCACCCCCAGGAACTTATGCTTGTGTTGCTCCCCAATTATTTTTACATCTGAATGTTGCTCACGGGTGAAAAAGGTTGGGGACCCCTGCTATATAGATATAAAAAAAAAAACAATCCAAACATCATGCATAGCTTACATGAACACTTAAACTATCCAAATAAAGTACAAGTGCATAATAAATAGGTTTCATAAAAGTAAAGTACCAAGATACCAATGCGATTCTGTGTGGTATTCCCCCTCCCTCCCTAAAAAAGAATGAGTCATTGGGGGGGCACAAACAGAATCAGGAAAAAGCCAAAAGCAATTGAGTTCAGGAAGTCACTCACCATTTCTGTGATTGTTTCATCAGACCAGGGGAATCGAAAAATGATAACTCAGCTCTCTCTCTCCCTCAATTGGACAAAGACACACAAAACTGCTACAGATACAGGCATATGAAAAAGTTTGGGAACCCCTATCAGCATGCATAATAATTTACTCCACTTTCAACAAAAAAAGAGAACAGTGGTATGTCTTTCATTTCCCAGAAACATCTAGGATGTTTTCTGAACAAAGATTTTTAGTGAAGAAGTATTCAGTTTAATACTGATTACTGGCAACACCATATTGGTTGGATTAGCTTGTTAAGCCTTGCACTTCATGGGGAGGAGTGTCAAATCATTAAAAAAAGGTATTTAAGGCGGCCAAATGCAAGTTGTGCTTCTTTTTGACTCTCCTCTGAAGAGTGACCGCTTGGGATCTAAAAAGCAAGTATTGTTCAGTATCATGGTTTAGGGGAAAGCTACACAAAAACTATCTCAGAGGTTTAAACTGTCAGTTTCAACTGTAAGGAATGTAATCAGGAAATGGAAGGCCACAGGCACAGTTGCTGTAAAATCCAGGTCTGGCAGATCAAGAAAAATACTGGAGAGGCATATGCGGAGGATTGTGAGAATTGTTACCGACAACCCAAAGATCACCTCCAAAGTACTGCAAGAATATCATTGCTGCAGATGGTGTATCTGTACATCGTTCTACAATTCAGCGCAGTTTGCACAAAGAACATCTGTATGGAAGGGTGATGAAAAAGAAGCCCTTTCTGCACTCACGCCACAAACAGAGTCGCTTGTATGCAAAAGCTCATTTAGACTAGGGATGCACCGAATCCAGGATTCGGTTCGGGATTCGGCCAGGATTCGGCCTTTTTCAGCAGTATTCGGATTCGGCCGAATCCTTCTGCCCAGCCGAACCGAATCCGAATCCTAATTTGCATATGCAAATTAGGGGCGGGAGGGAAATTGCATGATGTTTTGTCAGAAAACAAGGAAGTAAAAAATGTTTTCCCCTTCCCACCCATAATTTGCATATACAAATTAGGGTTCGGATTCGGTTCGGTATTCGGCCGAATCTTTCACGAAGGATTTGGGGGTTCGGCCGAATCCAAAAAAGTGGATTCGGTGCATCCCTAATTTAGACAAGCCACAGTCATTTGGAACGAAGTTCTTTGGCTGATGAGACAAAAATTTAGTTATTTGGTCATAACAAAAAGCGCTTTGCATGGTGGAAGAAGAACACCTCATTCCAAGAAAAACACCTGCTACCTACTGTCCAAGTTGGAGGAGGTTCCATCATGCTGTGCGGCTGTGTGACTAGTTCAGGGACTAGGTCCCTTGTTTAAGACGAGGGTCGGATGAATTCAACCCAATATCAACAAATTCTTCAGGATAATATTCAAGCATCAGTCAACAAAGTTGAAGTTATGCAGGGGTTGGATATTCCAACAAGACAATGACTCTAAACACACTTCGAAATCTACAAAGGCATTCACGCAGAGGGAGAAGTACAATATTCTGGAATGGCCGTCACAATCCCCCGACTTGAATATCATCAAAAATCTATAGGATGATTTAAAGCAGACTGTCCATGTTAGGCAGCCATCAAATTTAACTGAACTTGAGAGATTTTGTTTCGACGAATAGTCAAAAATACCACCATCCAGACACTCATCAAAGGCTATAGTAGGCATCTAGAGGCTGTTACATTTGCAAAAGGAGGCTCAACTAAGTATTGATGTAATATTTCTGTTGGGGTGCCCAAATTTATGTACCTGTCTAATTTTGTTTTGATGCATATGGCATATTTTCTGTTAATCCAATAAACGTTATGTCACTGCTGAAATACTTCTGTTTTCATAAGGCATGTTATATATTAAAACAGTGATCCCCAACCAGTAGCTCGTGAGCAACATGTTGCTCACCAACCCCTTGGATGTTGCTCTCAGTGGCCTCAAAGCAGGCGCTTGTTTTTGAATTCCAGGCTTGGAATCAAGTTTTAATTGCATAAAAACCTAAGTATACTGCCAAGTAGAGTCTCCTGTAGGCTGCCAGTTCACATAGGGGCTACCAAATGGCCAATCACAGCACTTATTTGGCAAATCAAGGGACTTTTTGATGCTTGTGTTGCTCCCCAACTCTTTTTACATTTGAATGTGGCTCACGAGTAAAAAAGGTTGGGGACCCCTGTATTAAAAGGAAGTTGCTACTTTGAAAGCTCAGCCAATGATAAACTCCAAAGAATTTAGAGGGGTTCCTTTTTCATACTGTATATACCCCTATAAGTTTGTTACTTGATGGCATTGAGCATAGGTTAGAAAAATCTGAAAGATCAAATTCAACATCACACCCATGCTAAAAATGGGTAGATTGAATGCTTTGGAGCACTCAAAGTAAGGAAGATTGATTTGCTATCATGAATAAAATGCTGGTGTTTTGCACACAACTAGCCTTAGGGTTGCCATACAGCTCAGAGTTATATTCTACCTCTATCTGAAGATTTAAGTTTGGCCGATCAACAAGACAACTGACATCCAAGGCTTTTGCAGGTACTGGTCACTTTGTCTCCCGCCATGCATGCACCAAATATCATACAAAACTTCATACAATATCTGTGCAGTTAATATTGCAGATAGTTCACTTTTTAATTTAGTGAAACATCTGATGGCCTGACTGGTGTTAATACATTATATTGAATGGAAAACTTTTGGCTGCTGAAAGGTTCCTTGTGCTGCTTATGTCATCTGTCACTCCAGAACACTGTAAATTTAATATAATTCTCTGCAGGCCCACATTTTACTAGTATGTTTCGTAATAATACATTTAGTAGCTGCATTGCACTTACAATGACACATGAAACTTTTTTTTTAACATTTCAAGCTTTTATTTATTGTATACGCAGCCTTCGGATGAGCATTCTTCATTTCACTTAATGGATGATTAGACGGCTTGGTGCAGCTCTTCAATACAAATGCCTCTAACGTGCAATAATAAATGCATTTTGTGTCCACAGGCTCTATTAATAATGGTACCACTGGCAGACATTCACTTTGCAGAAAAATAGCTGCAGTACATTTAAGCCTTAACTTGTCAGGAAGGAAACTCAAGTCAGAATCCACCACTTTTGCTTAGAAGAATACAAGAAAATTGAGGGGGGCGCAAGACTTTTCTTTGGAAATTCTGAATAGTTGAGCTACTGCTATGAGATCACAACAACATAAACACATTCAACCAGAACTAATACTCTCATCAATCCTCAAGAAGGCATTTTCTATTGTGCAAAGTAGGCATGCGCCTAGATGTATTTTAAGGGTGCTGTATTGCCAGCAGCTGTAGCTAAACTTAGATGCAAAGTATTGAAAAATACCAAAGAATCAGATGTGATATTAAATAGTGATGTCACTATTTGTTCAACATAGCTTTTCATGTCAGAGAAAATTAGGTCAAAACAATATGGCTTATAAAAATTGAATACATATCAGAGAAGTAACTGAAACCTAATGCTACTTTATAATACACACCCTACCAACAATGTATCAAAATGTAAAATAAAATCTGCAACATCCGAGAGACTATTATTGATATAAAGTAGATCCCTCCATTTTAAATTTTTCAGTGGAGCAGAAAAAGGTGTACAATCCAGATAAATGTAAAGTCAGGGAAATGTATTATATATTTTATATGTAGGACCACCAAAAAAAGATGAAAGGAAACAGGGGATGTAAAATTGAGGTTTCACTTCATATGGGACTGCCCAGGACCACATTATCAGTGACCACAATCTGTATAAATCAAGATTAAATACTTTCCTACTCAGCAAGCTCTTGAGCCTCTGACAGATTCCTGTCATCAAAGCAGAAGGCAGCAAAGTAAACTTGAATGAGTCTGGGAAAGTGGCTAGTTATGGCTCAAGAAAAGTCCACCATTTGATACAAGTGCTAAAGTCTGCGTTACATGGAAACATTCACTATTGGCTTAATGATAAATATTACTGCTATGCGCTAAGCTGGAGAGCAATTTGTTTGATCAAAACAGTCAAACAACAAATGAAGTGAAAATATCATGCCAGACACAAGTGCACATGCAGGTGATCTGCAATAATGCAAATAAGCTAATGGGCACTTATGCGTATTCATCCACATGCGCAGATATTATGGTTCAGATTTACTACTAAGATTTACTAAGTTCGAGTTTAAACCACCAACATGAATGCTAATTGAGATTTATCATTCCCCTACCCTGGAAACCACTCGAATTTGATAGGTCGTCACCTAAAACCTGCCGAGTTCATGTATAAGTCAATAGCAGAGGTCCGTTGACTCATTTGAAGATGTTAATAGCCTCAGGATAAAACACGATTAGAATTGCATTCGAATTCTATTCAAGTTTTCGGGTCAATAACATTCGATCGAATTTTAGTTCTCATTTTTTCATAAGTAAGCTCCCATTCGAGTTATGAATAAATTAGAGTTTATCAGAGTAAAAAAAGAAATCACATGACTAAAATTCGACTTTAGATAAATCTGCCCCTATGTGTTTACCATTTCCAAGACATGGCAACGCTAACTGGTTCTTCCCTGCAGGTTTGCAGCCACAGGGATGGCGACCAATGATGAGCAAATTAAATGGAAAAAACAAAAACTTGATTTTTTTTTTCTGCATTGGTAGTCCCTGCAAGAACAAGCCGGCAGTGAAGAAGTGAACTAATTAACGTGTTGCCACACAGTGGAATTCACACGGCTATACAACAGAGCAATCTAAGTGTTAGCTTCAAACATTCTTTCATACAAATGGCAGTGTTTAATGAATTACCATTGTCTATAATTCCGTTTCGCTTGATGTCACTACACGAGACCCTAACTAACCACTTTTAGATGCAACCATATGATGGTGAGCACATTATATCCTATGTTTTCAGTTACATTTGCAAGTGTTTTTTTTGCAGTGCATATGACTAGAAGGGCAAGAGAAATTCATTTGGAATAATTGACCAACTACACGTCCCCTTTGCAGCGTATTAAATAGTGTTAAAATGAAATAGTGTTATACGCAACCGATTATACTTGAATTACAAAGCTGTAAATTTATTTGCATATGTAATTGCTATTGAAAAGCTTATTCTTAAAATATTTTCTACAGGCATTTTTGCGTTATTTTAAAAAATAAATCACATCAATTTAAAGCATAGATTCAGAAATGGGTGGCAGGTAAATAGATTGCAATTTAGGGAAGCCCATAATATGGTTCTGCAGTAAACTACCAGATACGCTGTCAATTATCTGTAATCTTGTTTTATGGTAAGGTAGCTAACTGCAGCACCATATTATGGGTGCTGCAGTAGACTAAGGAATCTAACGTTGTGTAAAATCAAACTACGTGTAAAAGGTCAACATGTGAAAAAACATGTATTTTTTCTGCAAGGCTGTAAATTACATACATATCGCTTTTATAAAGTGGTAAGAATCTTAAAGGTATACACCACGGTATTTGCATATTCTTGCAGGAAGGGAGTAGAAGTCTTTATTTCACTTCCTCTATTATCTTATCACTGTATAGAACAAACCCCTGCCCTGGAAACAGGACATACAATGAAAAACACTGAAAAACTAAAAGGGAAAGGGGTTTATAACACCATAAAGAGGAAATATAACATGAATCTCTAATGAACTCTTTTTTGCCCTTAGCCAAAGATTGTGCTGCAAGAGAAATACATCTTTCCTTTCCAGACAGGCACTATTCCAATGCAACTACTGGTCCTTCAACCAAGGCAAACTGTGTTTGAGGATTCTGTGTACAATGCCTGTGAAAACTGCTCAGCTCTGCCAAGCTTTGAGTCTTGCTACAGTTGAGCAGTGTCATAAGATACCATGTACATAAAAAGCTGCCCACCACCTGGCCACTATCATTAAAGAGCAGAGAACAGGTAGCTTCCTTAGAAAACTACAACCAGAGAAAGAAACAAACATTCACGTTTCAGTAAAATGCAGCAGCATTTTAAAAATGCAAGCCACACATTGCTTTACCAAAGCTACAACCAGTCCGTGTAAGTAAATGTTACATGAAGCTTGCCAACATAGTCCCAGAGTAACAACTTAAAAGTACAAGTTTGTCAAGAAGCAATCTCCGCTGCTGATCAGAGATCAGCCTGAGAGAAATTTGCTGTACTAAATTATAATTTATGTTGCCTAGATAGTCTATTAGTTGGCTTGTACTGTAGCAGTTTATCTGTAACTATCCCAACCTATGCTATAGCTCTGTGGAGACAACATCTTGGATAACTCCCCTGCCCACTGTTTTGGTGGCAACTATAAATAGAAAAAGAATTGGTGCATGCAGCCAAAACAACCACACAAATTTACTGTCTATACTAAAGCGCACAAATGAACCCTTATATCCACTAATGAAGAGAGAAATCAATAGCGATGTAACCTGAACTATCGTATCAATAATATATGCGGTCTGTACTAAAGGAAGGAGAAAGGCTCTGTTTCTAAAGATTGATTTCAATGTTACTTACAGTGCTGCATGATCACATTTTAAGATGCAGATTAATCAAAACTTTAAATTCTAAACATGCACACCACTGCCTAGTATTTTCAATGTACAAATATCAGTTGACCAAAACATGGAAAAATTATACTTCCCTTAAAAATTATTTTTTTCTGTCATCACACCTTAAAAGCAAAGTATTGATGAAGTAAATCTGCTTATTAATTTTGAATATGAACCACTTTCTATTTAAACAGGGCTGACTGCACATGGCCGCTTGAAAAAGCATATCAAGAGCTTACCAGTGATAAGTGGGTGTGTCTAAGAACAGTTGTCAGAGCATCTTCTGAGTTTTATCAATGCCAGGAAGCTCTCCCATATTACAAAACATGGCAAGAAGTTTATGCAATATCTTTTTTTTTTTTTTTAGAGAACCACATTGTTTGAGGGGTATAGTATTCCTTTAATAAAAAAAAAAAAAAAAAAAAAAAAATCACACTACTTGCCTTGGGTCACCCCTACCCCATAATCTTACATATAAAATACACCAATTTCTATTGATGTTCTCGGGAAGTGACATACAGCAAGAGAAGTAATCAAAAAAGTAATGCTGCCCCCTAGGGCGCCAGTGTAAATAAAATGAAATTATTTTACCTGCATGCTCCAATTTTTACAACAAAGTTCCATAGCGCCAGAGTCAGGGCCCCCAAACACCTTAAATACAGGTTTAACGTTTTTGGAAGGACAGCCCCAGATCATATGCACCTGTGAGTAAGTTACCCCTTATAGCTGTGTAAGGAAATAGAGCTAGGCAGGTTAACTGCAAAAAGTTTTAACCGCACGACATGTTTCGGGACGTGCGATTAAAACTTTTTGCAGTTAACCTGCGAGTGCCTGGCTCTATTTCCTTACACATACAGTGGTGTGCAAAACTATTTGCCCCCTTCCTGATTTCTTATTCCTTTGCATGTTTGTCACACAAAATGTTTCTGATCATCAAACACATTTAACTATTAGTCAAAGATAACACAAGTAAACACAAAATGCAGTTTTTAAATTAAGGTTTTTATTATTTAGGGAGAAAAGAAATCCAAATCTACATTTTCATGTGTGAAAAAGTAATTGCCCCCTGAACCTAATAACTGGTTGGGCCACCCTTAGCAGCAATAACTGCAATCAAGCGTTTGCGATAACTTGCAACGAGTCTTTTACAGCGCTCTGGAGGAATTTTGGCCCACTCATCTTTGCAGAATTGTTGTAATTCAGCTTTATTTGAGGGTTTTCTAGCATGAACCGCCTTTTTAAGGTCATGCCACAACATCTCAATAGGATTCAGGTCAGGACTTTGACTAGGCCACTCCAAAGTCTTCATTTTGTTTTTCTTCAGCCATTCAGAGGTGGATTTGCTGGTGTGTTTTGGGTCATTGTCCTGCTGCAGCACCCAAGATCACTTCAGCTTGAGTTGACCAACAGATGGCCGGACATTCTCCTGCAGGATTTTTTGGTAGACAGTAGAATTCATGGTTCCATCTATCACAGCAAGTCTTCCAGGTCCTGAAGCAGCAAAACAACCCCAGACCATCACACTACCACCACCATATTTTACTGTTGGTATGATGTTCTTTTTCTGAAATGCTGTGTTACTTTTACGCCAGATGTAACGGGACGCGCACCTTCCAAAAAGTTCAACTTTTGTCTCGTCGGTCCACAAGGTATTTTCCCAAAAGTCTTGGCAATCATTGAGATGTTTTTTTAGCAAAATTGAGACGAGCCTTAATGTTCTTTTTGCTTAAAAGTGGTTTGCGCCTTGGAAATCTGCCATGCAGGCCGTTTTTGCCCAGTCTCTTTCTTATGGTGGAGTCGTGAACACTGACCTTAATTGAGGCAAGTGAGGCCTGCAGTTCTTTAGATGTTGTCCTGGGGTCTTTTGTGGCCTCTCGGATGAGTTGTCTCTGCGCTCTTGGGGTAATTTTGGTCGGCCAGCCACTCCTGGGAAGGTTCACCACTGTTCCATGTTTTTGCCATTTGTGGATAATGGCTCTCGCTGTGGTTCGCTGGAGTCCCAAAGCTTTAGAAATGGCTTTATAACCTTTGAAATTGAACTCAGGTGTGATAAACCACAGTTAAGTTATTTTTTAACAAGGGGGGCAATCACTTTTTCACACAGGCCCATGATTTGGAGTTTTTTTCCTCCCTTAATAACGTAAACCTTCATTTAAAAACTGCATTTTGTGTTCAATTATGTTATCTTTGACTAATAGTTAACGGTTTTTGATGAGCAGAAACATTCAAGTGTGACAAACATGCAAAAGAATAAGAAATCAGGAAGGGGGCAAATAGTTTTGCACACCACTGTATGTTTCGCCTTACTTGGACAAAGGCTTAAAGGTATATACAAATATAAATCAATGGAGGGCACTCCAAACGTAGTAAAAGAAAAGAAAATCTTTTAACACAGAAATTACTTTTAAAGAAATATGAGCTGCAATCAACCCAGGGATACCCCCACAGTTAGTTACCCAAAGCCATATACAAAATAGATAGGGTATGCACACTCAAACAAAAAAAATCTTTGACAAACAAAGGTGGTTTTAAAAAAATCCTTTTATATAATATATAACAAACAAGTGTACATCGGATAGGCTGGTGTATTACACAAGGCAGTTTATACATAGCGGTATCAATACAGTTGATAATTCTCCTTGACAAAGGCTATAGTGCTGAAACATTGGGGCTTTCTGATCACTGGCAAGTGTATCTGCTCCCTGTGGTTTGTCTCTCTTTTTGCCTCGATCTTGTACCTAGGTGGTATGTATATATCTGTGTTGATACCGCTATGAATAAGGCTTAATTTGAACCAGTAATCAGCATATAAGTTACCCCTTATAGGCATCACTATTGCATTCCACCAAGGGACATGTTGGTACTCTGTCTGAATAATCATTTAAGGACACATTACTGCATTACAAATAGGTCAACGGTCTTCTAGCAGACCCTGAAATTTTCTCTAAAATCATTAACTAGGGCACAAGTTCAATGAGTTGCAGTATGCAAAAAAAGATTAATCTTCCTTTATGCGGATATTTTTATCAGTGTGCACTTTTTAAAGCTAATGGTACATTAGTACATTAGGATAGGACTGGCTCAGGGTATCAGGTAAGTAAATACATTCACTTTGAGGTGCCTAACTTTTGGCACCCCCAAGCACAAAGAAGACTTTCATTCTGCTTTAAAGGGAAGCCATTGCTATAAAAAACTGGAAATGGCAGTGAGACTTATAGGAACGGTATCACCAAAAACTGAAAGCATCTTAAAGGAATGACAATAAAATGTACTGTTGCCGTGCACTGGTAAAACTTGTGTGTTTGCTTCAGAAATTCTACTATAGTTTATATAAACAAGGTTCTATGTAGACATGGAGGAAGCCATTCAAGCACAGGATACACAATGGATAAATTCGGAAAAATCCCATTGTATACAACAGAGTTTATCGGTTATCTGTGGTGTATCCTGTGTCTTTTGTCCTTTTTCAGCTATGGCTGCCCCCATGGCCACAAAGCAGCTTGTTTATAAACTATTGTAGAGTTTCTGAAGTGAACACACCAGTTTTAATAGTGCAGGGCAACATTACATTATACTTGCATTACTTTAAAACACTTTTTTTTTTCCAGTGGTTACTGATCCTTCAACTTTTTTTCCACTATTAACATATACTAGAATGGCTTAGTAAATGGGACCAATAATGAAGCATTGGGGGTGCCAAACTGTTTGCTAGATACACTAAACACAAGTGTTACACTTGACACCCAGGTTTCAGGGAGGTTTTATCATGGAACTGCAATTAGCATTACTGTAACTGAACGTATTAACACTGAAATCTTCAATTTTGAAAATGACTGCTAATTGCTTGAGACATTAAGCATCTGAACACTATTTATAAAAAAAACATCTGTGTGAAGGAATTCAATGACCCAAGATTGTGGAGAAAATGTGTGCATCTGGTCAATCCAAGGTGATGGGGTACTCTCATGACTTCAAGCATAGTTTTTGGAAACTGTGACAAATGATAACCACTAGTTTTCATTTGAAATAGTATGAGCAATAGAGGTATCCTGCAGTACTTTATCTGGTATAGGTAAATCTAAAACAACTGGACTTGTAATCATTGAAGAAGTTTTACTACTCATCCGAGCAGCTTCTTCAGTTCAACTGACTGGTGGGGAAGTTCTCGGCATATAAACTCTTCCACTAATCCAATCACAATGGCACATTGTAACTCTTCAAAGAGGTGACATCAGAAATTTCCTAGATACCTATACTAGATATACCATGACCTGGATGAATGAAAATCTTCATAGCCATACTTTGATAAACAACTTCCCTTTGCGAAACATACTTTGTGCAGAGGCAGGTAGAATACATTAACCATTATATTACTACACAATTAAACATTTTGAAATTGTGTTGATAAAAAATACAATATTAATACCCAGCAAATAAGGCTGTTTGGTATTTTATAGGATAAGTAAAGAAAAACCTAATAGAGAGTGCCCATTTAATAGGCATCCCCAGGGACCTCATACTGGTGCACTTCTTTGTTAAAAATAAACAGATACTGCAGAGCATGGCGGCACCATCTCTTTGACCTTCTAGGTGAAAGCCTGGGTTAGATACACGTGCAGCATAGAACTTATTGGAAGCTGTATAGTACTTCTTATGCAGCCTACACAAGGAGCGTCAAACAAATCCCTAGTAGTTCTACTTGAATTCTCCTTTAAAGGGAGTAGTAACTATGTACAGCACGTTTTAAGAAGCAATACGTGTTATCAATGATCACTTTTATTATTATTAATAATAATAATAATAATAATATCTATTCTAGTAGCAAGTCGGTATTGCTGCTTGCTACAGCTGAAAACCCTTTCACCACTTAGTCTGACACCCATGTTGCTTACTGACCAACACTGGGCAAATCTGGCAGTGTAACAACCAACACAAGCTCTAGGTTTACTTTCATTCTACCAGCAGTAGACGTATTAAATCCAATTGGTTGCTATAGTAGACTTATGCAATCTGATTGGTCGTTATAGGGTACTGCAATGGCAAAATTTGATTGCCATAAGTAAATAATCGCTACAGAAGTGAAACGGATAACTTTAATTGCATTAACTTTTAAATAAACATCTAAGAGAAATGGCAGCCAACCCTGAAAAAAACAGTGCAAGATACAATCAAGTATTTTTTTCACTATTTTTAAATTATGTTTACTACATTTAAACAGGGACATATACCAGGTTTGGCTACACAAGTATATAACTATAAATCTGTCTTCTGGAAGATTTATACTGGAAAGCAATCTTCTCAGATAGATTTGGAGTACAGGTATGGGATCTATTATCCAGAAAGCTCTGAATAACGAGATGGCAGTCTCCCATAGACTCCATTTTATCATAATAATCCAAAAAATGTTTTAAATGATTTCCTTTTTGTCAATACTAAAGCAGTACCTTGTATTGATCCAAACTAAGATATTATTAATCCTTACTGGAAGCAAAACCAGCCTATTACATTTTTTTAATGTGTACATGATTTTCTAGTAGACAAGGTATGCAGATCCAAATTATGGAAAGATCTTTATATCCAGAATACCCCAGGTCCCAAGCATCCTGGATAACAGGTCCCATACCTGTAATACCGACTATAGTAAAATGATCAAAATAGCCACGTGAAGGCTTCTAGATTAGGTCACAAATGATGGCTACTGGATTTACTTAGAAAAAAATGTCCTTAATTTTAATATACGGTATATATTTTTTAATGGTGTGAAAGGTAAACCTCACAATCACCATACAGCATTAACAATAACCAGTTTACCATTTTTACCCTACGGACTAAGACCTATAGAACACAAGGCCAATCAACCATACATTTATCCTGTCTTAAGGTGGATTTTGGCCACAAAATGCAAATAGATGTGAGACCGGATATCCGGAATGCTCGGGACCTGGGATATTCCTGATATTGGATCTCCCTACCTTCAATCTACTGGACTTAATCATGCTAACATTAAATAAAACCAATAGGCTGGTTTTGCTTCCAATAAGGAATAATGATATCTTAGTTTGGATCAAGTACAAGGTACTGTTTTATTATTACAGAGAAAGGAAATTTTTATAAAAAATCTGGATTAATTAGATAAAATTCAATCTATGGGGGAGGGCCTTTCCATAATTCTGAGCTTTCTAGAGAACGGGATTCTGGATAAGGGATTGCTATAAATGTACAAGCATTTTCTAGCCGAAAACCCCAAGTGAGATTGTGATTATGAACAAGATCCACCAGAGGACAGATGAAGGATGTATTGTCCTTTTCTCATACAGCACTTTTAGGCTGGTTAATATATTATTAGACACTCTTGTTTCTAGCTCTACGAAATATGTTGGCGCTATACAATACATGTTAATAATTGTGTGAGAATATATAAACCAGCATCACCAAAGTAACAAAAGCTAACTAGCAGGAATCCCAATAGACTCACAATAACTGGGCATCTGGGTCAGCTGCTTAAGAGGCCTAACCTGAAGTCCAGTTAGGATGAGAAATGGGAGAATTCCTTTTGGCTCTCCAATAGTCATGGAAGCAAAGCCTGAAGGTCAGTTAGGATGACCTTAAGCATAAACTACATTATATTTTTAACAATGATAAAATTCTGTGCCATAATTACACTTGGAATTTCAGTACAATAATGTTTTAATTTACCTATAACCTAAACAAAGGTACCTAAACAAAAAAATCAACATGTTTGTAAACGTTCCCAGCCAAGCCAAACCACAGGTACGCCCATGCCTGAGATCCAATGCATATAGAACTAAAGGTGGCCATACACGGGCCGATAAAAGCTGCCGACAGACCGTGTCGGCAGCTTATTGGCCCGTGTATGGGGGCCCCCCACGGGCTTCCCCGATCGAGATCTGGCCGAAAGTCAGCCAGATCTCGATTGGATGGGGTTAAAAATCCCGCCGGATCGCGGCCGCATCTGTTCGTTGATGCGGTCCCGCGATCCGACCGCCCGTTTGTGAGAGCTAGGATCCGATCGTTGGGCCCTAGGGCCCACGATCAGATCTGCCCGATATTGCCCACCTTGAAGGTGGGCATATCGGAGGGAGATCCGCTCGTTTGGCGATCCGTGTATGGCCACCTTTAGTTGTCCCTAAAAGTGAGCAAGTCCCCAGTTTTTTGTTGTTGTTGTTTTTTTTTTTAAATGAAAATGTATTAGAAACGTATTAAACTGAGGGGCAATGTGGATCTTTGCCTTGTGTTTTACTTAAAGTTTATAGAAAGAAAAGAAAAGGAATTTAAGTTATTAAGAGCATATACATTTTTACACAAAGCAAAAGAATCAATGGCAAACACTAACAAAGAAAACAAGCAAAAAGTGTTTAATTCAGACAAAGTTTATATGAAAAATAATTAGCCTGCTGCTCTCCATATGTATTGTAGTTTAATAATAGCTGAACGCATGCTCATTGGACAGACTGTAACCATCAACATGGCCTTTATTACCAGGCATAACCCCATTCATTTGTCACTTCTGTGTTGCACAATAGCTGTAGCCGAAACTCCCTCGTCTACATGCATGAATTCCTCAATACACCTGCCTGCAAACTCACTTCTTCAATACACCTGCTGAGGTGTCTGTTTCTGCTTCAGTTGATGACCTAAGCACTGAAAGCCCTGCCTCTAGAATACAAATGCTGCTTGATATAAGTTACAGTATGGACAGAACACCAGAGTTGGGCAACACTGAAAATATGATTGCCACTTTATAGATGTAATATAATAAAAACAAAAGTGAGACATCTAGCAAGGAAGACGGTAGTGTGGAAATACCTATAGAGTCTGTTTAGGTACTCTTATAAAATAAAGTACCCCTTATTATAAAATATAAGGATAGTATAAGTCACAGATAAGTTCCATGACCATATAAAATCATAAGGTGAAGGCAGAGAGCTTTTATACAGGTCATGGAACTCCGAGGGGACTTCGAATATCCTCATATTTTCCAACAAGGGGTACTTTATTTATTATAATACATATAAGTTTTAGTGAGCCATGTGAGAAAAATTACATCACTAAGCTCCGTTTATAACTGATGATATCACCAAGAGCCATTTATAAGTAGGGATGCACCGAATTCAGGATTCGGTTCGGGATTCGGCCTTTTTCAGCCCGAATCCTTCTGCCTGGCCGAACCGAATCCTAATTTGCAAATGCAAATTAGGGGCAGGGAGGGAAATCACGTGACTTTTTGTCACCAAACAAGGAAGTAAAAAATGTTTTGACCTTCCCACCACTAATTTGCATATGCAAATTAGGATTTGGATTGGAATTCGGCCGAATCTTTCACGAAGGATTCAGGGATTCGGCTGAATCCAAAATTGTGGATTCGGTGCATCCCCATTTATAAGACTATTATTTACAATATATTAATGCCTTTTGTGTATTATATGGTGAATAAAGTACCCCCTCTAGTAAATTATAAGGATATTACAAGTTACAGAGGAGTTTCATGACCATATAAAAACACGAGGGCGAAGGCTGACTGTATACAGGTCATGGAACAACAAGGTAACTTCTAATATCCTCATATTTTGCAACTTGGGTACTTTATTTATTATAATACACAAGTTTCAGTGAGTCATGTGACAGAAATGACATCACTACTCACAGTTTATAACTGATGACATCAGTACCCGGCGTTTATAATTTACAAGATAGTCATGGCTTTTGTGTATTATATACATATAATATTGTAGGCCCCAGACAGACTCACAGTTGAGTCACAGGGTTCTAATTATAGGTTCAGAGGTTATTTTCTGTTTTCCAGATGTATCCTTTTTACCTAAAGAATAACAATGTATGTTTTCTTTAACATGGTAATGCACTGAACCCATAGTTTTTAATTGAACCCAGATATTATAACATTTGTACCCTCGATTATATCTTGAAGTATTCTGGGAGTTGTAGTGGTCCAATACTGGGGAGCCAAGGTTAAGGGACAAAAGGGAGAGCTCAGCCAAAAGAAACAAATAAGCCTGTTTTTGAAATATTGTATTTGTGTATATTTGAATGTGCATAAACACACACCTGAAGGCCATTCTTATGAAGTAAAGGGTATATAGATAAAAGCCAAATGAAATCTATCCATTAGTCATGGTCTCCATAACACATGCACTGAGGATCCATTTCAAGGCTGCCCAGGACTCTTACACCGGAAGGCTGCGCGGAGCAGTGATCGCATACAAGGCGAGCCCATCAATGGAAGCCGCTGAGGGACAAGGCACTGGCAGCGCTTTCTCACGGAGGTCACGGGAGGGATGATATGAATGGGGAAGGGCGGCAGGGCTAGTCACTGACATCTTACACCCCTTCTCCTCACTGTGGGGCCTGCTCTTCCCTATCCACACTTGTGATAAACTCGAATCGGAACACAAGGAGCGGATGTGCGAAATATAAAGGACTGATGACCCAGTGCGATATAAATGAATCAACCTGCTGCTCTCCAGCCATCGAGCCTCAACTCCCCATCAAGGCCCAGCAGGAAAGTGGCGATTGTATGGTAAAAGCGGGAGATTCCCTGGCTGGAGATATACAGCGACACGTGAAGGTTAAAGCGGGGAAGCTGACGGGGCGACGTACCTGCAGGTGCTCCTGGAAGCGGATAGGGAGTATCTGAGCCATGGCGGTTGTAGCGCTGCTGCCGCTTCTTTTGCACTGTCTCCCGCTGTCACCTTGTTTCTTTCGTTTGTTTGTTCAATGGGTTAGACAGGAGAAACCCCAGAGAGGGACGGCACTGGTCTTACTTAATATTCTTTCTTAGCAATGGATGTAAGCAGCCTTTTCTCCTCTTCTGTCGCGCTCTCTGGGTGTCCCTCAGGTAGGAGCCGCAATGGCGGAAACGGAGAGAGCAGCTTCTGCAATCCGGAGCGACAGCTTTGCCCACAGCCACCGCCCCGCCTCCTCCACGCGCACGAATATCACACTCAGGGACACCCAACACTAGGCGGCGGGATACAACAGGAAGATTTCTCTAGTCCAGTCCCTCATATTACTGACGGTAACTGAGGAAGTATTTCAGTCAACCATAAAATCTTTCAAAGAAGAGAGATAGGGGAGCAGTCCATATAACAGCTGCCTTTTTATTTTATTTTTTTTGGTCAGGGATTCTTTTTCTCCTACCCTTTTTTATTTCTGCCACATCATGCGACTGTGTGACGTGATGTCATTTCCGGAAGCTTTCTACCTTGGCCTTGGTTTCCTGGTCACATGACGCAGGCTTGCTAGTTCAATTTCGAGCTTGAGACTGCTGCTCGCTGTGGGTGGATTCTGAATGTCACCCTATGTGTTTGCTCTTTACATCCTCCTCCGTAGGGCGGCTTCGTCTAATCTCCTTGTGTCATAGCTGCTCCCCGGGTATGCAACTATGCACATTAGGAATGTGCAGCTTTAGACACTAATGATGGAGGCAGGGGATATTTCAGCTCTTTAGGAGCAGTGACACAATTAATTATTAACCTTACCAGCTATCTTTGCCTTGCTATATCCTATTACTGTACATACAGGATTTTTTTGGCAGTGTAATGTAGCTAAAGGCTGCAAACTAGACATTATTGAAGTTTGCCTTGAACAATAATTGGGTGGGGTGTGCTACTCGTATACACAAGGAGATGTGCGTGTGACACAGCGGTACACGATGAAATGGATAATTGCATTAATAAACTAGTTGCAGCTCTGGGTGGGATTCAAAATAGGCCAAGTATATTGAGCCCCAAACACGAGCCCACGAATTAGTTATTTTCTATGGCATCTTACAGCATTTGCTAGAACCCACAGATTGCCAGTCCGGGCCTGGAGCCTAAGAGCATTTAAATTGCCACATTATAACGTATTTTTACAACAGTGTATGCTTCATAGTCATTTTCTATTTCTTTCAAATGTTACAGAACAGGTGCAAAGCTGGCCATAGATGCAAAGATCTGATCGTTCGAATCCTCGAGCAATTGGACTTCCCCCATCTCCCGACCTGCCACTAACCATTCAGATCAAATAAAGTAGTAAAAGAACAGATCAGCCGATGTTCTGCCCCTGACAGCAATCGTACAAAAGTTATGTCCGACAAAACTAGTGACAGTCTCCCACTGATATCGTCAGACCGGCAATACACGCAGAGATCTTATCGGCAGCCGGCAGAATTCTTTTAACCTGTCCAAACGACGATCTCCATGGCACGAAAAATGTCAGGACTCTCCACACACGGTCCGAAAATCTATGAATTGAGGATTCATACAGTCGAATCTTTGCGTCTATGACCAGCTTAAATGTAGTTCTGGTGTATTAACCTTTAGCAACCAATCTACAATTAGCTCTTACGGGGCAGATTTACATAGGGTCAAATATCGAGGGTTAATTGACCCTCGATATTCGACTGCCGAATGTAAATCCTTCGAATATCGAACTCGAAGGATTTAGCGGTATTCCTACGATCGAAGGAATAATCGTTAGATCGAACGATTAAATCCTTCGAATCAAAGGATTTTAATCCACTTTTCGAAGGATATTCCTTCGATCAGAAAATTGTTAGGAAACCTATGGGGGGGAAGCCTAATTTGCATATGTAAATTAGGGGCGGGTAGGGAAATCACATGACTTTTTGTCACAAAAGAAGAATTTTTTCCACTTTTTTCTTTCCTACCCCTAATTTACACAGGCAAATTAGGGTTCAGATTTGGTTCGGTATTCGGCCTAATCTTTCACGAAGGATTCAGGGATTCGGCCGAATCCCAAATAGTGGATTCGGTGCATCCCTACTATGAATAGCCCCCATGCATGTTGTCAGTGTCCCTGTAAGCGATGTGTATTTGAAAGGCCAGGGCCTATTTTGAATCCCATGCCAGACCTGCCCACAACCAAGTTATAACAGGAGTGCAAACAGCGAAAAAGAGTTAAGGAGTGTATCTAGCAAGCGGTTCTTCAAAATAAAAAGCTTTATTCCAGGTTACATTTAAAAACTGTGAACAGGGATCCACATGAAACATACTTCCTGTTCTACAACAATGTGATCACCTAACGCATTTCATGCCTCGTTCTGGCACTTCATCAACTCTGATGAAAAAGCATGGCAAATAAAAGCTTGAGATTTTTAGCCTCAAATAAAGGAACAATATGAATCCACACTATTAGCCAATGTTTAATTTTCATTTAAAGGGACAGTATACAACAAGTAAAATGCTTTCTATGTTTCCATATTGAAACAATTTACAGAGTGGGCACTGAGCTGCTGCTTGGAAACATGAAGGCTGGGAAGTTAAATGAATTCATTTTAAGGCTTACAATTTAGAAAAACAGTAAAACATAGACTATAGACAGCAATTATTTGAAAAAAATGTCCATTTTGTGGACACTGTTATTAAGGCAACCTTGCATCATCTCAGAATCTTGTTTGTGCATCAGAATGGGGGACCTGATGTCCATCCCCATGCACTGGCTACACAATTAAATTTTTAAGAGAACTGGGGGAATGTGGGGAGAGCAGTGACATTTAGGTGCTGAATGGAAAGTGAGAGTAATTGCTTGTCCTGCCTCTATGCCTAGGCATAGTGGAGGGGCAGGCAATATTTGATTGACAGCCGATATTTTCAAATGAGTTTACAACAGCTATGAATGCTTTAATAAAAAAATAAATTGGATTTCATATTTAATTTGAAAAGGACTTTTATTATACAGATTTTTATGTCTGTGTGACGGGTCCACTTTAAAACTCGTGAATGATGGTTTCAAAACTCAAATGTTCTATATCTATAATGACAGAAAATCACAAATGTAAAACTTCAGCATCTAAAAGCTTGCGAGTTCTGGGCCAATTCACCAAGCTCAAGTGAAGGATTCAAAGTAAAAAAACTTCGAATTTCGAAATGTTTTTTGGGCTACTTCGACCATCAAATGGGCTACTTCGACTACGACTTCGAATCGAAGGATTTGAACTAAAAATCGTTCGACTATTCGACCATACGATTTTTCGGCCGACATCTGTCGGGAAATTGATCGGCCAGGTCAAAAAATCTTTGTCGGTCCCAGTGCAATGTATCTATGTTTGCAGGGCCAAGCAGGCAGCTCCCCTTTGCTTTCCTGGTAAATTGGTCTTTTTAGTTGATGGTAAATTTGTACGATCGTACGATCGTTCTGAGAAGATCGTGGTCTCACGATCAGGATCTGATCTTTTAAAAATCTCAACATCTATGGCCATTGGCCAGCTTTATTCCTTCGATCGTTCAATCGAACTTTTTGCGCAAAATCCTTCAACTTTTATATTCGAAGTCGAAGGATTTTCATTCCCCAGTCGAATATTGAGGGTTAATTAACCCTCGATATTCGACCCTTAATGTAAAAAAAAAATGCCCTAGGCAAAATGTCAGGTTTTTTTTATTTGATTTGTAGAACCATTGAAAATATGATCAAGTTTTTTTTTTATTTAGATTTTTTAACAAATAAGCAAACATTCCAGCTTTGGAGTTTATTCGAAAAATACTGTATAGGGCTTTAAAGGGGTTGTTCACCTTCCAAACACTTTTTTAAATTCAGTTGTTTTTAGATTGTTCCCCAGAAATAAAGACTTTTTTCCAATTATTACCATTATTTATTTTTTACTGTTTTTCCAAAATCTAAGTTTAAATTTGAATGTCCTTGTCTCTGGTTGAGTCTGGCAGCTCAGTAATTCAGGTGCAGGCTGTTACAATTTTGCAACATTTATTTGATACATTTCTCAGCAGCATCTCTGGAGTATTAGCAAGACTATCAAGTCTAACAGGTGCCTGTAATGAAACCCAGCGATTCTGCTCAGCAGGGACAAAGATAAGAAATGTATCAACTAAATGTATCCATTTTGAGCAGTTTACAAATCGGCGACCCCCCTCCCAGGGCTGCTACAGAAAGTGAAAAAAGACACTTGACACTTCAATATTAGAAAAATGGTCACACATAGAAAATAGAAAGTCATTGGAAACAGTCATTATTTCTGGTGATCTATCTGCAAACAACTAGTTCTTTGAAGGTGAACCACCCCTTTAAGTGTATATCTGTGTGCATCTACACATATGGATTTATGTATAAAAAAAACTGTGTAACAACAATATGGAAAAATGCTGCTATATTTGATATACGCCCAGGGGCGTATTTATATTAAGGCACCCGAGGGCCTGTGTCTATGGTTTCATGTTTTGGGGGGCAGCCCTCGGGTGCCTATAAATTAATTTTTAAATTTAAAAAAAAAATCACCCAGTCTCTTCCATGGGTTTTCCGTGCTGATGTCACAAGCGTCACTTTGGGGGTGTGTTTAGATCCGGTACCTAGGGCAACATTGGACCTAAATACAGTCCTGTACACGCCTAATAGGTTACTTGACACATTTAAAGGATGTACTAGAGTTTTCATGTCATATTAATTGTTATTACTTAACTACAGCTTCTTCACTGGGAGTAGAATTAGACTTACATGTGCTGTATTATGGACACTTATTAGATACATTATGCATGGAACAAGCTATGACGCCAGGTTCATGTAAGGTTGAGCTGCTAAATATGCTGAACAATATTTATATGGAAACGATTTTCCAAACCACCTCTCTAGTTTTTACGGAAAAGAAACGGAACTCAAATAAATCAGCGTGTGTTGATAGAAAACAAGTTGTAAGATTGCATTAAGTTATAGAAGCTAAGTAAAGGAACCCCAAAAAAGATGTATCCATGTGTAAGCTGCCCATCTATACAGATATTTGGTTAAAGGAACAGCAACATCAAAAAATTAAAGTGTATTGCCCTGCACTGATGTGAACTGCTGTGTTTGCTTCAGAAATGCTGTTATTGTTTATATAAACAAACGGCTGTAACACTATGGGGGAAGATACAGCAAGAAAAATCCGATGGCACACAGGACTGCAGGAAATCTTCAAATTTTTATTTCAAAGCGGAGTGCAATGCTACGTTTCGGGGAGTGAAACCCCTTTGTCGAGCCTCTACCCTTGTTAACCAGGTGTCTCTTTGATTTTGCAGGGTGTGCGAGGTCCTGCGGTGAAAAAAGTAACTCACCCTGGTGGTCCAGTGGTGCGGCGGCAACTTAGGGCACGCGCCCCAGCGTCTCGGTGTTAATATTGACGCGGGCGCGCTGGCGTAATGAAGTCATTGCGCAAAAGCGTGCAATGGCGCGAAAATGTGAAAGTATAAATAGCTTATTAAAGCTACAGGACCTTGCCCGTGATCTGTTTCCTGTGGTTCCTGAGCTTTTTGCTATCTGATATTCTGTTTGATTCCTGTTGTGACCCCTGCCTGGCTTTTGACTATTCTGACCTTTGGATCCTGACCCTTGCCTGAATACTGACTACCTCTTCTGCTCAACCCCTCTGATTGACTTCCTGGTTTGACCCTTGCCTGCCTGACTACATTTATTCTCTGCCTGCCTTGACCCGGCCTGATCTGACTACTCTATTGCCTAACGTCTTGTACTGCGACCTTCGGCCTAAGACTCTAGCTAACAGTCGTGCCCCTCTGCCTATCCAGAACCTCTAGCCTTGCACCTCTCATTTAAGTCCTGGTGGCATCCAAGTAGCCAAGGGCTCCTCCCGAGGCCAAAGGCGGTCACACTACAGGTGAAGCATGAGCCGAGACTAGGGTGCTTGGCATTGTTCTGGTGTTGGGTGCCGACCATGACACCTGCATTGTTCTTAAGCTATGGGGGAAGCCATTTAAAGGAGAAAATGCTCTAGTTACATGTAGCAGATAGGGTTGCCACCCGGCCGGTATTTTACCAGCCTAGCCGGTAAAACACCTGCCAAGGGCGGGGCCGGTATTACAAATTTACCGGCAATGTAGCCCGTAGCCTGCCTCCAAACTCACCTTTTTTGCCGGCTTCTTGTCAATCGCAGCCGTTTGATGTCAAAATCCGTCCTGGCCAATCACACATTGTGGCTCCTCCCCTTTTGTCATCATGACTCGCCCCTTTATTCCCGCCCCCCCCCACTGGCCGGTGGAACTTTTATTAAAAGGTGGCAACCCTAGTAGCTGATAAGCTCTGTAGTACATAATGGTATTATTTAACATGTGTCATATAGCCCATTTATGCCATGACTACACAGCAGCTTGTTTACTATAGTAGTGTTTCTGAAGCAAACAGATCAGCTTTACCAGTGCAGGGTAACACTACATGATATTTTCATAACTTTAAAACACTTTTTTTTGGTGTTACTGTTCCGTTAAATTAATTTATGCACTAGCGATTTTCCCATACCTTTTGGTAACTGAACTATCATGTGACTGCAAAAGAATGCCTACAATTTTAGGAATACTTCATTTAATCCTTTAGAAGCAGACTGGTGTATAAGTAATGTGTATATCACTTGAAAAAGTGTCTGCATTTTTGCCCACATGACCTCATATATAGGTCTTGTCTGCTAAAGCATTAATGTTTGATCTTATCCAAGCACAAGATACGTAGATGACCTTGTTCAAAAATAACTTTGCCTGCTCTTCCTAACACTCTCCACTAAACTGCCTCTGTCAGTTCTAATTAGTATGTAATGCTTCGATTTGCCACACAGAAATTAAAGGAGAAGCTATTGTGGAAACACTGGGCAAGATGTCACACTTTATGGACACTGATGTTCTGCATTTGCCAGGGTGATTGGAAAATACACTTACTGCAGGACACAGCTGCATTCAGTAGGAATATGCATGCAGCTTTTTAAATTGTCTGTAAAATTGAATTTGTGATTAAGGGATGCTGGGAGCTGCAGTTTAACAAAAGCTAAAGGTTAGCAGGTTAACCCCAATTTTAAGGGAAGTATATTTTTTGTTTAATGTTATTCCTTTCCTTAAATAGACTTTTGGTGTAAAACTGTCCATGTTTCTGTACTAATCGTTGTGCTGGTGACTGATTTGTTGTGGACGTTTATCTCCGGCATTAAATACATCTGCAAGGGCTTTACAGAAATAAAGGCTTTGCACTCAGCTATCAACTATGTAAGCTGTACGAGTTCATTCATCAACTATGGCCATTACCAATTTATTAAAAAAGATGATATTGATGGATCCCCTTAATAAAGAACTTTAAACAATAACAAAAATTTATTGTAGTGGCTACAGCCCACAACACCCTTTAGTTTATGGACATTCTCCTTTGCCTTAATTAATGTGTCCATTTTTTTATATACATGACTGTCAAACTGTTCTGTATGTAGGAATGAGCTAAGTCCATGCGCAGGACTGATCAACAGTTACCACACACATTTAGTTGCAGTTATTGCTGCACAAGGGGTCACACCGAATACGGCGTGAAAGTAAGTGAATACTGACTCACTTCGTTTGGCGACACACGGATATATTATTGGATGATTTGTTTCCAATAAATAAAGTCAAATATAATGTTTCTGTTTCATTTGTTTAAAGGGATCCTGTCATTGGAAAACATGTTTTTTTCAAAACGCATCAGTTAATAGTGCTGCTCCAGCATAATTCTGTACTGAAATCCATTTCTCAAAAGAACAAACAGATTTTTTTATATTCAATTTTGAAATCTGACATGGGGCTTGACATTTTGTCAATTTCCCAGCTGCCCCTGGTCATGTGACTTGTGCCTGCACTTTAGGAGAGAAATGCTTTCTGGCAGGCTGCTGTTTTTCCTTCTCAATGTAACTGAATGTGTCTCAGTGAGACATGGGTTTTTACTATTGAGTGTTGTTCTTAGATCTACCAGGCAGCTGTTATCTTGTGTTAGGGAGCTGCTATCTGGTTACCTTCCCATTGTTCTTTTGTTTGGCTGCTGGGGGGGGGGTGGGAAGGGAGGGGGTGATATCACTCCAACTTGCAGTACAGCAGTAATGAGTGATTTAAGTTTATCAGAGCACAAGTCACATGACTGGGGGCAGCTGGGAAATTGACAATATGTCTAGCCCCATGTCAGATTTCAAAACTGAATATAAAATCTGTTTGCTCTTTTAAGAAATAGATTTCAGTGCAGAATTCTGCTGGTGCAGCACTATTAACTGATTAATTTTGAGAAAATATTTTTTTTCCCATGACAGTATCCCTTTAACTAGGTTTTTTTTTTCATCTACTTTTAGGACTTGTAAGAAAATCAGATGATGTATAGAACGTTTTAAATGGTTGTTTTAGATGCAGAGATCTTTGGTGTATTTGTGAATTTATTTTGGAGAAAGTAAGTGGGTAGTAAGTGGAAAGTGAGAGACAGCAAAGCAGATTGTGGTTACTTTACTGTAGCATGTAGGGTTGCCACCCGGCCGGTATTTTACCGGCCTAGCCGGTAAAACACCTGCCAAGGCCAGGGCCGGTATTACAAATTTACCGGCAATGTAGCTGCCGGTAAATTTGTAATACCCTTAAAAAGACCCCCTCGGCCAGCCCCCAATCCCCTTTAAAATTACCTTGTCCATCGGTTCTTCTCCTGCTTGCACAGTGGCCCGCCCCTTTATGTCATACCCCCACCCCCTTTGACATCACGCCATGCCCCCTTTTGTACCCGCCCCTACCAGCCGGAATTTTTTGGGGGAAAAGGTGGCAACCCTAGTAGCATGAGGACATTATTCTGACTACTTGTTACTCATTGGTAAAGAGGATGACTGTTTTTTTAAGAGTCCCAGAAGGAGCAGAAATCTTATGGTTAGGGGCTTTAATACACATAACTAACACACAAAAATGTAGGCAGTGTTTTTGCTGTAGGTGGAGTATTGGCATGTGGCCAAAGGGGTGCCAAATAAAGGATATAACTGGCTATTTAGTAGCCCTATGTGGACTGGCAGCCAACATGAGGCTTTGTTTCACCATAAATCTGTTTTTTATGCAACCAACATTTGCCCCCAAGCCTGGAATTTAAAAATAAGCTTCTGCTTTGATACCACTGGGAGCAACATCCAAGGGGTTGGGGAACAACATGTTGCTTACGAGCCATTGGTTAAGGACCACTGCCATAATCAATAAAACACTTGTATGAGTCATGTAGAGATCCCAAAATTGAAATAATGGATACAGTACTAATTCTTTGTGGATAAAAACAAATAATCATGAACAATGCAGAATGCAATAAAATAAATAAGTGAAGTCCAATAAAACAAATAAATGAAATCACTTAAAAAATGCAATGAAACAAAGCAATGAGAAAAACAGAATCAGAATCCCAGTTACATTGTCTCGCTCCTCAATGAATATTTTAAAGGCACAAGCAATGAATATGAATTTGAAACTGAATATGCTATAAAACTGCAGTACAATTGCCACAATAAAGTAATAATGCAGTGTGATTAGTGGTCCTGGTAGTCACACTGGGAACTAAGCTTTTTTGAGCATGATATGGGATGAAATTGTGTGTGTACAAATTGCATGTTATGTGTGCACGCTTTGCAAAATTGCAGACACATTGCTTCCACTCAAAAAAACCTCTCTTGCCCACTGGTTGAATGGGATGTGGTCATCGGAGGGACTATGTGCATTAAAATTGTTGCTCTTGCAATTTGATGTGTATTGTATGGTATTGTTCTTCGTTTCTGGCGTCACTTCTGGCTCCAGTATGATGTGTTGAGCCATTTCTTTAGGCACCAGTCTCTAAGTCTCAGATGCAGGTCACGCTAGGAGTTCTTGAGCTACCTCCATCTTCAGTGGTGGCAATAGCTACAGGGTTTCCCTACTTCAATAGACATGCTTGTATTTAATTCGGAAGTGGAGGCAGGAAGGTGGCAGTGGCACAGAGCACAACAATAAGGAAGTATAATGAATTGTTTTTTGTGTGTGTCTGACTGTGGCCAATAAAGTGACTGCAACTGCACTTACAGTCATTAATTATATGTATTCCATTTGTGGGTATAGGGCAACAATATTGTTATGAGGATCTGTTTGCCTGAAAACTGCAACTAGAAACATGATACAGCTGAAGCCACAGACAAGAATGCCTATTTAATTTGTGGCTTCCAGCATGTACCTCGACTCCATTTTGTAATTTCAGCTATTGCATGATACTCATCATCTTTTTGTACCATTCTATTTTACTAGTTATTCTTGCTTAACTTTCCTTTGTCTCAGTCAACTCCCAGCTTCTATTTTCTGTTGCTCCTTTCTCCAGCTGTCCCTGTTTTCCTCCCTTTAGGGCAAGGGCACCCTGAGTAGATCCATCGTCAATTGCTTCTTGGTGAAGCCCAATTGTGTGGAGCTACATTGAGCAGTTTTAGGAGTAAAAATGTATACTTCTGAAATCCACTCAGTGTAGTTCCACACAGACCAACCTCTCTGGTGATAGATTTTCCTCATGCTATTAGTGTGACCCTGCACTTCTGATGACTTGCATGGCTAGTGCCACATGTGGGCTAAAATCATCCTGCTGAAATAGACAAGCCAAAACCAGCCCCTACATAGACATTATCCTCTTCCAACCTGCACCCAGAACTCAGTCCGACACATGGGTTCCAGGTGCAGGCAGGAGAAGAGGCTAATGCCTGCAGAGAGGCTGATTTTCGGCCTGCATATTTCAGGCTGGTTTCAGATCCTGTCTGGCATTAGCCTATAACCATAGCAACTGCCTTTGCTTGCAGATCGAATTACCTCTTCTTTATGCCATTGTTTGTAACCCTTTGTATGCATCTAAACCTTTATTTACATAAAGAATAATGATGTGACCAGCCTGAAACTTAAGGTGGGTTTGGGCCGACATTTGCACAGCATTTGCAAATTGAGCTCTCTCTTCTGCTCTCCCTGCCCACCACTTCTGCCTCTCTATTCCACCTCTATTTATAGGCGCACGCATTTCTGTGCCGCCCCATTCATGGTGTCAGTGATGGGGCAGGGCGAGCACAGGTCGATAAATAGAGGTGCCTTGCCAGGTAGGGTCGGCTCATCACTGATAGAAAAGCAATTCTTATTTTCATTATACATTCAGGGTCTAGGGATAAAACATGAAAAAAGCAACATTGGAAACTGGGCATGAAGTATAATATATATACAATACATACTTATTATCTATATACAGTTGTGTTCAGAATAATAGCAGTGTGTTAAAAAAAGTGTATAATGTTCAAAATCTTATAGAAATGAATGGAGAGAGGCGGTATTTCACTCTGGCGGACTGTGGTGATCTCTATCTTCATTTTTTGATAAATATACCCCCAAGTATTTTGATGTATTGAAACTGATCCATGATCCCTGGTATGTGATAAATAGGCCCAACACCATAGTATGAGAAACATCCACATATCAGGATGCTTGTGCCACCATGTTTCACACTGTACTGTGACTTGAATTCAGTGATTGGGGGACGTCTGACAAACTGTCTGTGGCCCTTAGACCCAAAAAGAACAATGTTGCTTTCATCAGTCCACAAAATACACTATTTGGGAGTTGGCCCCTAATATGCAAATAAGGGTCAGGAAAGGAAAAGGTGGAACAAATTCTTCTTTTGTGATGAAGTCACGTGATTTCCCTACCCGCCCCCACATTTACATATGCAAATCAGGATTCGGTTCACCCGAATCCTGCTGAAAAATCCTTGCTAAATCCTGAACCAAATCCTGGATTCAGTGCACCCCTATCAATTAATGAGTCAATTACACAGAATCAGCAGCATGCATGTCATAACTGTTGGGTCTGTTGGTTTTCTATTACTCTACTACACCTACTAGTAAATTATTCGCCATGTACAAATATCATTTCTACCAAAAACAGTGATTGATCATGTTATTGATGTTGGACTGATATTACAGTATTTTGAACACAACTATATGTATGGAATTCCTCTGTGCATCACAGTAATCTGGAATCGTACTCCATGATATTTGGCCATATTAGACATCCACATAATTACATTGCAAAGTAGTTGGTAGAAAAAGCAAATACTCTTTAGTCTGACAACAATATGCCTTTAACAGTTTTAAAGAGTTATGGCCATGTATAAACATTTTATCAATATGCATAAATATGAATGTTGATTTGCTTTGAACTTTAAGCATCAGGCAAGCCATTTGCTTCCATTCTCATGTCCTCTCTTCACTGATGCTCTCCATATTGGAGTGATGTCACTACCCTCTCACTTACTAGTTTGTCAAAAGAACAATGAACAGATAATGAGATAACAGTCCCCTGACACCACTCCTGATGGAAAAAGCTGCCTGAACTAATCACTGTCTTTCTACTGTTAACACTGTTCTGCTTCAGAGATCTCTGAATCAGCTTGAACGAAAAGGGGAAGGGCACACAGGACAATTTTGGTGAACTGTGCCTGCCAAGCTTTTCAGTAGCCCTCTAGTGCACTTATAGTAAGTAATACAGAACAATTTCCGTTGTTTTGGCTTGGAGCTTTGAGCTATTAAAAATGAAGAATTAAAAGTAGGGATGCACCGAATCCACTTTTTTGGATTCGGCCGAACCCCCGAATACCGAACCGAATCCTAACCCTAATTTGCATATGCAAATTAGGGGTGGGAAGGGGAAAACATTTTTTACTTCCTTGTTTTCTGACAAAAAGTCACACAATTTCCCTCCCCGCCCCTAATTTGCATATGCAAATTAGGATTTGGTTCGGCTGGGCAGAAGGATTCGGCCGAATCCGAATCTTGCTGAAAAAGGCCGAATCCTGGCCAAATCCCGAACCGAATCCTGGATTCGATGCATCCCTAATTAAAAGCACCCCAATTTGACCCTTGGCCTGTGAGTTAGGGGTAAACAGATAGAAGGCTAAAGCTCAGATCCCTTCAATACCCCAAAATAGACTTTTTCTGCTTTTTGGTGAATAGTTGTGTGATACTTTGTAATGGGGCAATGTATTTGCTTTGTGGCATTTGAAAAGGGGGTATAAAAGGCACAGGTTGTTTTAGAAAAGAAGAAATCTGTGACAGGGGTGAATTTGGCTGAAGGGGGAAGTAAAAATTTGCTCTTCATAGACTTTCATGGTAATAGCTCTGACCCTGCTTCTGTATCCTTCCATGAGTATTTCTAAGTGTCTTACTGTAACGGTCGGATCAGCAGACAGACAATTGGATGATATCTGATAGCTTAGTTGCCTGGTCCCTGTACAACTCCCCTGTTGAAAAGATATTAATGGATTCTTTGCCCCCCTCCCCCCTGCTTTGTCCTAATGTGGTTTTGCTGTCTAAAGTATAACAGGGCTTACTTATGCAGCTGTATAGCAAAGTTTTTATACCTTTAGGGCTCTTACACACGGGCGGTTTTTCCTGCTCTCCCCTGCGTTGTTCTTTCTTCCGTTCAGCCGCAGGGGAGCACAGGAGTAGACGCACTCAATTATTGGGAAGGGGGCGCAACGCCCGTGTGTAAGAGCCCTTAATAGTAAAATTGTGTTTGAACGAAGCAGAAATCATGAACCACTGAATCCACTGCTATAGATGCAACAGGGGGTCAAAAAGGGACCAGGTAGCTGCAAAATCCTAAAAGTTTTAGGTTTTGCCAGATAGTCTGAATCTGCCCTTGTCTGTCTTGTCCCTGCACTTGCCTGTAATATAATTTTTAAATTCTGCTCCCAAAACTTCTGCCTTTTAATGCCCCAACTTGTAAATGCCAGAAATCAAAGCCACCACTAAGAATGACTGTAGCTGAATGAACAGAAATGCAGGTTGGCTTGGGGGGGGGGAGATGTAAGAGCAGCATTAAGGTTTAAACACACTATTATCTATTAATTGTCAGTCTGGCAAATGTATGCGCACTCTACTACAAGGGGAGGAGAAGCGCTACCATCAACATCAGGACTGTCAGAATAGGATGGCTGAGCAGCAGCTGCCTCAAAGGACACGTGTGATGTTCTACATGCAGTTTCCTCAAGCACAGGACCATGCATAATGAACTGAGATGGCTGCCTATATATATATATATATATATATATATATATATATATTTATTTATTTATTTATTTATTCAGACTTAAGAGAAACATTGATTCGTCTGACGAATAACCTTTTATTTATCAAAATCAATTATTTACAAAGCACACAATATAGAATAGCATTAAAAACAAGAACATAAGGTTCAGGACAGTATTCTTTTAAAGCACTCCCTAATGATTTACTTCTCTAGAGAAAGGCCAACGGAATTCTAAAACAATTCTCAATTCATTCAGTCTTTATTAAAGCTTTCATATGCCACAACAGAATGCTTTTCTATGGGACAAGTCTATATGGTAGGTAGCATCCCTAGCAGCTAAGCCCACTAACCTTCATTATTCTTTGCCTGCGTAAACCGACAGCCAGTTAGTGGCTTGGAAGTCAGTATAGAAAATGGAAAGATGAGTGGCTCTATATTAAAATAAGCAATAAAAAGTAACAGTAACAAAAATGTAGCCCCATAGGGAAAATATGTTTTGTTCCCAGAGTCAGTGAGTCTGACAAGCAGGTAGCATTTTAAAATGAGATGGCAAGTAATACAAAAATCAAGACTGGCAAAATAACTGCGGAGAATGGGCACATTTACAACATAACTTCCCCTTTAATAGGGATATCTATAATATCTTTAGCATAACACTTTCTTCCTATACACACACATATATATATATATATATATATATATATATATATATATATATATATATATATATATATATATATATATATATATATATATATATATATAAATACACACAAGCCATGAATATCCTGTAAATTATATCCTTATAAATGGTGAGTTCTGATGTCATTTCTGTCACGTCTCACTTAAATTTGTGTATGTATTGTGTCTCCCATAGACTCCATTTTATCCAGATTTTACACAAAAATGTGTACAATAAAAGTCCTTTTCAAATTAAACATGAAATCCAATTTCTATTTTTTATTAAAGCATTCATAGTTTTTGTAAACTCATTTAAACATCTCAGCGGTCAATTAAATATTGTCTGCCCCTCCTCTATGCCCTGGGCATAGAGGCGGGGCAGACAATTACTTTCACTTTCCATTCAGCACTTCCTAGATGTCACTGCTCTCCACATTCAGGGGCGATTCTTGCTATAATGCCGCCTGAGGCGGCCTTCTTTCGCCGCCCCCTTCCCTCCCCACTGCACTAACCTTTATAGCGCCGGAGAGGGCAGGGGCGGTCCGCGACGCTTGGTTCAGAGAGCGCAATAGAAGAGCCGAATTTCTGGTTTGAAAACTGGAAATTCGGCTCTTAGTTACCAGGAGCGGCTTTTTTGCCGCCCCTGGCAACCAGGGGGGCGCTGCCGCCTGAGGCGAGTGTCTCAACTCGCCTCATTGGTGGAGCGCCCCTGTCCACATTCCCCCAGTTCTCTTTACCATTTAATTGTGTAACCAGGGCATGGGGATTGACATCCGGTCCCCCATTCTGGTGCACAAACAAGATTCTGAGATGATGCAAAACTTGCGTTAATAACAGTGTCCACAAAATGGCTCCTGCCTGCTTGCTATCATTATGAATTCCCAGACTGAAGGAAACAAGATTCAAATAATTTATATACGGTAGTTAATTTTGCTTTACTAATGTGATAAAATAGGATTTTGACTAATTTATTTGGGTGACGGGTCCCCTGTAAGTTATGAAGACCCAAAAAAAAAAAAACAGAAAACCCCAGGTCCCGAGCATTCTGGATAACAGGTCCAATGCCAATATCAATATATATATATATATATATATATATATATATATATATATATATATATATATAATTATTTTTTTTTTTTTAATTTTTTTTTTTAACAGTAATAAGTAAATATATTGTTGGCATCCCTGTTTATCTAAAAGAAAAAAAAAATATTTTACAGATCCAAATTACAGAAAGATCCCTTTATATGAAAAATCCCTAATATCATGCATTTTCCGGATAATAGATCCTACCGTTACCACTGTATCACTACTGCCCTTTTATCATTGTTTGCAATTGCTTGTTCAGAAATAACAGAAAGAGATAGATAAAAGAAATATTTGATAAGACTACTGCAAAGGCTGAACTGGTGTTTTAGAGAGCGACAAAACTTCAAGACGGGCTAGAAAATACCATGGTATTTAATAGGTTATAATTCCTAATATAGGCTAAACTCAAATCTGGCATTTAAGACTGTCAAAAACATCTAAAAAAAAAAAAAAGGGCAAGTCTGCACATACACATCATAAATTAGTAGCCCAACTGTACAATTTTCTAGTTCCAATGATATAATGTACAGTACATTTGTTCAAGGCATTTTCAGTACCAGATGATATGTCACAGTGTTATGCATGTAAGTCTGCCCACCCTCCGCTCTTCAGGTGTTGCTAAACTACATCTCCCATCAGCAGCAAAAAAGCTGTTCCCTGGGTTAACAATGTCTGGCTGGTTCATCTCCTGTAGCTCTACAGTGTTAGCACAAGTTCTGGTATTTGTAGATTTGTCAGCTTGGCTCCATCTTTAGCATTTCAGACTTCTGCTGCTTCCTTTGTAGGTATCGAGCTTTTGCATCGGATATGGATTTATCATCGTTTCTTTTCTTGATTTTGTTTAGTGCTTCTTCTGTCCCATCTGTTAATAACGCAATGTTTAATATTTAGAAGCAGGGAAAAGCAACAATGACATGGATATTATGCAATAAAAACCTATATAGTATAGAGGTGCAGCAAATTTTCCTTTGCTAATTTGTTTTGCCACTCTATAAATGCCGCCATCTTAGTACAGTAGCTGCAACTTCCTTCCCAATCAGTTATTGCACATGCATGGTCTAATGGGCTCACCACCTACCTGCCCTGGGCAGTCTTCATATGAATTCATGTTTTTAACATGAAGACTGATCAGGTGGTAGCTGATTGAGATATCAGAGATTTTAGCCAGCTCCAGAAGTTGCTTTTCTGTAATTCATAGAGAATGACAGTAAGCATGCAATAATGCGTGCTGTAAATAGATCATAAGGATGCTATTATATTATAGGAGAACTAGAATTAACCAAAGAAATAGGCTAGAAATATTGTATTTTGTACAATTATTTTATTTATTTTTTTTATCAACTTGTTTTTATTAAAGATCAGGCATGTACATCGATAGGATACATTTAGACCTTCCAGAGGTCATAAATGAAAAGCAGGATAACATAGAATAGTACATACATGCAATGCAAAGATAAAGAGAGAGAAAAAGAGTACACTTATTTTTTATCTGTACCAGCCCAAGGCAACCACAGCCATTTAGCAGTTATAATCTGTAATTTAAAAGATGCCCCAGTAGCTCCCCATCTTCTTTTCTTTCTTTACATGCTCTGTGCTGCTGTCACTTATTGAGCTTAGGGACCAATGTACAATATACTGAATATATAATATATAGAATTACAAAGATACAAGGCTGATTAGTAAACTATTCAGATAATTGGTACATGGCAGTTGTGCAATTATCATCAGAATTAAATAATTGGCCCTGTAACATCATCTTATATGACTGGAAAACCTCATTTTCTAAATGATGATTTGTGTTGCAGACACTTCTAACAAAAATTCAAGATGAGAAACTTTTAAAAGACCTGGACCATTACTGTTATAGAGATGCTGAACCTGTACCATTGCCAGTAAAATTGAGATATTTTGATGCCTGCCTCACACATGCAACAAAATGTCCGCAATATTTAGTGTTTGGTCTGGGTGATAATACTGAGAAACACAGCCTTACACCGCTTTGATGTAAAATGATTGTTTGTGCTTAATATAAAGGAAAATAATACACTAACCACGGTTTAATTACTATCGTTTTCCAAAGCCTCTGTGGGATGCAGTTAGCTTTGCTTCTGGAGTAAATGGTTTGCCTTATAAATAATGAAACACTGGCCATTTTTAAAGATGCTTATAAATAATTCTCCATTGCATTTTGAATTAGTCATTACTCTGCAAACTTTCTGGCCACATTATATTTACATAGAAAAAAAAAATAAGATAAAAAATGAAGCACACGGGAGAAAGAGGGGGGTTATACTCTCTAATATACTTTGTGCCTCACCAGTATGTTACACCAAGCTCATTTCTCCTTTTCTCCTTTTCTCTATTAGTGCTATTATACTGATAATGACTGTGGCCAAAGGCTTGCCTTTTAGAATTTTCTTCTTCATATCCTTTATTTTTAAGGCAATTACATTTTCCGAAGCACTTTAGGGTGTATATCTCATTCAGATTGATCCCTGTCTGAACCAGTTAGGATGCCTGTATGTTTTTGGAGTGTGGGCAAAAACCATTTTACCCAGAAACCACACAGACACAGGAATATCATACAAACTCCTTGCATATAATGCCCAGACTGAAACTGAACCTAGGAGCCCACTGCCCCCTGTTCTTATGTGTTTGAATCTTAATTCAAACAGTAGCATAGACAATCTTTTTGTAAGGGAACCTGGTGGTCCAGTGGTGCAGCGAGGATGGCCGCAGCAGTCGGTGCTTCCTCCTGTTTGATGCGTGACGTCATCGCACGCAACGCAAAATTTAAATATATAAAGGGGCCTTGACCTACGACTCACTGTCCAACATACTGTAGGTCTATTTTCCAATAGCTCCTGGGTGCGATTCTTTACCATGTCTGTCTCTGACCTTGTCTAGTTTGCTGCCTGTCCTGACTCTTGCCTGTTTCTGACTACTCTCTTTGATCACGATTCTGTACTGCACTGCTGGTGTGTTTTACCTGGTTTGTGGCCTCGACTACTCGCTTGCCTCCTGATTTGGTACTGCTTTGTCTGATTGGTACTGACCCGGCCTGTTCCACAACCGCGCTTCTAGTTCCCCATTCTTCCTGCTAACATTTAGTTCCCTTGCCTACCCAGAGCTCTCTCCCTGGTCTTCTCACTTTAAGACATGGCGGCACCCAAGTGACCTATACAATTCTTGAAACCTAATAGGATATCATAAGCAAAAGGAACCCACTGAGCAAGAACATGCCCTTCAGAGTAATCAATATTCTCTACTTTAAAGCTGTTTTTTTTTTTTTACAATGCTTTATCAGCTGTGCTTACTTCTAATTGGTTTGATGTCCATAAAAGAACAAAAAGGGAATACAGTAATATTTCAGCATCCCAGATGTCTCAATACTCCTAGTACCATCTGCCAGCGAGGGCTGGCCTTTGCTGCATGGAGTTTTGTGCACAGATTTGGTCTAGCCCCCCATTGGCACAAAAAGAAGTAAGTTGTTAGTTGCTAATCCATTATTTCAGGAAAGTATCTTAAAATGTTCAGATTTAAGCATTCAATTGTTTACCACCTGCCCCTACTGTATCATCTTCTCTTTCCCTTCTCTTTTCTGTACAGTTTGTCCCTTTTATTTCATTTTCTATTATGCTTCCCTCTTCAAGTTTCTAGCTGGATTTCTTTTTTCAGGTTTATCTTATCTATTACCTGTTTGCACAGTTCACCTTTATTCTTTGTAGCCTTCCCTTTCACATTTTTTCTTTGTAGTCTTCTTTTTCCCCTCATAGTCATCTTTTTTTTTTGGTTTTCATTCATCCCCACAGTGTCTTTTTATATTGCTTTGCAATAGGCTCAGCAAACCCCATAATTCCACCCCCATCTTCTTTAGCAATAACTAGGTAAATAGTATACCACAGAAAATCCAGTATTCTCAACAGACCCCATGGGGGGCAGGCACTGGTGCAGTCATATACCCACCCCCATGGGAGTTCTGCAATTGTGACTGCTTTTTTTTCACAGATCTCCCTACAATTAAAAAGTATACTTAATTTTTCTTTCTTAATTTTTCTTTAAAAAAAATTACCATTACGATGTTTTGTTTCTTCCTTGGACTCCCACTTGAGAATTTCCTCAGCAGTCACCTCTTCTCTGGCAACATTACTTAATTCATAGGCATCAATATCATGTAATTTTGGCAGCAGGTCTTTCACCCACTCGTAGCGAATAGGACAGACTGTTCTGACAAATATTTTAGAAGTGACCAAGACATTGTGAAAGAGAATCCATTCCAGCTGAGATTCCTTCCCAAATAACTTAAGAACAAAAAAATAATTAATTTTACAGAATACTGTTTTAAATGCACATAGGTGAAAGTAAAGACAACAAACAGCTTATGACAATATATGGGATCATGTATCCTGACTGTACATTTTAACAGTAACAATTATTAAGGAGTTGTGTGACCATTAAAATGGCTGAGACTTCAGGCTAAGTGCATTTACAAAGGATTATGTATATATATATATATATATATATATATGTATATATATATATATATATATATATATATATATATATATATATATATATATGTGATTATGTCTAATTATGGGATACAACCAGCAAAAGATTAATGACTAGGACTGGTGAGTACAGGGCCCCTACTCAAGCAGCTTTGTTTATGACAATCCCTAAGCAGCCCAGACCACACTGAGCATGTGCACAGTCTTGGTCTTGCAAAGATGTTTAACAAAGTTACAAGATGGTGACCCCCTGTAGCCAACTTTGAAAGCATAAATGATTTGGTTGATTAGGCTTGTGGTGCAGTAAGTTCATGTTTATATTTAGTATACAAAATACAGCATTTCTAGCCTTATTCTATTTTAAACTTTAAATGCCCTTTAAAGCATTATTCTGCATTTAAACAGCAGAGCATGACCCTAAGCAATTACTTAGTATGCAAGAAAAAAAAAGCAGTAATTTCTTGCTTGCATAGCCTATCTTAAAAAAAGGATTAATAGAGCCTGGCAATGAGATAAGTGGAAAACGTGGATGAAATCCACATTTTTATTGGTAGCCCAACATTTCAGTGAACACTAAAATATATGGTAACACTTACAGCAGATGAAGGATGGATGTGTATAATGCTGCCGTGTCCATCCATTGTACGAAATGTTCGCCCCACAGACCTGTGAACGAAAGACCCATCTATTTACATTATACTTGAATGTATCTCTGATATTTAATGTATAATCAGGACTATATGATGGTATGAAACCAATTAGACTGGACAGACATTCTTACATGAAAAGCTCCTACCTTGTAGGTATGAATTTAAGAACAGACCACACCCTTGTTTTATGATAAACTGAATTTAAAAAAAACCTTGTAATCATAAATGACAACCAAGTAATGACTAAATCAGCTAACACCCAACACTATGATACATAAGAAGATAACAAAATGACTGTTGAAATATCCTATTTATTTCTATTTAAAGATGTTACGGCGTTATTAACTCTTACCCACCCCTTGGAAAGGTTCAGAACACTGGGCTACATGGTAGGTTGAGTTGAAATAAAAAAAAGGATGTTTCCAAAGAGAGGGAGAGATATATCTGCCCAACCTTTAAGAAACAAAACATAACTAACTTTGGTCCCAATCACTGGTGGGCCTCGCTGACTCAGGTCTGCTCCCTGCCGGATACTGTGGGGACCCCACTACTGATCACAGCAAGCAGAAGGTAAAATATATGAGTTTGCGAATGTGTGGGATGGGGGGGTTGGGTCTGTGCTTGGCTCATATTTGTGGTGGGGGCTAGCGATGGAGGGACCCTGAGCTGGCTGCCATGGTGGGCCCCCACGGATCCCAGTCCGATACTGGTCCCAATATTAGTTCAATCCTTTACAGAAACACAGAGAAAGCAGAATATGCTTACTGTATCACACCGTATGGAACTTTCTGTATAATTTTGGCCACACTTGGGCAACCAGTGTAATAAAATTAAATCAAAAGAAAAATTACTTTTTTACACTGATGGAGGGGCACTATAAGCCAGCATGTTAGATTTGTGCACCATAGTCAAACAAACCTACTAAGCTAGCTGTGCAGTTTACTCTATCATTCTGTCTAGTGCACTCGGTGCATGTAACTAATACTAGGTTATGAGGTCTACAATGCAGGTCTCCCCGATACTGACCAGGGCCAGAAAGACCAGGGCCCCTATAATGTAATTCCAGTAAAAAAGAAAAGGGTTAGGAGAATAAGGACTTTGGGGCCAGTCTTCTGAAAAATGGTTGCATGGGAACAAGGCAACTTCTAGTGACATTATACATTATCTATGTAACCAGTTAATAATTAAACATTTTGCACTGGAGATTAGCGAGTCTTCAATGTATTTTGTCTTGTGACAAAAATATATAGTACAGACCATTCGTGCCAATCCAGAATTTTCTTTCTGAGAAACCCTATAAACATATAATTCAAATGTATATTGTAACTACAGGGAAAAAAAGATAAATACAATCTGTGACAGTCATTATTGCTTTAGAAAGCATTCTCTACATTACATACTTTCAGCTGTTAATAGCAGATATCTTAGAACCAAGTCAATTATCTGCAATTTACTGTGTAACCTTTGCACTGATCTGAAATCCACTGCATATGGTCCATTGCTCAGCTTTTTGACACACAAAAAGGAAATAGTATCATTTGTTTAACCCTGGAACTACAACATGTTCGCACTACACAAACTATTCATTAGAGGCGTGCTTAAACTGCATTAAAGTAGTACTACTACATGTTTCCTTAATTTAAAACCTTGAAAATCTATCTACATAGACTGGACCATGCCTCCATGTGGAAGAATGTACTTAAAGGACAAGAAAAGTTAAACTAAAGAAGTAGCTAGAAATTTTGTACATTATGTTTTAGACTTCTGTACCAGCCCAAGGCAACCACAACCCTTACAGCAGTAAAGATCTGTGTCTCCAAAGATGCCCCAGTAGCTCCCCATCTTCTTTTCTGCTGATTCACTGCACATGCTCTGTGCTGCTGTCAGTTACTGAGCTTAGGGACTGACTCAAAATATACAGTACACATAGAAATGTCACAATATAAGGCTGATTATAAGGATAATTACTACATGGCAGCACAGAAACAAGTGCAATTAGCATCAACATCTAATAATCAGCCCTGTAGCATCAGCTTATATTACAGGCAAACCTAATTTTCTGCTTGATAATTTGCCCCTAAACTTAGCTTCTCAACAGCTGTTCAGCGCCCACTGAGCATGTGAGTGTCGCAGGCACTTTCCAAGATGGTGACCCCCTGTGACAAGTTTGAAGTTCTGGATCATTATTGCTATTGAGAAGCTGATACTTTAGGTTGGTGCAATAAGTTCAGTATATAAAACATGGCATTTTTAACACTATTCATTTTTAGGGTTTAGTTGTCCTTTAAGCTATTCCCCAAGTTGTCCATTGCTAGAAGCGACAAATAAATTAAGATATAGTATCCAAATAGGTTATACTTAACTCCAAAAATTCTATATATCAGACCAATTTTCCTAAATGCACGTATGACAGGCGTCCTATTCATGTTTTGTGGTCCTGTCCAGCAATTCAGAGGCTTTGGGGAGCAATCCTGCAATTCCTAGAAGAGAAATTGGCTATCCCAACCTTGACCTCTGTTAACAGGTGCCTTAAACTTAGGTCATAGGCTAGGTTGTGATGTTTGCAGTTACTGTATTATGTCAAAAAGCAATTTTAATGCACTGGAAATGTCTAGATCCTCCTTCCCCACGATTCTAGGGAAAAACTTGTGAACAGGAGAAAATTCAGTGACACTGGGGTAACAGGAGAAACAGGGCTAGGATTTTTTTTTTCAGTATATTTATGTTCTTGATGTTCAGGTCACACAATCCGATCTACCCGTTTGTCATACTTGACCTCTCTGGCCCGCCTGCATTTACTCACCCGCCAATCAGATTTATGCTTCCCTGTTGCCTGGAAATGAAGGGAAGCTTTGAAGCTCCTGCACTCCCTTAGCTTTTTATTTACAGTTTTACAAGGAGTGGAGGAGGAAATATATCCAGCATTTTTTAAAAGAATGTGAGGAGTTGTAAGCACAATAGATACATCACAAATGCTTCCTTGTTTATATGCACTGTATACAAATGTTGGCGCTTGTTTGATTTCGTCATAGGGTCACGAAGGAGACACATGCGCACTAGCGAAGAAGCGCAGACAGGAAGTGATGCAGCGATTTGAAAATGGCGGCGGCAAAATGTCAACTACGGACACATTTCGGAATACTTGTGCACTAAGAGGTTAATACTATTGCACTTTTCAATGCAGTGTTTCAGGAGGGGCGTAATAGTGAACGAAAATATTTTTTTTTCCTTCTCCTTTAAATGTCAAAAAATCCCTTAATGCTCTGTGAAATACGAAAAAAGTCAAATTTTCCAAGTGGCATAACCAGAAAGAGTAAAACCCCATAATACACTAAGACCGTCAGTGATAGGTGGGCTTAAGATGAGATCTAAAGGCTTGCAAGTTGTCACAACAATAAGTGGCAAAAGCATCTTTAAGATGTCTACTTCTGATGTTATGAGTAGTTATTTAAATGGTTTCAAACAAAGAAAGTTATAGAAAAATAAATCTGCATTGTAATTACATTAACATGAAATGGGTAGCTTTAGTGTTTTAGTAAAGCTGTAAAAAAGGCCCTTTCTTACCTCCTAGCTACATTGGAGAAGTAACCAGCACAAAGACAGTGTCGGAGCATCTCATTTCTGGGACCATCAAACTTTTCCACTGGAAAGTCCTTATTCTAAACAACATAAAATACAAAACAAAGTTACTCTTCATACTTTAAAACAAATGAAAAGGATACCCAAAGCGCTACATGACTAGACTGTAAATGACATTTGTTCATTAAGTTCAAACCCATCACTAAATGAAATAGTGAAGCAATTCTGCAAGGCAAAGAAGTGCACAGTCATTCACGGTGGGAAGGTCAGCAATGTGCAGCCAATAGCGTTTGTGAAAAAGGCGGGGGCAGAAAGCTGTCTGGTCAGGTTGCCTAAAGAGCCTGACTGGCTTTGCAGGCCTCTGGTCTTGCCTCTAGTGTGCAAGAGAGATGAAGAGTTCACATTCTAATGCTGTTTTATTTTTTTTTTACACACTAACAAGTTAAATGTTTCCTGGGATTCCTGCACTTTAAATTCTCTAGATTGTGGCTCTAAACAATGTGTTTGTGTAAGGGTCCAGGTCAGTGGATACAGCTACTCAAAGACATACTCTACTTAGTTTTTGTCTATGATATAATTATGTATTTATACGTTGCATATTGTTTTATGATAAAAGGTATACATCTACAGTTGTGTTCAGAATAATAGCAGTCCAACATCACTAACCTGATCAATCGCTGTTTTTGATAGAAATTATATTTCTACATGGCAAGCAATTTACTAGTAGGTGTAGAAGAGTAATAGAAACCCAACAGTCATGAGATGCATGCTGCCTATTCTGTGTAACTGAATGATTAATTCAGGCTTGTTCCAAATAATTGCAGTGTTCAAAATAATAATATCTTGTTCCAAATAATAGCAGTGTGGAGTTTAATTAGTGAGGTCATTCTGTGAAAAAACAGGTGTCAATTACGGCCCTTATTTAAAAAAGGAAGGAAGGCAGCAAATATTGTGCATTCTGGTAATAGGGCATTTCTCTCGGAAAATCTGAGTAAAATGGGTCTTTCCAGACATTGTTCAGAAGAACAGCATACTTTAATTAAAGAGTTGATTGGAGAGGGGAAAACATATAAAGAAGTGTAGAAAATGAAAGGCTGATCAGCTAAAATGATCTCACATAGTTACATAGTTACATAGTTACATAGTTAAATTGGGTTGAAAAAAGACAAAGTCCATCAAGTTCAACCCCTCCAAATGAAAACCCAGCATCCATACATACACCCCTCTACTTTTAATTAAATTCTATATACCCATACTAACTATAGAGCTTAGTATCACAATAGCCTTTGATATTATGTCTGTCCAAAAAATCATCCAAGCCATTCTTAAAGGCATTAACTGAATCAGCCATCACAACATCACCCGGCAGTGCATTCCACAACCTCACATGCATTTAAATGGCAATAAAAACCGGAAAGACATGAAAGAAAACAGAAAACTATTATTCGAGTGAATAAAGAATAGCCAAAATGGCAAAGACTCAGCCAGTGATCAGTTCTAGGAAGATCAAACAAGGTCTAAAGTGAGTACTGTTACAATTAGAAGATGCCGATGGGAAGCCAAGCTGTTGACAAGAAGCCCCCGCAAAGAAATGGCATAACATTTTGAGAACTTATGTTGTTCTTTTTGGGGCCACAGACAGTTTGTCAGACTACCTTCTAACACTGAATTCAAGCCACAGTACACTGTGAAGACAGTGAAACATGGTGGCACAAGCATCCTGATATGCAGATGTTTCTCATACTATGGTGTTGGGTCTATTTATCACATGACCATGGATCAGTTTCAATACATCAAAATACTTGAAGAGGTCATGTTGCCTTATGCCGAAGAGGAAATGTCCTTGAAATGGATGTTTCAACAAGACAACGACCCCAAATACACCAGTAAATGTGCAACATCTTGATTCCAGACCAACAAGATTGACGTTGGAGTGGCCAGCCCAATGCCCGGCCCTTAATCCAATAGAAAACTTCTGAGGTGACATCAAAAATGCTGTTTCGGGGGCAAAATCAAGAAATGCAGAAGAATTGCCAGAAGTTGGTGGACTCCATTCAACAAAGATGTGCAGCAGTTCTCAGAAACAGTGATTATACAACTAAATAATCAGTGATTCAAAGGAAAGCAAAATCTTGAAACATTTTTCAGTTTATACAGTGAGTGTTTGAGATTATAAAGAATGCAGTCACTGCTATTTTTTTGGAACAGCAGAATATTCCCTTTTCTTCACTTTCTGTAAAGGAATAACACAAATTTTTTATATTTTTCTTCCTGTTTTGATTTGGAATAGAATGTGCAGTGTTCCCAATGCATTTGTGTGTATGGAAATAAAAGCTATTATAAGGATTTTGAGCTTCATTCACTTTTTTAAACACACTGCTATTATTCTGAAAACAACAATACACTCTATGCTCCTTTAGGTTAAGATGGTCACCAAGTAGTCAATGTACACTCTGGGTGGCCCTCTAACCACCATGTAAAAGTTGAATTTATGACTAATAGTAGAAGGCTTTGCAGCCGTGTACAAAGCAAATTGAAGTAAAACCTTCTCTGAATGAAGAATACCCTCTTACACATACGCTATATATAAAAAAAACACTGATAAAGATACAATTCCTGTGTTACTGTATTTTAACCAGTTCTACCCCCACTGCTGCTCAAAAGGTAAAACTGCACCATACCTCTTTTAGTCTGTTTGCTATCTCTTTAAGCTGCTTTTCCACATTCAGTGCAGATTTTAATGCTCTCCAGTGAATTCCATTTTTATGACACCATGCTGCAGGCTTTGGGCTGGTAAAGAAAATAATAGTGACATTAGGCAAGTGATATCTGCTCCAAAAGTATTTTCTTGCCACAAGGTGCTTAAAATTGACATCACTGGAAAGGTCATGGAACTAGCAGTGATTTCCCAGACATTAGAAGGCGAACTTGACAAATAATTGATACCCACAATTACCCCATTTTGACTACAATTGCCGCGATAATGGCTGATTTCCCCATGAGACCTCACTTGGAATCCAGAAAAGGTGCTTTATTTGGGGTGGATGGACAAATATTGCAGTTGATGACGTATATGTGCTGCAGGTCAAAAAGAATATTCATTTTCCTAACCTCAGAGAAGCTCTGAGTAGCTCCTCACTCATAGAAGGCAGAAACACAAAGAATGATGGGAGGAACTGACACCACAAGAGGAAGGGACTAGGAGGAGGGTTTTAGAAACAAGGGAATACAGAGCCTGCCGTATAGCTTTGGTCATAAGGTGGCAGCATAATTATGGGTAAGCATAGAAGCATTGACATATACAGTTTAACATTAACTACTGGGACAGCACCCAGTTGATATTATAATATAGTAAATAAGCTGCATTATTAATATCAATTATTACCAGAATTTGTAACCCATTTTTAAATAAGTATTTTAATGGATCTCTAAGTATTGCTAAGAAGGAACCTCAAGCAAGGAAGTCAGCCAGTGGACTTTCTTTCTTGAGGCCATAACTTTTTACAGGCCATTCAGCAAAACTACAGGAAGTTTATCTAGCTTTAGGAACATATATTGAACTTGCTAATGAACTGTACCAACTTTGGTTCCTCTACAATATAGGGCCCCCAGCAGCCACAGGGTTTGCTTTACTTTTTGTTTTGCATCAACAAAATAGATATCCCAGATCTATTATTATGTACTATGTGAAACAGACACCATATGTAGATACTTACATTAGTGCTCTTATCAGAACTTACCTAGTTTTGCACTGTTCAAATATATAAAGCAGAGTAGCAAAGTCATTGCAGCCACCAGCCAGTTGGGATAACTCTTCATGTCCTTGCCCAGCTTCCTTTTGTTTTTGAGATTCTCCTGAATAGAATATTTCAAAAATAAAGCAGACATTTGGGAGGACACTGCATTGTGCTAACATGTTGGGTTGGGGCAGAAAGAAATGTAGAATCTTTCTCTTACTTGCTATGAATGATTAATGATTCCTAAAATGTATCTCATGCTGTATAATTAATTTATAGCATTAAAAAGAATGAAGATCAAACATTCAGGGATAAATACTTGCCTTCCCCTACTGCAACAGAAAATGCACTGAATTAAAAGGGCAACCTAATTAATATTTTTGATGTTACATTACATTAAATTGTGGGAGTTTTATACATCTCAGATACATATAGATTTTGTCATATCCAGTATTTTAATTGGATACAAACCCAATTTCTCCAAATAGTAAAATGAAAAGGACTAGCCTCCATGTGCTGTATGGCCTGATATTGGGGGAAAAAAGCTAATCTAACCCATATATTCTAGAAGCTAGTTCACAATATGGTTGCAATACACAAGATACTATTTTGTGTTGGGGGAATATTTAAACTACTGTGTGGGTATCGTTTTTTTCAAAACAACATACAAAAGGGCATCCAGAACATCAACCAAGCATTAACCTACAGGGAGTAGGATCATATATATATATATATATATATATATATATATATATATATATATATATATATATATATATATATATATATATATATATATATATATATATATACATATATATATATATATATATATACATACATACACACACACACACATAATGTGAAATATCATATACATTTTAACATTATACTCGAATGTTCACTGGTACTACTTTATATTTTATCAAACAACAACATTTTAGAATTCAACAATCAGATTTTAGCTTGATCTTTTTTAATGGGATGTCCATATGCTGACCATGCAACCCTATGTGAACTTTATAGGATAACTTTATAGAGAAAATATATTACCAGATTGTATGAACACATGTTCAACTGAAAGCATTGCAGCCACTGGAAGCAGAAGTTCTTGACATCCAAAAGCTGTTGCTTTGATAACAGCACAAGCCAGATTGGGAGACAGAGGGAATTCCATTATGAAATGCCCCAGCTTTGTTACGCAGCCAGTTCTTGCGTACAGAACAGGAAAAAATCAGGGGAAAAGTATGGTTTAATAAATAAGAAAAATCTATGAAAAAGTACTGTTTAAAGGACAAGGAAAGTCTACTAAAGAGTTATTCACCTTTCACAAGCATACTTCCAGTGCTGTCACATGTGCTTCATTTAAAAAAAAACAAAAAAACGCTGCGTTAACGGATAGAAATACCCATAATTCACCACAGATCCAGGAGCATGAGCATATGTTCAAATCAGAAAGCAGTGCATGCAAAAATATTCACAAGCGCACTTTTATGAGAGCACATGAGATGCTGTAATGCACTCAGATCAGGGGTCAGTTTAATAATGGCGCATGCGCATAACGTTCCACTCGGCCATCTTGATAACGCCGCACGTAGCGAAATGTCAGACATAACAGCCTGACATAGGCGCACGACAGAGGGCACAGGATGAATACTACACTGAATTTTGATAAAATAATCTAGCGATCAGTTACAGCAGGAGGGGTTGTTAACACATACTACAGACTAGGTGTAATGACTTTCCTTGCCCTTTAATCAATAAGAAAACATTTCTTTCTTTCTGTGTTTTTGGTATAATAAAATTAAGAGTTTTGTGCCAAATCCAGCCTTATTTCTGAATGTAGTTTATTTTAAACACTTGGGGGCAGATTTATTAAGGGTCGAATTGAAAAATCAAAGTCGAATTCAATTTTTTTTATGGTCAAAACTCTCAAATTCGAATTGTGAATAATCCAAACTCAATTTGAATCTTATTTCAAATTCGAATTTGAAGATTTATCAAACCTTTCTCCTTAAAAAATTTGAATTTGACTATTCGCCACCTAAAACCTTCTGAGTTCATGAGGTCCAGTGACCAATTTGAAGATGTTACTAGCCTAAGTGATTCGATTTGAGTTTTCGGTTAGGTAAAATTCGTTGGAGTTTTAGGTATTACATTATTTTTTTTTTAAATATCCCCCCCATCGAATTTCGAGTATATTCAAATTCATCAGAGTTAAAAAAAATTCACATGAATTCAAAATTTGACCTTTGATAAATGTGCCTCTTGCTGACCAGATTACTGTTGTAGGTACCTTAATTGGGAGAATCTTTCCTAAAGTTTTTATAAGAAATGAATTGGAATGTATTCAACAACACTCTACATTACATTAATGTTAATTGCACAGATCTGATTTATAGTAATTAAGACAGGGGAAGTATTTACTAAACCAGACACATCCTTACTTTATTTTCTTACTCGTAGTAGTCTGATCAGGAGTCATTGCTTATTGGGTAACTACACTGGTACGATTTATCACATGTTGATACATCAACCCCAGGTAATTAAATATGCCTTTCAAAGGTATTTAAAAAATGTAAAAAAAAAAAAAAAAGTTATTTTAGGGGCTTTGGCAGTATTCATCTCCACTCATTTCTTCACTCATTTCTTCACTGCTGATGGAAATGATGTTCCCTTAATTTGACACACTCTTTAGCAGTTATTTTATACATAAATTATGTTTTAGGATTAGAAAAAGATACTTACCTGTCAATTGCACCACACTGGTAAAGCTTTTTAAGTGCCTCTAAAATGTGTTTTTCTTCAGGGTGATCAAGATAGGGGAATCTACATTTGGCACAGAACATACATACTAACTTTTAGGAATATGGCAGCCGTGAAATTATTCTTTATTGTAAAGCAAGGTTGTACAAACAACAGAATTTCTATTATAAATATGTGAATTGGTATATGCTCATTGACATTTATATGACCTGTCAGACCTGACTGAACTTTGAACCAGGTTCTCTAATTTAATAAGAAGCGCAGATGCCTAGGCTGATGAAAACCATCCCCACAGCATGATACTAGCACCACCATACTTCACTATAGATATGGGTCAATCAAATCAAAACTCTCAATACAAAAACAATAAGAATTATGGAGTTCATTGCACTCTTGGCTCTTCTCTCACTTCAGAAATGTGGGCTGTAAATCAGGAATGCCTCACACTCCAGAACAAGCTTGTTCCACCCAAGTGCAAAATCAATCAATACTTGCTCTTAAGTATATTCTAAAATCCATACCAAACCCTTAGACATCCATATTTTTCATTAAATATTTATAAGCTTATTTCATTATACAGCCAGACACGTGGGCTATACACATCAGCACACATCATTCTAGGATACTAAAATGGATAACGCAAAATACAGGGAAATATGACACTAGAACCCGTTTCCATTTGCTAAAAAAAAGGAATGCATGGGAGTAATTTATTAATTTAAGAATGATGCTAAACACAAGGTCAAATCAAACCTGGAGTGTTTTATAACAAAAAGATGAATGTGTTAAAATTACCTAAATAAAGTATCAATATCTGTCCCATTGAGAACCTGATTTTTCTTAAAGGAAAACTATACCCCCAAAATGAATACTTAAGCAACAGATAGTTTATATCAAATTGAATGACATATTAAAGAAACTTACCAAACTGGAATATATATTTACATAAATCTTGCCCTTTTACATCTCTTGCCTTGAACCACCATTTTGTGACTCTATCTGTGCTGCCTCAGAGATCACCTGACCAGAAATACTACAACTCTAACTGTAACAGGAAGAAGTGAGGAAGCAAAAGGCAGAACTCTGTCTGTTAATTGGCTCATGTGACCTTACATGTGGTTTGTATGTGTGCACAGTGAATCTTACGATCTCAGGGGGCGGCCCTTATTTTTTAAAATGGCAATTTTCTATTTATGATTACCCAATGGCACATACTACTAAAAAAGTATATTATTATGATAATGGTTCATTTACATGAAGCAGGGTTTTACACATGAGCTGTTTTACTCAGTATCTTTTAATAGAGACCTACATTGTTTGGGGGGTATAGTTTTCCTTTAAGGCAAATCAAAAGGGCAGGGAATAATGTATAATCTCTGTATGGTAGGCCGCATATATACAATCATATGAAAAAGTTTGGGAACCCCTCTAAATTCTTTGGAGTTTTGTTTATCATTGGCTGAGCTTTCAAAGTAGTTTTTTTTGGAATGCAGTGTTCTTCTTCCGCCATGCAAAGCGCTTTTTGTTATGACCAAATAACTACATTTTTGTCTCATCAGCCAAAGCACTTTGTTCCAAAATGACTGTGGCTTGTCTAAATAAGCTTTTGCATGCAACAAACGACTCTGTTTGTGGCATGAGTGCAGAAAGGGCTTCTTTCTCATCACCCTGCCATACAGATGTTCTTTGTGCAAATTGCTCTGATTTGTAGAACGATGTACAGATACACCATCTGCAGCAAGATGTTCTTGCAGGTCTTTGGAGGGGATCTTTGGGTTGTCTGTAACCATTCTCACAATCCTCTGTATATGCCGCTCCAGTGTTCTTCTTGGCCTGCCAGACCTCGGTTTTACAGCAACTGTGCCTGTGGTCTTCCATTTCCTTATTACATTCCTTACAGTTGAAACTGACAGTTTAAACCTCTGAGGTAGTCTTCCCCTAAACAATGATACTAAACAATCTTTGTTTCAGATCTTTTGAAGGGTTGTTTGAGGATTCCATGCTGTTACTCATCAAAGGAGAGTCAAACAGAAGCACAACTTGCAATTGGCCACCTTATATACCTTTTCTCATGATTGGACACACCTGCCTATGAAGTTCAAGGCTTAACGAGCTAATCCAACCAATTTGGTGTTGCCAGTAATCAGTATTGTGCAGTTACATGCATTCAAATTAGCAAAATGAGGGTACCCAAATTTTTGCACAGCCAGTTTTTCCACATTTGATTTAATTTCATACAACTGAATACTGCTTCACTAAAAATCTTTGTTCAGAAAACACCCCTGTACTCAGATGTTCCTGGGAAATGAAAAACATACCACTGTTATCTTTTTTTTGTAAATTATTATGCAGGCTGAGAGGGGTTCCCAAACTGTTCTTATGACTGTGTGTGTATATATATATATATATATATATATATATATATATATATATATATATATATATATATATATATATATATATATATATATATATATATATATATGATTTTTCAGCAGGTTCAAAAAATAGAATCTTTATTGAAGCTCATCGTTTCGATCCCCCACAGGGATCTTCGTCAGGAGAGATGTTTGTTTGTTTTCTCTCCTGACGAAGATCCCTGTGGGGGATCGAAACGTTGAGCTTCAATAAAGATTCTATTTTTTGAACCTGCTGAAAAATCCTGAGTGCCGCTTTTTTCTATTTTTGCCTATATATATATATATATATATATATATATATATATATATACGCTGTATAATCATGATGTCACATAAATAATGTTTAGGTTCAAAGATTTGAAATAAAAATTTTGCAGATAAAATTTCAGTATAGGATAATTCATTCAGAATAGGAGAATTGTCAAGGCATCTTTATATTAATAGGAAAGGAGAAAGTCAAAGCAGATATAACTGCAACGTACATTTATTTACACAACATGTTTCAGGTGGAAAAGGGCGTGAAAGAAAAGCCTTGCTGTAGGGTACTTGTGTATGGGAAAGTATCAGCTGAAGAGTTTTCAAAGCACTGGATATGGATATTTAAGAATTCTCTCCATATATAAATCGGAAAATCTTCATAATTGCCCAACAATGTTAATCGTAAGCAACCAATGACCAGTGACATCCATTTGCTGGTACAAAACGTCCTTTATGACATTGCCTCAAAAAAAAAAAACATTCTTGGGCAAAGAATAATATATTTGCAGAAATGTTAACAATAGTCTTACCTAATGACATCATGGATTTCCAGGCACTTCAAGGTCAAAATAACAGAAGCTAGGCTGGTTCTCTTAATATCAGGTATCATATGATCAGGCATACATTTCTCCCAAAACTCCTCACTGTAAATTCTAAAACACTTCCCAGGTGCAGTTCTACCTGCTCTTCCAGCTCTCTGCACAGCTTCACTCCTTTGCCAAAAAAGAAGGAAATTCCACAATAACTTAAAATAACATTTCCCAATTATATTTTTTGTTAAAAAAGAACATGTTTCTGGTGACGTACTTTGAGATTGGAACAATTTCCAGAATATCCAGTCCAGCTCTGGGGTTATAGTTTAACTGCTTCACAAAACCACCGTCTACCACATACCTAGAAGAAAAAAAAACAGTTTATAGACTATCAATCTATATAAAAAGAATAATCAGTCTATAGAAATCATTAAACGTTTCCAACTGCAATAAATTGGACAAAAGGATAAAAACCATTAAAATTATGTTGGACATTAAACATTTTTATGTGCATTTTCCTTCAAATGCATTGTAACTGTTATGGGAACTCCACAATTTTTAATTAACTTTAGTGATGGACATTTATCCTAAAAGGGGCAAGGGTTATATTAAGCTCACCTCTTTGCCCTGACAATCACGTATTGATGTGCAGTTTTAATATATTAATATATGTAGAATAAACATTGTCCCCCCACCCTTTTAAAGATAGTACCAATGCAAAGTGTGAAAAAAAACATTTCAAACTAGGTCATACCTTATCCCTTCAATGGTTACAGATGTTGCTGCAATATTTGTGGACAAGACACATTTTCTTATGCCTGCTGGGGGTGCAAGAAATATTCTTTTCTGTTGATCTGGAAAAAAAAAACCGTTAGGCCATTGCCAACTGTAGCAGAATATCAATAGCAGGCTGTGAAGTGACCTGCATTGGTGAACAGCAGGAAATGCAACACATGGGGGGAAGATTTATCAAGGGTCGAATTTCGAAGTTAAAAAACTTCGACCTTCGAATTGGGCAAATTCGATAGTTGAAGTTTTCTTTTTGAATTTTTTGGTTTTGATTTTCGAAAAAAAAAAAAAAAAAAAAACTTTGACTTTTAAACTTAGCCAAATTTTGGCTTTAGGTTCTAGGAGGTCCCCATAGGCTAACATAGCAATTCGGCAGGTTAAAACTGTTGAAGTTTTTTTTAAAGAGACAGTACTTCGATTTTTGAATGGTTGAATATTCAAAGTATTTTCAATTCGACTCGAAGTTGAATTTGGCTTATTCGATAGTCGAAGTACCCAAAAAATTCGAAATTCGAAGTTTTTTTAATTCGAAAATTCACTTTGACCCTTAGTAAATGTGCCCCATAATGTACCACCTCAAGGCCACCACAATAAACATGTTGCCCACACATTATTATGTTGACCCTTATATATCACTTATCCATTGCAAATTAAGTATTGTAAAAGTGATATTAAACACTGCACCTGTACCAAAAAATAAAGTGTGTGTATACTTTGAAAGGTCACAGATTTTATCACTTTCAGACTATCATGTGCATGTATTTTTTCCACTTTCAGACTATCATGTGCATGTATTTTATCACTTTCAGACTATCATGTGCATGTATTTTTTCCACTTTCAGACTATCATGTGCATGTATTTTTTCCACTTTCAGACTATCATGTGCATGTATTTTATCACTTTCAGACTATCATGTGCATGTATTTTTTTCACTTTCAGACTATCATGTGCATGTATTTTATCACTTTCAGACTATCATGTGCATGTATTTTTTTCACTTTCAGACTATCATGTGCATGTATTTTATCACTTTCAGACTATCATGTGCATGTATTTTATCACTTTCAGACTATCATGTGCATGTATTTTTTTCACTTTCAGACTATCATGTGCATGTATCTTATCACTTTCAGACTATCATGTGCATGTATCTCCCTGATTTTATTGACAGAGCTGCATCAAGCCCAACCCATATGAATAACAAAAAAAAAAAAAAAGAGATGCAGATAGACAAAACAATGCCCCCAATACATGTCTAGATCATATTACTTAACTGGTTCCTTTAATTTTATGTTATTCATAAATAGAGTAGAAGTTGTTACATGCAGTAACATGGTCCCACAGATAATTAGCTTCATGATTTTTTATTGGAGCAATTATTGTACAGTCTTAATGTCAAACCATCTCCACATTAATAGAATATCACATTTGCATTGTTATAGACATTTTTCAACTCTTAAAGCATTATGGTTTTAATGCACATATTCTTTATATCACGTCTCTCTGCTATCGATATTATTCAGTCTTTGAAGTATTACAGGAGATGTACATTTTAGTCCATGTAATCTATGTTTTTAGCTTTTTAACCATTAACTTTATAACATAATGTTAAATAAAATGGTTATTTTAAACATTCTCTGTCTTTATATAATAAGGACTTTAATAGGGTTCAGCAATAGAGTTTATACACAAAGAAGATTGCAGCGAGTCCTAAAACTGTCCGTAGTATGTACCAATCTTTAACTTTAATAGGGTTCTTTGGGAAGGCCTATTTATCTAGTTTTCTAATTATTTACTGCTTATTTCCACTTATAAGGTTATCGGTGGGTCACCACTTATGGTCCGTAGTATGTACCAATCTGTGGATTGAAAGCAGGCATGGAGTCTGGTGTTCACTGACTGTGGTACAATTTCAATAAAAGTTTCCCATGTTTAAAAAAAAAAAAAAAAAAAAACAATTGCATCTTTATTTAAGGAAACCTCTACCCAGTCCATATAGAACACCCTGACTCATTTCTCCAATTAATGACAAAGTGGTTGTTCACCTTCCAAACACCTTTTCCAGTTCAATTGTTTTTAGATTGTTCCCCAGAAATAACGACTTTTTTCATTTACTTTCCATTTTTTACAGTTTTTTCAAAATCTAAGTTTAAAGTTTAATAGCCCTGTCTCTGGTGTTTGAGTTTGGCAGCTCAGCAATTCAGGTGCAGACTCTAAGCTGTTACAATTTTGCAACATTTAGCTGATATATTTCTCATCTCTGGAGTATTAGCAACTATTGTATCAATTCTAACTGCTTTTAATGAAACCCAGAGATTCTGCTCAGCAGTGACAAAGATAAGAAATGTATCAACTAAATGTATCCATTTAGAACAGTTTACAGGGTCAGTGACCCCCCCTCCCAGAGCTGCTTTAGAAGGTGAAAAATGTAACTTTACTCTTCAATATTAGAACAATGGTCACACATAGGAAATAGAAAGTAATTAGAAAAGGTCTTTATTTCTGGTAAGCTATCTGAAACCAACTGAACTAAAAAGAAGTGTTTGAAGGGGAACAACCCCTTTAATGTTAGATTTTAACTTTAATCCCACCTTCTTACAGAAGTATAAAAATGAGGAAAAATGACTCCATTGTGGGTTATAAAAATGGCTATTGGCATCTGAAAAATTCCACTTTGCAATTAAGTAACATTTACTGGTCTAATTGGTTGCTACTCGTCTCAGACAAACCTATGACTGTAAGTACATTATTTCATAATTTCTGTGAAGGCTTTGGCCTTAATCTTATTACTTACCTGTTGGCATAGACCCATATAGTGGTAGAATTAGCAGGCCTTCGACAGAACGGTCATACAAATCATGCCGATAGTCAATTGCCTCAGCTTTTTTGAACAGTAAATTGCATGCTCTCTCTATTTCAGCCTGGCCTGAAGTGAAATTTGAAAAGTAGATAAAAACTTGTGGCACAATTGTGACAAAGAATAAGAGGCTATAAACCAGAGAGTAATATACTCCCACAAGGGAGGAACAACGCTACAGTGATAAGACACAGTCTAAAGGCAATTTAAAGTGAAAATTGGTGGGGGGGGGGGTTCTAAATAATTTTAGCTATTTCCAGAACTATGGCAGGGTTGGCAGCTATGACCATGTTTTAATATTGTAAATAAAGGGGGCAATTAAATGTTACCTCTTTAACCTAACGCTGGACGTAAAAAGAAGCAGGAAGAGTATCAGAGTGCAGATATTTATTTGATATAAAGATGTGTTTTTCCCTCACTAGACCTTTGCACCACTGTACGATACATTTAAGAATCCTAGTGGTTATTACACTTTGTCCATTTAATGCCTTACCGTCCTTACGGTTAATCATTTCATTAGGGCCACCTTACCTGTTAACTAGGTTATAGAATAAAAGTTCAAAGGAAGAATTAGTGCAAGTGCATTCATTCACATGCTTTGAATAATGCACATATAGTAATTTTGCCTGGCTCTAGCCTTTTTACTTTGAGCTTCCTGTTTGTGAACATACTGTTAGGAGTACAAAGGAAAGTGTGGCCATTTGGTTGTGGTTAGAGTTAAATGGCAATATTCCCCTTCCCAGGATAACCACCCTTACAAAAATCTCCTAAAGGGTAATTGATTTATTTTGCCTGAACAGTTACTACGTGTGATAACTCCACATTACCTATTTTTAGATAAGTCTGTTTATGCATGTGTTAACAATATTATTTATAGGAATGCATACTATATCTGTCCCATGACAGACCTGCAGAAAAACATGGTTATTAAGTATCAGTACCACTAAGCATCACAATTCATTCCTTGAAACAGAGCTAGATAATATGATGGCACAATAATAAAAACAAGCAAAAGTATGAGAACTGAAAAAGTAAGTGACTGCTGCACGTAAATGGAGATGGCTCACTTTATTATAGAATTTTTTACCTGTAAGAAATACCAGAATATCACCTTCAGTCTCATTTAAGTGGGTCTGTAGAGTAACTTTCACTGTCTGCAGTAAAGAAGCAAAAAATTACTTATTAATAAAATACAGCAATTCTAACACACTATTTATCCAAAAGGTTCATATAGCAAAGAATACAATCAATTGACATTATTGAGCATTATTGAGTATTAACTGATGTCCTTAAAAGCTGCAGAGCCGGGTTTGAAAAAAAAAAAAAAAAAGGCAAACTTTTACAGGACGAGTAACTTGAGAACCCAGCAGTACAGGGATCATTAAGAGTCCTAAACTGAACCCATTCAATCACTGCATGGCTGAAAATACCCTAGCAAATAATTGATTTTTGACTGTGCTTCTAATTTAAAATCTCTCTTACAGGTACTTTAAGGGCAGAGCATGCTGCTATTTAGGGAAATTAGTCGCCCATCGACAAATCGCTTCTTCTTCTGGCGACTAATCTCCCCAATCTCTTTCCGCCGGATAGAATGTAAATTGCCAGCGGGATGGCACTCAGATCGCTTCAGCTTTCCGATGTCGCCCGAAGTTGCCTCGAGGAGCAACTTCGGAAAACAAAGCGTTCCAAGTGCCATTCCGCCAGCTATTTACATTCTAGCCGGTGGGAAGGCAGTTCAGGGAAATTAGTCGCCCAAAGAAGAAGCAATGTGACGCTGGACGACTAATCTCCTGAAATAGCAGTGTGTGTCTCTGCCCTAATAGACAAGCAAGAGATAACATAAAAGCAACAAAAAGATGCCAGGCTGTATTAAAGCATTTACTTCTACAGTTGCAGTTGAGTACACTATTTTCCAGCCCCAAGGGTATAAAATGAAATAGAAGGGGGAAAAAAGTCCTTTCACAGGAACATAGAATGAAATGATCACTAAATTAAGGATCCTGTTTACCTTTAAGCTTAGCTTAAATCAGTGTTGGCGTCTCACATTTTTCGGTATCTGTTTTGCTTCCATTAACCTCTTATTGCCTGACGCTATGGAAAATCCCCCACCAATTTTGGTGTCTCTTAATAAATTGGAGGATGTAAATATAAGAGCCGTGGTAAAAAAGCAGTAAGTACTTATTTGTACAGGGCTTTTTCAATATTATTTTCCTCTGACAGGCATTCACATAAAATACCAAAGCTGAATGTGTATATATATATATATATATATATATATATATATATATATATATATATATATATATATATATATATATAGAACATTCCTTGCATGTATGTATGCAAAGAACTGCCAAATAATTAGGCATTTTAGGCCCTTTATATTTTACTCAAAGATCTGCAGGTCTGTGTTTTTTCCAGTAAAAATAAAATATATAGAAGTACCTCTACGTACACATATGAAAACAGACTCACCTCTGTAACATATGCTGTACTGTCTTTGTCCCTGGGGCCAATAAGATTAAGGAATCGCTCCTTAATTGGAAAAAGTTTTCCTGGGATGGTTACAACAGGGCAATTTCCAAAAAACGAAGAGAGTTTTTGAGTTTCCAAAGTAGCAGACATTACAATAACTGTCAGAGGGTACTTTCTCCTTTTGCGGCTTCCTAGCTGGAATTGCTTCTTCAGCAAACCAAACAAGATATCCTTTGCAACAAAAAAGGAAAATTGGAAAGTAAATATAAAGTCATATCAGCACTGGTACAATATAGTCTTGGTAGAGATCCAGTCAATTACTGGGTTTAAGTAGGGACTTACTACATACAGTGGTGTGCAAAACTAGTTGCCCCCTTCCTGATTTCTTATTCTTTTGCATGTTTGTCACACAAAATGTTTCTGATCATCAAACACATTTAACTATTAGTCAAAGATAACACAAGTAAACACAAAATGCAGTTTTTAAATGAGGGTTTTTATTATTTAGGGAGAAAAGAAATGCAAATCTACATTTTCATGTGTGAAAAAGTAATTGCCCCCTGAACCTAATAACTGGTTGGGCCACCCTTAGCAGCAATAACTGCAATCAAGCGTTTGCGATAACTTGCAACGAGTCTTTTACAGCGCTCTGGAGGAATTTTGGCCCACTCATCTTTGCAGAATTGTTGTAATTCAGCTTTATTTGAGGGTTTTCTAGCATGAACCGCCTTTTTAAGGTCATGCCACAACATCTCAATATGATTCAGGTCAGGACTTTGACTAGGCCATTCCAAAGTCTTCATTTTGTTTTTCTTCAGCCATTCAGAGGTGGATTTGCTGGTGTGTTTTGGGTCATTGTCCTGCTGCAGCACCCAAGATCGCTTCAGCTTGAGTTGACCAACAGATGGCCGGACATTCTCCTTCAGGATTTTTTTGTAGACAGTAGAATTCATGGTTCCATCTATCACAGCAAGTCTTCCAGGTCCTGAAGCAGCAAAACAACCCCAGACCATCACACTACCACCACCATATTTTACTGTTGGTATGATGTTCTTTTTCTGAAATGCTGTGTTACTTTTATGCCAGATGTAACGGGACGCGCACCTTCCAAAAAGTTCAACTTTTGTCTCGTCGGTCCACAAGGTATTTTCCCAAAAGTCTTGGCAATCATTGAGATGTTTTTTAGCAAAATTGAGACGAGCCTTAATGTTCTTTTTGCTTAAAAGTGGTTTGCGCCTTGGAAATCTGCCATGCAGGCCGTTTTTGCCCAGTCTCTTTCTTATGGTGGAGTCGTGAACACTGACCTTAATTGAGGCAAGTGAGGCCTGCAGTTCTTTAGATGTTGTCCTGGGGTCTTTTGTGGCCTCTCGGATGAGTTGTCTCTGCGCTCTTGGGGTAATTTTGGTCGGCCGGCCACTCCTGGGAAGGTTCACCACTGTTCCATGTTTTTGCCATTTGTGGATAATGGCTCTCACTGTGGTTCGCTGGAGTCCCAAAGCTTTAGAAATGGCTTTATAACCTTTGAAATTGAACTCAGGTGTGATAAACCACAGTTAAGTTATTTTTTAACAAGGGGGGCAATCACTTTTTCACACAGGCCCATGTAGATTTGGAGTTTTTTTTCTCCCTTAATAATGTAAACCTTCATTTAAAAACTGCATTTTGTGTTCAATTATGTTTTCTTTGACTAATAGTTAACGGTTTTTGATGAGCAGAAACATTTAAGTGTGACAAACATGTAAAAAAATAAGAAATCAGGAAGGGGGCAAATAGTTTTGCACACCACTGTATGTCAGGCAGGAGATTTGAATCATCTGAAGTAATTTTGTAAATTTCTCCTTTGAGTTTAAGGGCGAAGACATGCGTGGTGACTCATCTCCATGTGATTTCAAGAAAAGTGATTGCGGCAACTTAGCCACTGTAGGTTATTGCACGAGTTGCCACCAAGATGATTTGCAGTATGGCAAGTAGTGGTCGCAATTTGTTTCAAAAGTTGCAGTCGCCACGTGTGTCTTCGCCTTAAGAGCTTGTCTACTCTGGTAAAATTTCTCATTTGTGCAGGAAGGGGGCAATATACCCCCTTGTTTAACATGAGTTCAATACATAGGACTTGTGCTGAACATACTTTTTGTCTACAGTTAATCACAAAAAATATTGATGATGCTTCATAAGTTACACAGGGCAAAAACGGAAATTGAAGCTATTTTGTGTTTGCTGATAACTCATATAAACTGCTTCTCTTCTGCTCTTGTTGCCTCTAGGTAAACAAAAGTCCATTATGCAGGTGGATTATCCATGCATTAGTATTGTAATTATTTTCCCTGCAAGAACCAATCATGCAGCAGCTTCAGTTTCCCTGTTTAGTTCAAGAAATGACAAAAACAATACATTTTTCATGACTGAAGGGGCAGTATACCACCTAGTTCAATAATTAGGAATTGTTCATACTTTTTTTTTCCTATTAGTTTAATGACAACAAAGGGTGAAAGGAGAGCAATGTATACTGGTAGTCTAATGATCTACCTTGCAAGAACGAAACATGGAGTAGGTTCAAGCTACCTGTTTAGCACACAAAATTACAAAAAAAATAGTTTAGTGATTAAAACAATGGGCAAAATGTTTGTTCCACACAAGCATGATTCACTGAACCTAATTTAAACCTCATAACATTTGAAGCAAAGGGTATATTCCCATGAAATACAGTGAAAAACAATTCAAACAAATTATTCCTCGCTAGCAGCGCCGGCCATTCAACGGAGGGAACACCGATGTTTAATATCAATCCGGCTTTATTGTTTCACACCGATGTTTAATATCAATCCGGCTTTATTGTTTCACACACTGTGTGAAACAATAAAGCCAGATTAATAGTAAACATCGGTGTTCCCTCCGTTGAATGGCCGGCGCTGCTAGCGAGGAATAATTTGCGTGAAGATTGGTGTGTATATCTTGCGATAGCTGCAACCAGGAAGGGATCGCTGAACGCCGCAGCGAGCTCCGCCATAACCGCTTCTCCATTTGAATAAAAACAATTCAAAGCCTGAATTTAAGGCAAGGGCAAACATGGTGTTTTTATGTCGCACTTTTAAAAACATCAATGTTAGTGTAAATACACTCTTGGGGGACGATTCACTAAATTCGAGTGAAGGATTCGAAGTAAAAAAACTTCGAATTTCTAAGTATTTTTTGGGCTACTTCGACCATCGAATGGGTTACTTCGACCTTCGACTACGACTTTGAATCGAAGGATTCGAAGTAAAAACCGTTCGACTATTCGACCATTCGATAGTTGAAGTACTGTCTCTTTAAAAAAAACTTCGACCCCCTAGTTTGGCAGATAAAAGCTACCGAAGTCAATGTTAGCCTATTCGAAGTCGAACGATTTCAATTCCTAGTCGAATATAGAGGGTTAATTAACCCTCGATATTCGACCCATAGCGAATCAGCCCCCCAATGTAGCTCCATAGGCTAAAATGGAATATGTGCTTCAGTAAACCCACGGGGGAGACTTCCAAAGCTGACCAGCTAATAAATACCATTCTTTGAGTTTTCCATTCGAAGCCGCCAATACGCCAGTAAAATTCCATACCCATACAACAGAATATGATCTGCAGAGTAGCAGATATACTTGTCTGAAATACGATGCATTTTCCAGTATGATAGCAAAATTGTCACTAGGTATCATATTTACATCATTCCATAATGACGCTGCACAATGATGTAATAATTAAAAGGGGTTGTTGGAACTTCCAAACCTTTTTTCGGTTGAGTTGTTTTCAGATTATTCACCAGAAACAAAGGGCAGATTCCCTAAAGGGTGAAGTGACTAACGCTAGCGAATATTTCGCCAGTGTGACGTAATTTCGGAACTTCGCAGATTCCTCAACGGGCGCAGGCGCCACTTTGCTAGTGAAGGGGATAGATGCTAGCCTTGCTTTGCCAGGCAACGTAACTGGCTAACGGACGTAACAACGCAAATTCAGTACTTCGCTTTGCTTGCCAAAGTAACGCTAGCGCAACTTCGCCGGCGTTCGGCGCCCTGAACGAAACTTTGCATTTTAGGGAATTAGCGTTGTCCTGGTGAATTTATGCCTGGCGAAATGTTGCAAAGTGGGCGAAGCGGTCGATAGCGAATTTACGCCGCTTAAGGAATTTGCCCCAAAGACTTTTTTCAATCGCTTTCCCTCTTTTATTTCTTACCATTTTGGCAAAATTGTGTGGTAACATTTGATATATATTTACCTAAAATGATACAATCTTTTAACAAGAGACCCCACAGCCATTCCATCCCTAGAAACCAGTACCCAGAGGGTGAAACTTTTTTCAAAACACTGGATTTTTAGTAGAACCCTGGCAACCCCCATAGATCCACTGCAGGATTTTACAGCAAGAGTCTAGTAGCACGCTGGGGGGCCTATTTCTTCTATATAGGCATACGTATGGAGGTGTATTTTTACATTCTTACTAATACCTACTCCAACTAATCCAACTTGTCCTGCAACAATAACAAACAACAAACAAACCCTTTTAAATATTTCCAAAATAACAAGTGAATTTGTTTTGTGCAAATAAAAGGCCTTGCTGCTAAAGCAGTTTGTCTAGAGACCAAAAACTGCACATATGAGGACCCTGCAACCTAGGGGTGCCCAAGGCGGAGCTTAATATTGGTTTGATTAGACTGATTTGCAGGCAGCCAAATGCTTGTCAGATTTCTCAGCGTACACTTGTGACGATAGGGAATCACTGCAGAAGCCAAAGGGAATTAATGTAAATGATAATTGTAATATCACTCATTAGCAGTCTTTCAAAAACAGAAATACTGTGTCAGGCTGCAAGTGCATTGCAGAATGGATCGCTCAGCACTGATAAACAAAAACGTATGTGTACAGTTTACTCACCGTACTTAAGCTTCGTTCATGAGCTTCGTCTAATACAATTGTACTGTATTTCGTAAGATCAGGATCAGCCAGCGTATTTCTTAGCAAACATCCATCAGTCATGTATTTAATCACAGTCCTCTAGGAGAAAAACATTTCAAACTCATCAAAATGTGTCAATAGGCTGGTAACAACAGACTGCACACCAATCGCCATTACTATGTTAGTTTTGTCCATTGAAAGGGAGATTTATTCACTACACAATGTTTTTATAATAAAACGGTCATGCCATAATAATATGTCTTATCAGCAAGCTAGGCCCCTTACAAATAACTTGGAGGGCCCGTGCAGCCTGTGAGATTCCAGGTGGATGTCCCCAATCTCTGTTATTACATAGTACTACTAAATATATTTGATGCTGTAATCTTGGCATAACCGAACGTCTCACTTATCAAAATGGAAATTCTGACATAAATGTCAATGATGTGGCATGTGCCATCAAAGCACTGCCTTATCCAGTCCCATGATAAGCTTTTGCAATCTTGGAATACGCAATAGTAAAGAAAATAGCCATAATCCCTGACTAATAACAGCTGCCCGATCCAGGCAACACTACATTCAATGGAGAGGTACTGTTCTTTCAACTTTATTGTGGAGTGCAAAGACCTGCATGTATGGGCACTATAAGTCCTGGCCAGGGTGCAAAGTGTGAGAAACACAGCAGCTTGCACTTCTTTTTTGCACTTTGCATTATGCCTGTGCTTTGTAAATGAGCCCTGACGTAGTACTGTTAAAAGTTATGCTATGCACCTTAGTTATAAATATACAATGAAGAAAAATGTAATAAAACATACATAATGGAACAATTTTGTCGAAAGTACTATCCCAAGTAGTGATGGGCAAATCTGACCCGTTTTGCGTTGAAAATTCACAAAACTATGAAAAATTTGCATTGAAGTCTAAGGGCGGCAATTTTTTTCACCCATTGGAGTCTATGGGGTCTTTTTCGCTGTGAAACCTGGCGAAACATTTCACTCATCACTAATCACAAGTTAATAGAAGACTGCTGATCCACTTAAAGAATAAGATTGCCTCAAATTTAACTTTTTTGATATTATAAACCAGCATATTTTTCTATGGGTCTTTACTAATTATCTTGCTGGCTATTTATGTTATTAGTTAAAATTTTTTGTACATTTTCACAAATTTGCTGCTAAATCTGGGTTTCTCACAGAAAAAAGTAAAAAAGACCCAGAAGCTGCTATAAGGGGAGAAGGGTGTTTTTCTTGTTGTGGTTCTCCCTAAAAAACATGGATTTGTGTGTTATATACCTCACACTAATTACCCAGTCACAATATGTTAGGTATTGAATATCACTTTTGTGAGATATGAATAGTAATTACAATATATAATGTTTTTCAATAATTCATACCTCTGATGTACAGTCATCGAAACGAACTTGGTAACCAACCGTGCTTCCCAGAGAACAATTCATTTCTTCAGCTACTCTTTGTGCCACGGATATAGTAGCCACACGACGTGGCTGAGTGACACCAATCATTCCATTCTTTCCAAATCCTAAACAAATAATGATTTGTTTAGGATTTGATGATATTAAAAAACAAAACAAAAAAAAAAACAGCAATTTTAAACAAAATACAACTTATTTTACAGTTTTAAGATGCTCTAACGAATTTCATGAGCCTATATGCCTAAATTAAGCATAGAGGCCACCATCCCAATTATTAAACGGGCCTGTTATTTTTTTTTCTACATATTTCTCCACCTCACCAGGCAAAATAAGAACGAAAAAGATCAAAATCAGGGCCTCTAGATTAGTTAAAGAAATAACACTAGGCAATTGAAATATGGCTAAATGGTGGATTATAGATAAGCAACGTGGAACATTACGTAACACGGTTTTGGACTATATAGGCCAACAGGGTTAACAACCAGCTAGTATACTAGAGCATGGGTTACACTGGACTCTAAAACTTAAGGCAGGGCCTTCGCAAAGTGGAAATGATGAAGGAGCGGTGTCATGCAACTGCAAAAGGTTACTGTGTGGTTTAACTACAAAACAAATGGGTGCCAAGAGGTTCTTGCAGTCAAACAGGACAATCTTTTATTTGTCAGAGACAAATGATTCACAGGTTTTGTACTTACAAGCCACAGAGGCCCCAGAAGATAATCATGACATGGCTACAACATGTCCCTCAGAAACAGCACAGTGGAACTCCCTGAGGCGATAGCGTAACACCTGAATGGATAAACCTTCTCAGCACCGTAACCTGGATACTCACGCGTTGGATCAGGGAACACGCTAGCCCTAATTCCCTATTAGGCTGCGTCCCTATACTACAGGCCAGTCTTGCCTGAGGGGAGAGCTACCTCCTTGCTATCCCCTCCTAGTTGGAGCCAAGCTGCTCTTGCTACTTAACCTACCTATCTTATTCTCCTAGAGAGTACTATTACAGGTAGTATACTATCTCTAGCTGGCCTCAATTCACAGGGTCCCTGCTCCCTGACTTATCTCTCTAGAGGTACTGGTCCCTCTAGGGCAACTTGGCTTTACTGGGCCTTGGTGTACCCAGGCCCAATGGAAACATTCAGCTGGGTCAGACACCAGGAGCCAAAGAGGAAGATCCACCCCTTCTCACTCACTATACCAAAGTGTGACAGGAAGTGGTCACAACACCTCCTGGCCAATAACTGGGATATGTAAATTACAACTAGCTACATGGGCATCTGCCCAGCAACTAGGGAGATCAGAATTTAAAACCCTAGGGGCACATTAACCCTATGGGTCCCTACAATTATATTCTACAGAACTAATCTACCATGTAAACTGGCGTTTTCTCTTTGAATGGCTGTCCCGACAGCTACAAAGCGGCTTATTACTGGTTCTTTAAAAATGATCCAGGATTCACTTAATACATTTCACAGAAATGATAAACATGCACAGAATAAGAACTAGTTGTCATTGTCTCCAGACTTAAATTCAAATGAATGGGTTACAGGATTTCAAGAACAGATTATTTTTGCATTTACTTGACTCATATGTGCTCCATACTGTTACCTCCTACTTTAGACAAATTAAATGTAAGAACTGCAGAAAAATAACCAAATATAATATGTGTTACCAGCTTTGTACAAATATTGTGGCAGTTGTGTTGTCTTCCCACTCCCGGTATCACCCATCACAATAAGGAATGAATTATCTTTGGCAGCCCTAACAAGCTCATCCTTCCATTTGTGAATTGGAAGTATAGGATTATAGAAAGATTCATTGTCTTCCCTTCTGCGTGATCTCTTTTCCATGATAGTCTAAATGCCAGGTTCTGAAAAATCAAACAATGAAATGCATTTTAGTTTTATAGATACATGAGAAATCTTCAGTACTCTAAAACAGTTCAGACAGGGCCAATTGAAGGCCTTTATGGGCCCCTTCATCCTGCACACACAACTCATCCCCCATATAACTGCCATACAATTGCATTATATACAAAATATTTAAGGACAACTATACCCTTAAAATGAATACTTAATAACAGATTTTACCTACAGCCACCATTTCATAATGGTATATGTGCTCCCTCAGACCACCTGACAAATAATAATGAAGTTCTAACTGTAACAAGTCGTATTTAGAAGACGTACTGATAAAATATTTAGGGGCATGTTTACTAACATTGGAGATAAATATCTGGAGAGATTTCTGGAGATGTTGCCCATAGCAACCAATCAGATCTTTGCTTTTGTTTTCTAAAGGTGGCCATACACGGATAGATCCGCTCGTTTGGCGATGTCGCCAAACGAGCGGATCTCCCGCCGATATGCCCACCTTGAGGTGGGCAATATCGGGCAGATCCGATCGTGGGCCCTAGGGCCCAACGATCGGATCCTAGAATTCACAAACGGGCGGTCGGATCGCGGGACCGCATCAACGAACAGATGCGGCCGCGATCCGACGCAGTTTTTAAACCCATCCGATCGGCCAGATCTCGATCGGGGAAGCCCGTCGGGGGCCCCCATACACGGCCCAATAAGCTGCCGACACGGTCTGTCGGCAGCTTTTATCGGCCCGTGTATGGCCACCTTAACTTGGCTGTGGCTGTTTAAATCTAATTGCTGATTGGTTGCCATGGGCAACATCTCCAGAAATCTCTCCAGATATTTTTTATCTCCAATGTTAGTAAACATGCCCCTTAGTAATTAGAAAAAAAGGTCTCAAGTAAGAATATGAGGAAGTTAAAACAAGTGGAAAAAGCAAGTATTTACCATAGGGATACACTTCCAATTGTATGCACACTAAACTAAATAACTGGCCCCATATTATTCCCAGTCACCCTCCATCCTCACTCAAGATTCCTGCAATTAGACAACAACACTTTAGGGAAACTAATTAGCCAAGGCCCAAGATAGAGACATAAGGGCTTAGGGTGGTGATTGGAAAACATAACTATTCTTATTTTGGCAGTTTAGGCAATATACAGAGTTGATATAGCATTCCCATCAGGCCCTAGATGGCCATTGACTCACAGTTCTCTGCAGTTCTGAGTTTAAATCTTTCCTGTCACACAGAGCTCTCTGTTTCTACTTCCTGCTCCATTGGCTAGCAGCAATGTCAATCAGTTCCCCCCCACACACTATCCATTGATACAATAATGTCCTACCTTCTGTTCCATAACACTACACTTGCGGCGTGATAACTGGACAGCATGAAAAAAAAACACACACAAGAAAACTGTTGATGATATAAAAGGTACATTATGCAAATGTCAACACATCCCGTGCGGAATAAGCACCAAGTAAAAAAACAATATACAGACCTAACAGGACTTCCTGGCGTTGATAAGTTTTTTGGCCACTAGCAGCTGCCGTAGTGGAACACGTGAGCTCATTCCAGCTTCGATTACTATATACATTGCGCCCTCTTGTGTTTAATTAAGATAACGCCGTGTAAAGCGATGGGCACTTGGTGGTTTCATGCTGCAGTTACAGCGGTCATTCGTGGCTTCTCCGTGCCCTGGTAACAGGGTGGCCAAGATTTAAAAGGAACACGTGGAAACGCTATAGATAAATGATAGGATGGCTCTAGCTACAGCTGCAAGATGATTTTTTTTGGAACATTGAGCCATATTCAAACGTAAAGCAATGCATGAAAAAAGTCCCTGGGGTGCCAAATAGTATTACATTAGTAGAGCTTCATGCATATTCATTAATTGTTATCCAACATTTTCTTAATTTGCACCATCTCTTCACTTCTGTTATATACCGCTGTATATTTTCACTGACTTTCCAGAAATGGTCAAGTGTATTCCTGTGCCCAACACCTTGCACCCCTGTTCCTCACACCTTGCATCCTGGTGCCCCTGCCCCACACCTTACATCCTTGTGCCCCACACCTTGCATCCCTGTTCCTTGCACCCTTTTCCCCCACACCTTGCATTCTTGTGCCCCTGCCCCACACCTTACATCAATGTGCCCCACATCTTGCATGCCTGTGCCCCACACCTTGCACCCCTGTTCCCCACACCTTGCATCCTTGTGCCCCACACCTTGCATCCCTGTTCCTTGCACCCCTGTGCCCCACACCTTACATCCCTGTGCCCCACACCTTACATCCCTGTGCCCCACACCTTGCACCCCTTTCCCCCACACCTTGCATACTTGTGCCCCTGCCCCACACCTTACATCAATGTGCCCCACATCTTGCATGCCTGTGCCCCACACCTTGCACCCCTGTTCCCCACACCTTGCACCCCTGTGCCCCATACCTTGCGGAAAATGTCTGAAAATTAATTAAAATAATCGGCACCTGCACTTAAATACTTTTGTAACAATTTAAGATAAGCAAAAATACAATTGTAACTATTTAAGAACTAGACTAGTAGTTTAAAGGGCAATTTTACCATCATTAGCAAAATTGTAATAACACACAAAACTCCCAGAAATGTGTTCAAACTTTCATACCTTCAAAATTTTGTAAACTGGACATGTAATTAAGGGGTGTGACCATAAAATAGGAGTGGCCAAAAAATTCACCCCGCTATGTGTGCCAGATCTTTTTATGCCCCTTTACATTTTTTTTACATTTTGGAAGATATGTCATTACAATACTTCCACAAATGTATTTATTAATACAAAGGGAAGGATGTTCCTGCCCAATAGAGCTTACAGTGTAAGACACAGAAACAACTAAGAGGGTAAATAAGAAAGTGCTGCAATTTACAGTGGTGAGGCATTGCCATGTAAATGCTGAAATTGAAACAGGTACTACAGTATGTCAGTGGTAAAATTGGTAAAATGTTCTTAAAAGGGTAGGTCCCCTTTAAAATAAGCTCAGAATGTTATAGAATGGCCAATTCTAAGCACCTTTTCCATTGGACTTATTTTTTAAATTTTTTATTTATTTATTTTTAATTATTTGCCTTCTTCTGGCTCTTTTCAGCTTTCAAATGAGGGTCACTCACCCCATCTGAAACAAATGCTCTGTAAGGCTACACGTTTATTGTTATTGTTACATTTTATTACTCGTCTATCTATTCACAACCTCTCCTATTCATATTCTAGTCTCTTTTTCAAATCAGTCCATGGTTTCTAGGGTCATTTGGACCCTAGCAACCACATTGCTGACATTGCAAACTGGAGAGCTGCTGAATAAAAAGCTACATAACTCCAATTAAAACTGTCTTAAAATATCACTCTCTGCATCATGTTAAAAGTTAAGTCAAAGGCAAACAATCCCTTTAAAAGTGGCACACTCTTGAGATTTGCTAGAGAGATATTCAGACTGCATGGAAATACCTTGTACTATGTTCATGACAATAGGGTTCAATTTGTTTCAGGACTTAATAGGGTCTTCTCAGGGGCGATCCTGCCCAATTTGCCGCCCGAGGCGGCCTTAGTTTTTTGCCGCCCCCTTGCCTCCTCACGTCACTCACCTTCAGCGCTGGACAGGGGTCGTTGGGGTCCATATCGCTAGTGCAGAGAGCACAATTGAGCTCTCTGCACTAGAAGAGCCAAATTTCCGGGTTGAAAACCGGAAGTTCGGCTCTTAGTTACCAGGAGCACCATTTTTACCGCCCATGGCAACCAAGGGGGCGCTGCCGCCTGAGGAGACTGCCTCAACTCGCCTCATTGGCGGAGCGCCCCTCGGTCTTCTTTCAATTGCCACGTGTCATGCTGAATTTTCTCTAATCATGCCATTCACAGAGCAATGGTCTGATGTAAGGGGAAGGAATAGTTTTTTCATCTTCCAGATTCAAGGGTTGAGTTCATTTCATAATTTAATTTACCCAGAATAATAATCTTGTGTACTCAACATGGATATTTATTGTTGAATGTTGATTATAATAGAGCAAACTGTAGTGTTCTGACTAACCTCATTCCTCTCTGACAATAACCTGCTGGACCCCCTACAATCTGGTTTTAAGCCACAACTCTCCACTGAAACTGCCCTGACCCGACTAACTAATGACCTTTTAACCGCTAAAGCCAACAATAATTTCTCAGTACTAATACTGCTTGATCTCTCACCCGCATTTGACACTGTAGATCACCATCTCCTCCTCCAGTCCCTCCATTCGCTTAGCCTTCGTGATACAGCCCTGTCCTGGTTCTCTTCTTACTTTACAAATCGTTCCTTCTGTGTCTCCTACAACGGAGTAGCATCTTCTCCCCTACCTCTTTCTGTTGGGGTTCCTCAAGGCTCTGTCCTGGGACCCTTACTATTCTCCCTCTATACTTCCTCCCTCGGCAAATTAATCAACTCGTATGGTTTCCACTACCACCAGATCTATATCTCATCTACTGATCTTAACCCAGAACTCCTAACTCATGTCTCCTCCTGCCTGTCCGCTATCTCTACCTGGATGTCGCAACGCTACCTTAAATTAAACCTCTCTAAAACTGAAATGGTTCTCTTTCCTCCAACTAACACCAGTAACATTGCGGAAGTATCCATCGTAGCTAACAATTCCACTATCACCCCCTCTCCTCAGGCCCGGTGCCTTGTTGTTATCCTAGATTCTGCACTGTCATTCACTCCTCATATCCAGTCAATTATTAAATCATGTCACTTCCACCTAAGAAACATATCCAAAATACGATCATTTATCACCCAAAATGCTGCCAAAATTCTTAATCACTCTCTCATCATATCACGTTTAGACTACTGTAACTCTCTTTTAATTGGCCTCCCCCTCCAGAGACTGTCATCTCTCCAGTCCATAATAAACACTGCTGCGAGGCTCATACACCTCAGCAACTGCTCCTCCTCTGCCATGCCATTCTGTCAATCCCTGCACTGGCTTCCACTACCTCTCAGAATTAAATTCAAATTAATTACCCTGACATTCAAAACACTTCATAACTCTGCCCCACCCTACATCTCTGAACTCATCTCTATATAGTCACACAACTGCTTACTACGCTCCTCTACTGACCAGCTACTCAACTCTTCTCTCATTACCTCCTCACATGCTCGCATTCAAGACTTTGCAAGGGCTGCACCCCTTTTCTGGAACTCTCTCCCACGGTCTGTCCGACTTTCTCCCAACCTTCCTGCTTTCAAGAAATCTCTTAAAACGCACTTCTTTCGAGAAGCCTACCCTCACTCTGCTTAACTACCAAACGCAACACCACATACAGTACCCAATTGCTCACCTACTTAATTCGATCTTGGCCTCTCCCACACCTTGTGTATTACTCCCTTTAGAGTGTAAGCTCTTTCTGCATAGGGCCTTCCTCACCTTTTGTACTGGGGACTTTGGACTTTTGTCCAAAAACAGACAGAAACTTACATTATTAGAACATGTCTTGCTGTCCTGCATAATGTTTGGAAATCTGTTCCCAAAAACATTGATTACTGTATGTAATTAAACCCTTTTTTTTATTATGAATTGTTGCATCAGTGCCTATAAAGCCACAGTAAACTACAGCTTGAATCTTTTCTTAGCAGGAATGAAGAGCATATACATTTACCTGAAACAGGAGAACTCATTAAAAGGTAATACCATAGACTGCAGATAAAGTCAATTAATCTATGAGCATGATATCTTTGTTCAGTCATACAGCATAAGCTTCTCATGATGAATTACGCATTTAGATGTTTGACCGTGAATAACGAAAGACATTAACACAAAAACATTTTGCTTGCTGTATATAGTCAATGTAAATGTAAATGTAAATTAATGTGTAGTGCATTAAATCATTAAAGAAGCATTATAATGGATTGTTATAGATTACATAACTAAATCTATTATTTAATTTGTTTTGGCTGAAAAAATTAAAGTTATTGTCTTTGCTGAGGTCTCATTAGGGGACAAATTTACTAACCTCTGAAAATTCGCCAGCAACGGCTTCGCTCACAGCGCAACAATCAGCAGGCGTAGATTCGCCAGGACAACGTTAATTAACTTAAATCTGAAGTTGCGTCCAGGGCGCCGAATGCTGGTGTTGTTGCACTAGCGTTACTGCGCCAAGCGAAGTGAAGTTGTGCTAGCGTTGGCTAATTTGCATATGGCAGGAAGTTAAAGTTGAATGGACGTATTTGTTGCAGCAAATACATTACACTACACAAGACCAGGAAACCTTAATAAAATAAAATAAAGTCATTATATTGCCCTACACATGAGCCCAGTGTATAGTTTATGTGCCATATGTTAGGAAATGCAGGGGGGAAGCCGGTTACCCCCCAAAAAACAGTATGCTCTTTTTCAGCCTATCACCCTGAAAACGGAAAAGACACTAGCGTTTTTTGGGATTTAGAACATTTTTCAACTATTTTTTTAGGAAGTCCTATCTAATCTATTGCACTTTGCCTGGTCTGAGGTGGCGAAGGCAAGTCTGGCACAAGAGGTAACGTTCAGTAAAATCGGCATCTTAGTGAGTTTGCGTAGTTACATCCATTCGCCAGAGTGCAAATTCGCCTGGCGTTAGGGAGTGAAGTACCGCTAGAGTCTATCACCTTCGCTAGCAAAGTTACGCCGGCGACCATAATAAATCGGCAAAGTACCGAAATGATGTCTAAAAGTCTTCCAATCAATCAGTTGTAGTTCAATAACCTTCAATTATAGTACATTGTATAATTTTCGCCCGCATTAGTCACTTTGCCCTTTAGTAAATTTGCCCCTAGGACTATGGAAAATTTTGTTGCGGTTCTCTCAGAAAAACTACAGCAGTCAAAACACCCTTCCTCACATAAAGCCACTCCAAGATGCTGTCACACAGGGGTTGATTAAGAAGCATTCCCCAGCGATTCCCACCAACCTCTCCCATTTGTATTGCATTTCTCATTCATAGGAATGGGAAATGGCAGCAGGCAGGTAAGGGTGTTTTGATCACTGTGCTTCTCCTTTAAAGTATAGCAATGATGCTGTGCACCATAGAATGATTTAACCAATACCTCTATTACTTGGGGGTCCTTAATATAACGATTCCCTTTGTTACTTGGGTAGGTTATAAGACTGGTTCTTTCATGTGATAAGAACTTCATGGAGACCACAAGTATGGATGTGAACACTGTAGGACTCTGTACAGCAGCAGAAGATTTATTGGTGTCAATTTGTGGTTCTGTTTTGGCCCTTCAGATGTAAGAAGGAGTGAAGATAAAAATGGCCCTTTTGCACACAACTAACCTTAAATACTGTAAGGGCCTTCATATTTGCCATAGAAACTGAGCTGCACTTCCACTGTATAAACTTACTGCCACCTGCCATATACTTGTCGTCATCGTCTATGTTTAATGGAGAAGTCACTGTTTCCCAAGTTATCAATTTCAACTCCCTAAAAGTCAATGCCGCATGGTTAAATAGGTACAGTATGTTATCCCATTCTCCATATAGGATGATCAGTTTGCATACTGATCAATTTGCATACATCTGCTTTATTAATAAAGTATCTAATAAATTAAACTATATATAGAGTATCTATGGATAAGGAGCTCTACTAAACATCCTACCATACAGACAGTAAGCCAGTTGCATGGTTTACAGTATACACACTATCAATAATCCTCAAACCTCCTGTGAAACATCAGTTTATTCTTCATTAACGGTCACTGTAAGATCAAGGATTACTCTGTTGACAATACAGCTTTATCTATTAACTTTATAGAGAGACAGGGTAATTGTGTGCCTTTTATTGAAGTAGATGGATGCCCTGGAAAACAGATATTTAATAAAATAGATATAAGACTAAAACTCTTCAAGACTGAATGTTTGTTGCATTCCTTTTTTGTCATACTTTTACACCCATCCTCCCTCTTTTTGCAACAAATCATAAACTTCAGTACTATATTTGTTATCAATACTTCATTCTTAACCACAGTTAAACATTGACACTGTCTGCAGCTTGGTCTGTAACACTGTAAAAAAAGCTTTGCAAAAATGTAAATTTTTCTTGTCGAAAAATTTGAGGTTTTTTTTGCATGTCAATCTGAAAAAGTTGCAGTTTTTCCCGATCCCATTTTGTCAAGTTTTTTTTAATGATAAATAAGGGCAAATTGTGGATTCTGTAGAATCGTTTAATTTAAGCTCCACCGGGTCAGGGACAGAATATTGAGCATTCTTTGTAAAGCACAGTGGCATATATTAGTGCTTTTAATTAAGGATAACACAGCACTATTTAATAGTATAGATTACTCAGATATATAAGAGGGGAAATACTGCATATAGTGATATCTTAACCCCTTGCAAAATGTCCACAGTGGACGCAGCCGAAATGTTCGTTTGTGTCGATGAATAAACTACATTTTCTACAAACATAAGACCTGTGACTGCAACTTCTTCTCATTATATATATATATATATATATATATATATATATATATATATATATATATATATATATATTCCAAATTACGCAATGGATGTCTCACAGACTCCATTATAATCAAATAATCCAAATTTTTAAAAATTATTCCTATTTCAATGTAATAATAAAACAATATCATGTACTTGATTATATCATGATATAATTAATCCTTATTGGAAGTAAAATCAGCCTATTGGGTTTATTTAATGTTTATATGATTTTCTAGTAGACTTAAGGTATGAAAATTACAAATTACAGAAAGACCTGTTATCTGGAAAACCCACGCATTCTGGATAAAAGGTCCCAAATCTGTATATATATACTGATTAGTAAATAATTCAGATTATTAGTAAATGGCAGCTTAGAAACCAAAACTATTAGCATCAGAGTTTAATAATAAGACCTGTAGCGTAGACGACCCCTAAGCTTAGCTTCTCAACAGCTGTTCAGAGCACACTGGGCATGTGCGAGTCACAGACACTCCTAACAGAATGCAAGAAGGGAAACTCCACTACTATAGAGATGCTGAACCTTTAAGCTAGTTCAATAAGCTCTGTATATAACATGTGGGATTTTTAACCATAAGGGGTTTAGTTCTCCTTTAATGCCATGTATTGTATCCAATATGGCTGACTGTAACGATCTGTTACCTGGGATCCCGGAGGAGGACAGCTGGTCCTAGGCAGACAGATGGCAACTGGAATTCCTCTACGGCTCCGGTCTTCACCGAAGCCCTTTTGGGGCCCCGGACTTTCTGCGGCGGAGTCAGCAAAGGAGCCAAGCGTGTTAGCCAAAAGCGAAGTATCCAGGGATCAGGCAAAGGCGTAGTCAATTACAGGCAGTGGTCGGTTTCAGGAAGCAGAGACAGTGGCGTAACTAGATATTACTGGGCCCCACAGGAAATTATTTTTCAGGCCCCCAAAATGTTTAGAGGTTGACTTGTTTCTCCAATATTTATTGAAATTTGTATATGAATTAGGGCCTCATGGGGCCCCTATACCTCCTGGGCCCCCCTGCAGCCGCAGGGTCTGCTTCCTCTATAGTTACGCCCCTGAGCAGAGAAGCGAAGTACCAAGGGATAAGGTGAAAGCGTTGTCAAGTTCAAGCAGTGGTCGGTCCGGGCAGCGAAGGTACAAGGTAGAATTAACAGGCCAAGGGTCGAATAAACAGGAAAGCAGGCAAACGGGGCTTGAGCAGGAACTGTGGAAACAGAAGCCAGCTTGGGCAATGTGAGGAGGAAGGTATTTAAGGGGACAGGAACCAATCAGGAGCAGGCTGAGGAAGACAGACAGATCAGGAAACAGTAGGAAGCCAGGCGCCCAATTTAGAGGTCATAGCTCCTCAGTGTTTTGGCGGGAGCATCCATTTTGGCGTGCGCCGGAGCCTAAGTTGACGCGATCCAGCGTTTATGCGCTGGCGCGCTGCTGGTGTTACACTGACTTTCCTATTTATATTGGAAAAATGTTGTAACCCTATACAGGGCATATACCACAAGTGTTATGTTTTAAAGTAGGATGTACATTATTTCTTAAACTGTGAAATTATAATTTTACAAGCAACCTCAATATGTTTTAGGGATACATTAGGGATAAATATAGTATAAGTCATTGTTTTATAATATTTCAGCAGTTGTAAATGTTTACACGGGCACTGCCTATAATCATTATTGTTCAAGTCGTGACTGCACAAGAACGAGTTATTACAATTTAATTAGCTGTTCAGAATATAGAAATAAGTAGTGATTACATATCTCTAAAGGAAAATAAGAGCTTTGTTGGAATATTGCCCCATAAAATTGGCAAGTTCAAGTGTATTCCCCATTAAATACAGTGGCCTGCATGTTGCTACAACAAGTAGTTGTCCCTGGAGGCTGTAGAAGGGCGATGATTCCTGCAACTACTAAACTGCAATCACTGACTGGGGCAACTTTAGGGCTACCAAAAGCATTTGAAACATAAAGTCCCCCAGGGAAAATTGCAGCAGGGAGCATGTTAACCCTTTATGATTTTAATAAGGTTCACATCACTTACTTTCATGACCTCTGCTCACTCATAATGTGTGAATCATAATACTATTATATAACGATTCCTTATTTAAAAACACCAATGCTTAATTGTACGGATATTATTTTACTCCCCCTAGAGAAAAGTTGTTTCAGATATCTTCTCTGTGATTAGCAGAATACTATAAAACAGTTGGGAGTTTTTGAAATGCCATCGGTTATTGAATATCATTGTCCATTAGCAGCTAATAATAGAGCTGACTCTTCCAATCTCTGCACAAGCTCTTATTTCCAGTCTTCTTTAAGAGAAGTCAATAACCCCATCAATTATTCAGGAGATGTGTCTACCTTTTAATATGCTAAAGGCAAAGCATTGTAAGAGGCAGCAGAAGGGGACAGGAAAAATCACCTAATAGATAAACATTCTACTTTAGCTATAAAGTATATACACTTAAAAGGAGTGTATTTTGCCAGACATCCGTTATTTATTTCAGGTTTGTTTTGGACACAGAATACTCACAGCAATCTATTTATAGAGATGATTTACAGCTACCTTTTAGGTCTAAAAAAGTCTAGTATAATGTCTGGATTGCAACACTTTTTTTTAAAAAAAAAATGTTATTGTAACATAACTAGAGGTTACTGGGCCCAAAACTTTTTAGGTCCTTTAGCTTGGCAAAGAGGATCTGTTTCACATGCATAGATTAAAATCTTGCTTTAGGGCCACCCTGGGACCTCTATAGTCCTAGGCCCCTGCAACTGATGGGTCAGCCTGCTGCTGTTACATCTACAAAAACATTAGCCTAAATGTATGAGCAATGGAAAATAGTTTTCCATTGCTTTTGTTTCATTATATTATGTTGTACCCATAATTAGTAGCAGATGCCCAGCCTACCTGTTGTATTATTCTGTTTCTTGCAGGCCACAAACTCACCTTCTACAATGCCTATTATGTTTCATGCAGTAACAAGAACTGAATCATAGCCTAAGCATGATGTAAGTGCCAAGTAAAAGGGGGTTATTTACTAAAGTACGATTTTTTCTGGTTGGACTCTTAATGGGGAAAACAACTCAAAGTTTTCATTTATTAAAATAATGTTAAAAGTAAGAATAAAAAAGTACTCCATGTCAGAGCTGCTGAGTTCATGTAGAAGTCAATGCCAGATGTCCCGTTTACAATTGGAAGATATCCTGATCTGCGCTGGGTTTCGTTCAATAATCCGAAGATTTTGTGGTTTTCAGGAGAGAATCCAAAAAAGTTGCAGGAGACGAATCCAAAAAATTTATACAATTTGGATAAATAGAGGGGAAAAGTCCATGCAGATTTGGTCGGAGTCGTTTTCAGAAAATACTAAGAAAATTTCAGATTTTAATAAATAACCTCCAAAGTGTGAAGTGTGTTGGTAAAATCAAATTGGAACAATGAAGTTCATTGTAATGAAGCTCTCTTGAACAACTATCATAGTGGTAATTGGAGCAGTACCTGGGCACCCCATTAACTAAAGGGAAAGCTAGGATCAATTTAAAATAAAATGGATATATAATTGTTTCCAAATAGTGTACCACAGATCATATAACCAATGTCATTAGCAATCTCTAACGGGTAAACGGGCGGTCGGATCACAGGACCGCATCAACACACAGATGCGACCATGATCCAATGGGATTTTTAACCCTGCCTGAGCGACATATCGTTCTGGGAAGCCCGTCGGAGGCCCCATGCACAGGGCAATAAGCTGCCAACTCGGTCTGTTGGCAGCTTTATCGGCCCGTGTATGACCAGCTTAAATCTCATATTTAACACCACACACTTTCCTTTATGTATAGTTAAAGGACCAGTAACGTCAAATTTTTTTTTTTTTTACAAAATTCGTTAGTATACATCGAAATATAAACACCAACACACTTTAAAATTTTAAATTGCAAAGCCTTTATTAAAAAATAACTTACTGAAACTCCACTTCCTGTCCTCTTCAGAAACTGCGACACGGCGACCATCCATCCTGCAGCAGTTGATTTGTTCTCCCTGGCTATCTCTCCTGGCCACCCTATGTCTGCCGCGCTCTGCTCTGCCAGCAAGATTGACAGCCAGCTTCTTCTTCTCCTCCAGTCACTTCTTGATGCAGCCGTACTGGTCCTGGTGGTGATCATCTATGGGGCAGTTGTGGTTGGCACGAAACCCGCGTGTGCTGGCCTTCTCCCTGCACACTCGGTGTGCTGCTGCTGCTGCTGCTGACTGAGCCCTGCTGCCCCTTGTCTCCGCTGAACCCTGTGTAATGGAGGTCCCTGCTGGTGGTCTGCGACGGAGAGCGCTTGTTTTTGCTCCCACTGCCCGGCCTGTCACTCCTGATCGCTGCTCCCATTAATAGTAGCGCCATGAAGAGCCTGTCCCACAGTGCTGCTGCAGATTCCATTGCCGTACTTCTCCACCGATAACAGCTTCAGTTCAAGCGGCAGCGCCTGGGACAGCGCCACGCTGACAGGCTCTCCTGTCAGATCCATGGCGCTCTCCGCCACCCCCCCACACAATGCAGACCCCCTGTCAGCAAGAACTAATGAAAAAATATAATCTGACCACGTTAATAAATAAAAGCGATGAAGAGTTCTGTATTGTCCTAATGAGAGCCTGTCAGCGTGGCGCTGTCCCAGGCACTGCCGCTTGAACTGAAGCTGTATTCAAGTGTGAATTACAGCCTTACGCGTTTCTTGTTCTCACAACACTATGATGAATAGGCTATGATTAAGTGATCCAGGACTTCAAACATATGGAATACACAACTTGCATGGCTAGTTAGCAATTTATTTAGATGCATGGCTATACATCAATCAGTTCAGTCTGCAGCATGAATCTAAATGAATTGCTAATTAGCCATGCAGGCTGTGTATTCCATATGTGTTTGGTTTTAAAGAGCAACCATAAATAAGCATTTCCCCAAATCACACCCTAATTGATTATCAGACTTCATTCTCACTAACTACATTTTGCCCCACAGATTGAGAATTTCCCCTCTATGTATCATTAAAGGGATACTGTCATGGGAAAAAAAAATTCAAAATGAATCAGTTAATAGTGATGCTCCAGCAGAATTCTGCACTGAAATCCATTTCTCAAAAGAGCAACAGATTTTTTTATATTCAATTTTGAAATCTGACATGGGGCTAGACATTTTGTCAATTTCCAAGCTGCCCCTGCTCATGTGACTTGTGCCTGCACTTTAGGAGAGAAATACTTTCTGGCAGGCTGCCGTTTTTCCTTCTCAATGTAACTGAATGTGTCTCAGTGGGACATGGGTTTTTACTATTGAGTGTTGTTCTTAGATCTACCAGTCAGCTGTTATCTTGTGTTAGGGAGCTGTTATCTGGTTACCTTCCCATTGTTCTTTTGTTTGGCTGCTGGGGGGGAAAAGGGAGGGGGGTGATATCATTCCAACTTGCAGTACAGCAGTAAAGAGTGATTGAAGTTTATCAGAGCACAAGTCACACAACTTGGGGCAGCTGAGAATTCGACAATATGTCTAGCCCCATGTCGGATTTCAAAATTGAATATAAAAAATCTGTTTGCTCTTTTGAGAAATGGATTTCAGTGCAGAATTCTGCTGGAGTAGTACTATTAACTGATTCATTTTGTAAATTTTTTTTCCCCATGACAGTATCCCTTTAATGTACAGGCCCAGATTTGTGGCGGGTCACAAAGGCCTGGGCCTAGGGTAGCAAAATTTTAGGGGCAGGGAAGGTCACAGTGACGGACTGGCCCAGCGGGACACCAGGTAAAAACCCGGTGGGCCCCGCCGACCAAGATCCGCGATTTTCACACTGCTTCCTTTCCTGCTGTGCTGTCTGTAAAATGAAGTGCGCATGCGCGCCAACGCATACACGCGCACTCTGCAGCGGGGGGGTGCACAGTTGCGCACACACAAAGTAGTGTGCACGTGATCGCTGGCACACCAGAGGGGTCCGGTCCGACCCTGACAGGTCCCTAGTGCATGTGTATGTTCACTTGGGGGGGGGGGGGTTGAAGCCAGACAGGCAGGCACTAGGACCAAGCAGCCTCAGGGCACCGCTGATAAAATCTGGCCCTGTTAAGATATTAATACAAGCAAGTCTGGGGTGTATGCAATTGTATGTCCCACAGCACGTGAATTACTGCTGAATTTCCCTGTATTCAAATGTCCAAAGTTAAAAGATGCCAGCAAGAATTGTTTTGGAATATTTGAAAACTTTTATTTTCTTTCAAATGAGCACCAAACACATTGTAAATGACAGAAATAATGCACTTTCCTCTAATACTGGATAACTATGTGTATTTACACAAAACGTGATGACAAACAAATTATATTGAAAACATGACCTGAAAAAAGCCAAAACAAACAAAAGTACACACATATTGTAAACACAAAAGCAACACACACACAGGTAGCTGATTTGAATTCTTGTAATTTTTGTGTTTCTTTAACGCCATAAGTGAATTAAAGTTTGTAAAGAAGGTTTGCGTTACATGCATGAGCCTCACAACTTTATCTCCAAATAAAATAACTCTTTTATATCCTCCAATTACTACTGAAGTCATTCAGCGCTAGATACAGTCCTAGCTTGCATCTGCCTTTTACTTCAAGCCGGTTAGATGGAGGATTCAAATAGTATATTTAGATTTATCTTTTAATAATAATTCCAATAAAACACGCTGCCTTTCAACAGACTCACTACTTCCAAATCTTTGAAGCAGTGCAGGACCTTAAAACATTTACTAAACATTGCATGAGCTCGGTGGGTGGTGTCCTTTAGTCACCACTTAATTTCAAAACAAAAATGGCTAAATATGTTGATATTGTTATTTTAACTCTCTCCCTCCCTTCTATTAGACCCCTCCGTGATTCCTCTGCCTTTCTACGTAGGGACCAAGTGGGAGCTAGTCACACCACCTATTATATACTCACATACATTTCCTCTGGCCCCTCAATCATTAAGGTACACTAATGATACAACAGCTTTTGTTTTTACATGGAAGAACATTTTTAACAGGCGCCTATTTCAAATTTGTTCTCCCAAGCTGTTGTACTGCCACTGTACAGCTCTGCAATCAGAAAATGTGAAACGTCACTGTTTGTTGAAATAGTTGGATAGTAGTGATATAAGTATTGCATGGATATAAACATACACAAATATGAGTATTTATATATAAATACACACACAATGTATATATATATATATATATATATATATATATATATATATATATATATATAGATATACTGTATATATAAATATATATATATACACACATGCACACACACATACTTTCAGTTAAAAAGTTGTATTGTATCATTAGTGCCCTCAATGTTACAGCTACTAGGTCAGATTTTCTTGCTTTTCTTAATACCAAATATGTAACCAAATAAAATCCAATGCAATGAATAGATGAGGGAATTCTTCCTTACACATGTACATGTGATAGAAGCAGTAACTTTACAGAGGCGCTGCAAATATATTTGCCAACTTGCTGGTGTGCTGTGCGCAGTATATTACTAACTAATTTTCCAAAACTATGGTTACAAAAATATAAATGTACAAGTGTGAACATCTTCCTGTAACTTTAAATGATATTCTGCTGAACTCAAACACTACCAATGTTTCCCCTGCTAATATGCCCCACAGTTGGAACTGAAATTATTATTGTATTTATATTGTTACAGAAAGAATATTGTGGTAGTTTCACCTAGTAGGGCTCAATACAGTGGCAGTTTTTTAAAAAAAAAATCAGCTTTGTGCTGAGCCACAGGCAACAACAGCAGCTTTTCACAGTGCTGCACAACTAATGTACAAACAGCCATTGTGTGCCACAGACACATGCCTAAAAACATCAAGTGTGCTTTTCTGGCAATGCAGAGATTAAAGTGGGTTTTCAATTTGCCCAGTTTGAAAGAGAAGGCAGTTAAGCCTGTAGATTAGATAAATCCTAAAGGATACCTTATGGCCTGAAAGAATCATGAATTTTCTGAAAGTAACTGTCACTCTATACAGTATCCTATGGCTTATTCACTCTATTCTTCTCTCTTCTAGAAAATATGTTTTATATTTGATACCAATGAGTTTTCTGCATTTTTATACAACTAGAAACATTTGGATAATTTGTAAATGAACCACCAGTAAGTAACCACCAGTTTTAACGAATACATTAAGGGGCCCATTTACTTAGCTCTAGTGAAGGAATAGAGGAAATAAAACTTTGAATTTCGAATTCAATGTGTCAACCTTCGACTTCAAATCGAACGATTCAAACTAAAAATCGTTCGACTTTTCGACCATTCGATAGTCGAAGTACTGTCTCTTTAAAAAAAAAAAAAAAAACTTCAACCCCCAAGTTCGCCACCTAAAATCTACCGAAGTCAATGTTAGCCTATGGGGAAGGTCTAGGCTTTCTAAGTATTTTTTTGGTCGAAGGAAAATCGTTAGATCGATGGATTAATCTATTAAAACTATTCGAAGGACTTGATAGATTTTTCGTTCGAACGAACGAACTGCGGTAAATCCTTCCACTTTGCTATTCGAAGGATTTCAATTTGGCAGTCGAATATCGAGGGTTAATTAACCCTCGATAGTCAATCCCTTATTGTTCAAATTCCCCAAATTTCTGTTTTGGGGTAAAAAGGACGACAGGAGTAAATGTAAATTTGCTATATACCTCTATAGGAGTCCACAAATAAATATATAGAGTAGCCAAAGTATTTCAAATTATAGATGCAAATTAACTTACATATAATTATCCTTTTAAATATTGTTTACAAATGTAACTCGGTAGGAGGTGCATTTTGCCTTTATCAAAGACAAATTACTAATCTGGTGCACTGGTAATTTGCTTCCCCTATCCGGCATGAACTTTGGCCATTTCTCACACCTGCCGCAAGAAAGTAAAAGTACCACGCACATAAGGGGCAGGAAGATTAAAGCTGGTGGCCTGTTTGAGGACTTCCCATATGGGGTGGAGGGGGGGGCTGAGGTGCCAGTCCAGTGGGCCCCAGACATCCTAGTCCAACACTAATGAAGTGGGCTGTTTGGTATATAGATTTGTTTATGTATACACCTACCATGTTGTGTGTACACCTACCATGTATACACCTACCATGTTGTCAAAACATAGCACAGAACACCAGGTTCAGAAAAATGGAGCAGCACCTAGGCCTTAGTGCAATAGCACATGTTGGATTAAAAAAAACTGTGGCAATCCAGCTATGCAGTGTGCCATTAAAAAGAAAATGGTCATGGAAGAAACAAGGTTTTGCCCACCTTTAAAATGAAAGCTGCATAGTTTAAAACAGTTCTGATTACTAATGCGTTATTTATGACTGGCATGAGGACATTCGTTTTATTTAGTCATATTCCTGTCACTCAGTCTTTCAGTAAGGACCGTTCTTTTTAGCATAACTGAGCCTCATTTAACCAACTAGGGTGAAAGAGCACATTAAGATGTATGTAGACCTACATTCTCTTTTGTGTCTTGTGGTTTAAAGTGATACTGACACTAAAAACTACTTTTCAAAATATAAATGCACATTAAAAGTTACATATAGGTCATGTTGATCGTTTTTTGCTCATAGGGCTGCTTTTGTAAGTAATTGTTACTTGAAGTTCCTAAACCTGACTGTTTTGACAACCTGACAGTCTCTTCTCAGCCTGTCAGTTAGATTTTTAATGATATCAGAAAGCTACTGCACAAATATGGCAGCCCCCCTCATAAAGAATCATCAGGTGGGTAATGTCAATAAAATACTTTTTTGACAAAATATTAAAAAAATATTTAATTTCTGGTGTCAGTAACCAGTTTAAGCCAAAAACACAGCTTCTATTCCTGGACTCCTAAACAACACAATCGGCCCGCTTAGTAACTAGCCTACTTCACACCAAATATACAGCACCACATATAATATACAGTTCTGCCTACAGAGGTACCATATGGTGTTTCTTAGTTTAGCACAGATGTTTTATTCACTGTTGACTGTTCACTGTCTCAGACTAGCTTTTCTACAACATAGTATTACACCAGCAGAAGCCCACACAGCATTAGATATGCATTTTATATGCATATATGCGAAATGTCAAGGGAAACAAAACTAGCCAGGAGGTACCCCACTGAGGCCTCCTATGTTGTGTAGCTCACATTGCTTTCTCAAAAGATTTAGCATCCGTTTCAAGAACAAGGCTAGTCTATCTAATGAAAAAGACAGGACTTGTTATATATTAATAAAAAAAAGTTATATGCCATCCTCAGCTGTCAGTACACTGCATTCTTAGCAGCTTGGTTTCTGAAATCATTTTCCTCATCTATCTAAAGCTCTCAGAAGTGATATGCTAAAAACAATTTGCTTACAAATGCAGTAAGGAAACTTTTAATGAGCATTGTAATTAAGCAAAGATCGGTATAAAGTGGCCCAATATAAGTTTAAAATGGCAAAAGATGAAATGGATAATAACACCATATACAGTATACTTTAGAATAGCTATCACAACTCTCAAATGTGACCTTGAAATATATTTAGATCAGCAGCAGGCTAAGAAAATAGTCATGTCCTTCTACCTCTCTTCCTGACATAGATAGATCAATAGTGGTAATAAAATCTAATGAGTAGACCCCACACTGCATTGGTAGACTTAATAGATTTCCTCCCAAATGGGTCTACAGGGAATTCCAATGTAAACATGTGGATGCAAGGCTATGTTGAAATATTGCACAACTTATTGAAAGGAAACGAAGATGTGCAGTAGTAGAAACATGACATTTGTACTACATACAGTATACTATACTTATATGTATAGACTAGAGGGGAAATTTACTAACCTGCGAAAATTCGCCATCGACGGCTTTGCACCCATCACTACGCTTTGCCAGGTGAAAATCTGTTTAGAAAACGCTAATTTATTAAAATACGAAGTTGCGTCCAGGGCGCCGAACACAAGGCGAATTTTCGCTAGTGTTACGTCGGCAATCAAAGCGAAGATACACTAGCGTTCAATTATGCCTAGCGCAACTTCATTGGAGGGCTTTGCTCAGGCTAATTTTCATACGGTGGGAAATGATAAAGTTACATGGATGTATATATTGCAGCAAATACATTACATTACACAAGTCCAGGGAGCCTTAATAAAAGAAAATAGAGTTCTTATAATGCCCTACACACGATCCCACTGCATAGTTTGTGTTCCGTATGTTATAAAATGGGGGAACCCAGTTACCCAAAAAAAAAAATTTGAAGCACTTTTGCAGGCTATCACTCTGGAGAAAAAGACGCCAGCGTTTTTTGGGACTTAGGAAGTATTTCCTATGCACTCCATTGCACTTCGCCTGGTTTCAGCTGGCGAAGGCAAGTCTGGTGAAAGAGGTAATGTTCAGTAAAAGTGGAGTTACGTCCATTCGCCAGAGCGAAAATTCGCGTGTCGTTAAGAGTGCGAAGCAAAGCTAGCGTCTATATTCTTCGCTAGCAACGTGACGCCTGCGTCCGTAAAATGGCTAAGTATCGAAATGACGTCACGCTGGTGAATCATTGCCAGCATTAGTCACTCCGCCCTTTAGTAAATGTGCCCCCATAATGGAAGCAATTCATTATAGCACGTACAAATGGATGCAATTAAAAAATATGCTAACACCTTTTGCGGTTTGATTAATTACATACAGCAGAACAATGAAGGGATAAAAATGTATACACGCGCCAACCAGTCAGGGGATTAAGTGCCAACCAGTCTAGGGATCCAATATAAGAAAGCTATGGCAGGTATTCATTTTTTTTTTTTTTAATGAAAACACCCAGCATCCCCCTCAAGTTCTACTGCCTGTAAAATATTAGGGCTTAGTTCTACAGCAGCTCAGAAGTTCATCCGATCACTGGATTTATACATAACTGCAGCTTTACTCGTGAGATAAATGGAATACAGCCACCAAACCAAACCTAGCAACCATGCACTGATTTGCATAAGAGACGAGAATATCGATAGAAGAGAAAGATGAGTAATTAACTCAAAAAAATCAAAAATGTAACTGATAGTTTAAATTTGGTTTTGTGCACTACTTCTGGGTATTCAAAAAATATTTTAGATCAATGTAATTATTTGCATGCAGACAATAGCTGGCATGGCCTTTAGTAAGCTTTGTGCAAGTGGCATCAATGCATGTGAAAAGATGGAACCCTTCAATAGCTATATAATATATTATTCTAATATTTAAATATGTAAATATCTTATTGGCTTGTCAACCTTCTCTAATTTTTCAATGCACTAAGGGTTCAGCTTAAAGCCCGGGCATTGATTTGTTTTGCATCTTAAAGGGTATGTAGCCTGTCCTGCCTATAAAGCCAGATATTTTCAAATTATTGTTCAGTAAAGCCGTGAGGTTTTTTTTTTCAACAGTCCACCATAGTCTATTTTTAATTTCCTGTAGTTCCTTAGGGCCACAACAACAATGTAAAAGCTAATGGCATTTGTAACTCTCAGCAAAAAATGTCTCCAAAGTAAAAATAATTTTCTATGAACTATGTCATAACTGCATTTTGCTTCTCAGATGCCACATAATGTCTCACCAACATTCATGATCCTCAGGCCAAAGTAATATGATGGAACAATCACCACCCAAAATATAAAGTAAAAAAAAAATACATTACATTAAAATTGACGTATATTGCTGTTTAGTTAGTGACTTTTGCATGAATAAAATCTGGAGTATATTGCATCACATTGCTTTAATATTTGCAAGGATAATATGTGGTGAAAGTATTAAGCTAGGCACATAATCTGTTATAATCAGCAGTTAGTATTCTGTTTGTGCATGTGAACTAGTGTACGTTTAGGGAAGGTGAGTCAAAAGTGATAGTTGATGGAGATACGTAAAGGTGTGTGGAACAGGATGTACAACATTACACAGACTACCTCTTCTTTCATGTGCAGCACTTCCTATCACTGCTTATAAATATTCATTTACAGGACAACAATAAAGCACATTTTAATATAACGATTGCTATTTTGTTTTATCAGGTGGCCTGCTGATGAAACAGAACGCATGCTTTGGTTTTCTTCTCATGTTCCTTTCGGTTTCAAAAATAATAAATGCATATTAAGTATATGTAGGACTCTGCAAGAAAAAATTAAGAAACAATTAATAATGGCTTAATCAGTTTGTGAGGGCTGCTTTACCATGGTGCTTTGTGATTAGGGCTGACAAACCAGAACATTCTCCTAGTCCAAATTAAAGCCATTTTTATCAAACAGTCCAAGCTCTTTCCAAATAAAAATGTTGTAAAAAAAGCTGTATTGTGCTACATCGCTACTACTAGCCTTACAAACCACAAGGAATTATAAACCAGACCTATTTTAAATGTTGCTTATAAATTCATATTTGCTTAGAGCTAGCTGAGGGTGTAAGAAGAGAAAAAAGCCTTTGCAGCAAATTTAGGATTCTACCAATAAAATCTTTATCATGGAGTGTGTTCCCCCACCCATTCAAGCATTCTTTTTGAATCATTTTAAATGTTGTACATTATATTTAGAGCTTCTGTACCAGCCCAAGTCAACGACAGCCCTTTAGCAGTAAAGATCTGTGTCTCAAAAGATGCCCCAGTAGCTCCTTCTTTTCTGCTGCACATGCTCTGTGCTGCTGTCACTGAGCTTAGTAACCATCTCAAAATATACAGTACACATAGAATAGAAATGTCACAATATAAGGCTGATTAGTAATTAATACAATAATTACTACATGGCAGCAGAGAAAACATGTAGCATCAGCTTATATTACAGGCCAACCTCATTTTCTCATTTTTAACTTGTGACAACTCCTAAGCTCAGCTTCTCAACAGCTGCTCAGAGCCCACTGAGCATGTGAGTGTCCAAGATGGCGACCCCCTGTGACAAGTTTTAAGTTCTGGATAATTGCTGCTATTGAGAAGCTGAAACTTTACACTAATGCAACAGGTTCAGTAGTATATAAAATATGGCAGTTGTAGGGTTTAGCAATCCTTTAATAAAAAAAATGATTTGGGGGCCCTGCATATCAATTTAATAGGAGAGCATTAAAGTACATTTTGTTCATATCAGCCCAGAGGTAGGTGTTACTTGTGCAATGTTCCTTTGTTGCAATGTTATTGGCAATTATACAAAGGACTAATATTTTGTTTAAATCTTCCCAAAAACATTGGAGCATGTTGCAAGGATGTAAAGAATCATCAAAAGTTATAGTGTCCTTTTTGTTTCATGAAAGTAATGTAACTAAAAGAGCAAAAACAAATTATTACTATTGATCCTATAATTTAAATAAAACAAACATATTCATTTCTACCTTAATTTGGTTTCATGTGTCTTGCACACTTTTTTTTATCATTCACTAATGGCTAAACTTATGTCTTTTATCCAAGGAACAGAAAAATAATTGACTGGAAACCTAGTACGTTTTGTAGAGAAGTTAAAGAACTCCTCTTATTTTACATCATGATACTAACCGTGTATGGTGCAGGGTTGAAGGTGCCAACACAAACACCAAACAAAAATATGTTAAACACTATTCGTTAAAGGTAGCCAGAATGATGATTATTAATCATTGTTCCTGAAAGAACCCTGTGGATGCCAGTTAGCAGGGTGAATTAACTAAGAAGTTGATTATTTCTCATATTTATGTTATCATGGCTGCAGCCTTGCTACAAATTGTGACCTGGTCATTGAATTTAATACCCAGGTGTTTTTAGTTATATTGAATGTTAAGTAGTTATTAGACAACACTGCTTGTGCCATTCAAAGATATTGCTTGAAAGCAAGCACTGATTTTTTCTCCATTCAATACATCAAAACATACTTGCAGGACGTCTATGATATTGCATGTTCCTTCCACTATTTCCTACTACTTCTCCCTTGTTTATCCCCACAAACCCTCCCCTGGTGTGCCACTTTCTTCACGCCAGTAACACATAGCATCAAATAAACTCTACAGAGTAAAAAGAAGGGATTGGTCTATAAGGCTCCTGATGCTTTCCTTTAGTCAACTCTACAATAGAGCAGGACAAGGCCAAGGGCAACTCACAAAGGGGTACAAAGCAAAGAGACAGAGTGTCAGAAATTTAGAGGCCGTTCACCAAGAATGATGGATTGTGGGTGAGAGGATGCTCCATGCGGCACAGCCTCTGAATCATATGAAACCAAGCACTCAGTAACTCGCTCATTCTAAGGATATAACGGTCAGCTGAATGTCATTCTGAGACTTTGCTTCTCGTAGGGATCTTCACTTCAATCCCAGCCATTATCCTTGATCATGTGAGCTAATTCAATGATGTATTTTCCTTCTTTATACTTCTGGCTGCTTTCAAATGCATGTTCCTAATAAATTAAAAAGAATATGGCTAGTAATTGTTGCAAACAAAAAAAAAAACCCAATATATGGTTTGATAGAGAAAGAATGAACTAGTTCAATATGTTGTTGTTATGGCTTAAGCTCATCTTCACAAACTACAATATAAGTGTAAATATTTGAGGGTTCGCGTTAGGGGCAGATTTATAAAGGATCGAATGGTAAATTCAAATTTTCAAAAAAAAAATTTGTGTCAAAACTCACACAAATTCTAATTTAAAAGCACCAACTCGAATGTAAATTTGAGCCTGAGATTTATCACAACTCGACCATGGAAACAGCTCTAATTCAAATATTCTTCACCTATAACCTGGCAAATTTAAATTCATATTCGAACCAAATACGATTTGCACTTTTGGGTCATTCCTATTCGATGGTCAAATTTTTTCATAAATAAAGTCCCATTCAAGTTATGAGTAAATTTGCATTTATTGAAATTAAAAAAAAAATCACATCCGTTCGAAATTCGATCTTTGATAAATCTGCCCCTTAGTGTGTTAAATTTTCACTTTCCTCCATTACCCTTGTTTTATTTGCCACCCACCCATTTAGTTTCACCTACAATACCATATATAAACGTGTATACAATCGATGAATTCCACTTATAACAACATGTTGGAAACAAGCTAAAGGCACAGATCACTGGCCACCAATGTCTCTATGACTCTGCCCTAGTGAGTTGCCTCTGAATGCTTCATTGCATACTATTTATTCCCAGTGTTGGTAGCTGATACCTACATAACTATTTTATTTTTTTTTAGATTCGAAAAGCATGTACTGCCACAGGCAGTTTATGAAGGTCTGGCAAGAAATGACTGCATATGTTCCCTTTAGCTATATAAACATAGCAGATATTTGTAGGTTGCTCATATGCTACTAAAATTGCTGTTTGGTACTGTAGGTGCAGTAACTCAAGGCAACTAATAAGATATATTTAAACAGGTGACCAGTTAATGCTTACTACTGATTGGTTGCTATAGGTAACTAGGCCCGAAGCAAACCTTTTATTACATAACCCTAATACTGTTTTAAATATGCATACTGCTAGATGATATAGAAGGTAAAAAATAGCTTAAATGTTACACAATACACAAGACAAAATGGTTGACAGTATTACAGGAAATATGCTGCAAGGTAAGTTATGTACACTTTGATACATTAGCAAGTTCTTAGGTGCAATATACCTTTCTATTAAGAAGCATGCTTGACAAACAATGCTTACATATTTCCAGCCCAGTGTTGTTTTGCAGTTTTCACAGTATATGTCTGCCACCGCATGTAGCCCAGTAAGTAAAACACGTTCTTCTGCAGGCCCACAACCTACATTTACACTACATGTGGAAAGAAGACAGCTACGTATTAGCCAGTGTGAAATAATCAACTGCCAATATCCCTGGGAAAAATATCTGGAAACTGATATGATGATCATTAAAACTAAAATTGACTTCATAGGTGCATTTACTAACTGGCATCAGCACTGTATTTAGGTCTAATACCACCCTTAGCACCGGACTGTGTACCCTTAGCTTGAGGAAATGACATCACGCTTAACGGCTGTGCCGTAAATTTGTTAAAGTGCTATGACCAGGCATTTTACAAAATATCAGTTCAAAGATGATTGCTGAACTCTTAAAGGGGTTGTTCACCTTTCAGTTAACTTTTAGTATGATGTAAAAAGTGATATTTGCAACTGGTTTTTACTTTATATTATTTGTGGTTTTTGAATTATTTAGCAGTTTTCCTGTGTGCAATTTCAGCAATCCGGTTGCTAGGGTAAATTCATGCGTTGATTTGAACAAGGGACTGGAATATGAGTAGGAGAGGGCCTGAAAAGAAAGATGAGTAATACAAAGTAATAAAAAGTACCAATAACAACACATTTGTAGCATTTGTTTTTAGATGGGGTCAGTGACTCCCATTTGAAAGCTGGAAAGAGTGAGAAAAAGAAGGTAAATAATTCCAAAACTATAAAATAGAAAAAATCAAGACCAATTGAAAAGTTACTTAGAACCAACCATTCTATAAAATACTAAAATTTAACTCAAAGGTGAACTACCCCTTTAAACACATAGGGACACATTTACTATTGGTCGAATATCGAGGGTTAATTAACCCTCGATATTCGACCGCCGACGTAAAATCCTTCGACTTCGAATATCGAAGTCGAAGGATTTACAGCATTTCCTTCCTTCATACGATCGAAGGAAAAACCGTTCGATCGGACGATTAAATCCTTCGAATCGAACAATTCAAGTAGCCAATTTCGATGGTCGAAGTAGCCAAAAAAATACTACGAAATTAGAAGTATTTTTTATTCTAATCCTTCACTCGAGTAAATGTGCCCCCTAGTAAAGAACTACATTCATCTGCTTAGAGCACTTGACATTGAGGCTTCCTGGTAGGGATTGCTAACTAAGAACATGTTAAGTGGAAGGCAGGACAAGACTGGCTACTAGTGCACATGCTCCTTGTTGTCTTTGACACTCAGTGGCATATTTACTACTATATTGCAAATGAAGTATGTTTAGCATAAGTAAAACTTTGCCACAGCATCGAAAATTTACTAAATGGAGAGTACAAGTTTTGGTGATTTTGCATTTTGGCAAACTTTGCATTGGTGAAATTTCATCCACCTTTCTCTACATTGGAGAATATTTTGGGGTGTGCTGTGCCCCCTTATTTATAGATCCACTTGAGAAGTGCAAGCAGTCAGATGAAAACAGTATTTGAACCTGATCTTCCAGATGTTAGTGATCTGGAAAGCCCATCTGCCAAAGATCATGACTAAGTTGTTTGCAGCAGGAAAGATATGTTAGATGAAACTACTTATAAATGGATTCCTACCTACAAATACATTGAAATAAAAAGAATAAAGCATATTTGTAAGACATCAACATTATGGCTTTGCAGGTTCTCCTTTAAAATCCAAGTAAGTGTTGAAAACATGGAAATGTGTTCGATACTCACACTGAGTTGAATAGATAAGCTCGACCTTGACTTCCTTGAAATGACTGCAAGAAAACAGAGACATATACTGTAAGATATCAAAAGCATATCTATATATGCTATATATCTACTATATATTATATAGGGTACATATCAATTTGGTATATGTAGGTTGAAAGTCCAAGAAAATTGGTGGCATTAGCTGAATGCTGACCTCACCTGTGAATGTCCTTTTTCCAGACTAGATTAGAGCAAGGTTTAAATTTGTAGCATTACTCTGTAAAGCAGACCTGTCCCACTAGGGGCTGTTGGCCTGATGTGTCCCTCCATAAAATTTTGGATAGCCCACAGTCTACTCAAGGGCTCCTCTAAAATACATTGCAATGTGCGAATAATCCATTTGATCTAAAAATCATATAGGTTTCCACACAATGTTACAGAGTTTCAATTTTGCTTACTTTGTATTAGTACTAAAATTCTTTATCTCTGTTTTTCATAGAAATAGTTATAAACTTTCAGAATAAAAGCGAATGACCCTGACATTCAAAGCTCTTCATAACGCTGCCCCTCCCTCTCTGAACTCATCCCTAGATACTCACACAACCGCTTAATACTCTCCTCTACTGACCTGCTCCTCAACTCTTCTCTCATTACCTCCTCACACACTCGCATTCAAGATTTTGCAAGGGCTGCACCCCTCCTCTGGAATTCTCTCCCCCAGTCTGTCTGACTTTCTTCCAACCTTTCTGCTTTCAAAAGATCTCTTAAAACATACTTAGAGAAGCCCACCCTCACTCTGTTTAGCTACCAAATGCAATACCATATGCTACATCTCTTAAGCTTATTTCTGATCTTGCCCACTCCCACAACTTGTGTTTCATTCTTTTCCCCTTTAGATTGTAAGCTCTTTTGCACAAGGCCTCTCACCTTTTTTACCGGTACTGGTTGTTATGTATGTAACTCTGTATGTTATATGTATGTAATTCATGTGATTTCTTTTGTATAAGCACAACCATTTTACAGTACTGAACTCTAAAAATACATGTTAATAATCATAATAAAAAGTATATATATATATATATATATATATATATATATATATATATATATATATATATATATATATATATATATATATACCTGTATATGAAAGAAGTGTTTATATCAATTGCAGCCTTTTATAAAGACCCACACTACAGATGAAATCCACTTATACTGTTTTCTTAAAAGCTTCCCGCCTTCTGAATTAAATGCAAGTAATAAAAGCACTCTTGAGAAGTTCAATGGCGTGTGTCTCCATTACCCTTAAATGTTCTGTAAAAGCATTTAGGGAGCAACACCCCTGAGAGAAGTTAATCACACACGCTGATTTAGTAGTGAGACTAACCCCTGGAGATTAGGGCTCTATTATTTGCCAAGAGTGAATATGCAGAAGGTGAACATATAGAAAAGAATACTTGTGTGGGGTTGACTCTGGGGAAAAATAGGGCAGAAAGCACTGGCATACAGGAAAGGTCCACAATCTCCCACAGACAATTTATTGATATGTAATTTCCTTTCATATCTGTAGCGCCATAAATAATGGTTATTTCACTTAAATTATGCTTGGGAGAAACAATCTGAATAATAAAAACTCTGTGCTTGTAGGTTGCAGACAGACCGATGAAATCATAATGACTGAAACCATCAGTCACTGGCAGCATGCCGGCCAACAGGGAATCAGCTGGCAAATGAGCAGAGAGGTTACAATCCACATTGTGCTGTCTCATCTCCCAGCACATGGAAACTGCAGTGAGTTCATCCCAGAAGCAAGTTTGCTGATGCTAGTGTATATTGATGTTAATGCCCCCCTTCTTGACAACAGTCCCATTTTACTGCTGTAGCAAATAGGGGGTTTCTAGGAATGGGGCATGACTGGTCAGGCCAAAGTCATATACAGACTGGTTCACCTTCAAGTTAACTTTTAGTATGTTATAGAATGGCTAATTCTAAGCAACTGTTTCAGTTGGTCTTCATTATTTATTTATTTTTATCTTTTTTGAATTCTTTGCCTTCTTCTTCTGAATCTTACCAGCTTTCAAATGGGGGTCCCTGACCCCATCTAAAAACAAATGCTCTGTAAGGCTACAAATGTATTGTTATTGGTACTTTTTATTAATCATATTTCTATTCGGACCCTCTCATATTCATATTCCAGTCTCTTATTCAAATCAATGCATGGTTGCTAGGGTCATTTGGAGCCTAGCAACCAGATTGCTGAAACTGCAAACTGGAGAGCAGCTGAATAAAAAGCTAAATAACTCAAAAAACCACAAATAATAAAAAATGAAAACCGAGTGCAAATTGTCTCAGAATAGCACTGGCTACATCAGGGGTGTACAACCTTTTGACTTCCCTGGGCCACATTGGTAGAAGAAAAGTCTTCTGGGGCCACACTCAAAATACACAGACACACTAACGCTAGCTTTTGATGTATTTTATTGTAAAAGTAAAAGAAAAGAGGGTATCATAAACCTAGTGGGATTTTTGACATTGTGTTTGAGAAGCTAATGTATCAATATCTGGTTCAATGGAAGTAGTTGCAATTCTCAGTGAATTCTCAAGGTGCTAATTAGATAATTTGGTTCTAATTTTACTCTTAGGGGGTTATTTATAAAAGTCCGAATTTATCTCAGTATTTTCTGCTACAAACTTCAATCAAATCTGGTCAGTTTTTTTTTTTTTATAATCTCTTTTATTTTTCAAAATTAGATTCATTTACAGAGAATAATGTAAATATCATTTACAGTACAGAACATTTCAACTGGTTCACATCAGTACAACTTCATTCAGTATAACATACTTCTAACGCATTGTTTTACTCAAGGTTGTAGAAACACATTCCATGGGGCCCAAATTTGTGTATGTTTCTCAACCCTGTCTTCTAATAAAGCCGTTAAATACAACAGATTCTGTGTTTGGGTAATTTTTGCAATTACGGCATGAACATCTATAGTGTGTTGCAGCCAGTGTTTCGCCAAATTGGTTCGTGCAGCAGCTAGAATTTGTCCCATCAAGGTATTCTGGAGCTTCGTGAGGCCTTTGGATGGGCAGGCTAAAAGAGTCGTAGTGGCCTCAGGGACTATATGCGTATGAAATACTCGCTCAAGTAGGCTATAAACTTCTGCTCAATATTGCTTTGCCACAGGACATGTCCACCAGATATGCAGATAATCCCCAACTGCTGTACAACCCCTGAAGCAAGAATCGGGAGTGGAAGGATCAAAGCGATGTTTCCTTGCCGGTGTGAGGTGCCAACGCATCAGTACTTTATATGTAGATTCTTTAATGGCAGTATTAGGGGATATCTTAGAAACAGTATTCTAGATTAGTGACCATTCTTGTTGAGATATAGAACGCCCCAAATCTTTCTCCCAATCCAGCATATAGTTAAGGGGCTTTTCCACATCTGTGGAGACTAAATATTTATATAGTAAAGAAATAGTACCCTGCAGTTTCCCAGTTCGTTGAGAGCAGGTTTCTAACAGAGTTGGGGGTCTAGACTTGAAGGAGGGGTCAACTGAACGAATGAAGTGCAGTAACTGTGAATATCTATAAGTTTCGCTCTCTGGCATAGATTTTACAAATTGTAAATACTGACAGGGTCGGACTGGGGGGCCCAGGGCCCACCGGGACTGGTGTCCAGGGCCCCCCTCTGGCCCCCGCTACCTACTTGATTGTAGACTCGCCGCTCAGGCGGCGCATCGCGCATGCGCAAACGGCGCTTGACGCGCATGCGCAAATGCAAACGGCGCTCGGCGCGCGTGCGCAAACGGCGCTGCGATGCGCCGAAATTTTTTTTATTTTTTTAAAAACTATTTGGGAGAGGGGGACTGGCCCGGCGGGGGCCCACTAGGGTCGGGGCCCACCGGGTATTTTCCCGGTATCCCGCCGGGCCAGTCCGACACTGAATACTGAAATGATTTAACACCCATAGTCAGTAACATATCTTGTATTCTATTGATGCCATTTGCTTTCCACCATTGAAACGCCGGAGTAGCATAGCCAGGGGGAAAAAGCGGGTTATTGTGTAATGGAGTGAGAATACTATGAGATCCAGCCGGTTGAAATTTCCCTCGGCTGTCATGCCATGTCCAAATGGTGTGTTTCAATACAGAACTAATCACGGGGACTGACTTAATTGGCGTTTTATCTGCCCAGAGATAAAATGACAGGTCTGTGGGATGTGTTAAAAGCGTCTCTAACTGGACCCATCTATTCTCATGAGGCGATAGATGCCATTGCGTGGTCTGGGAGATCCTCGCGGCCTTATAGTACAACAATAAATTAGGTAACCCCAGACCACCCTGTAGTGGAGGCCTGTGCATAGTTCTCTTATTTATACGTGGTGGTTTATGGGCCCAAATGAATCTGTTAATTTGAGTTTGAAGGTAATTAATATCTTTAATCTTAATCGCCACCGGCAACGTATTATTGTAGGTATTAAGGTAATTTTTACTGAGTGGATTCTCCCAAACCACGATATAGCGTACCTGGACCACTCTTCAAGGAAATCTGGTCAGTTTTTTTGCGCTTTTTTATTATTATATTTTCTCGAAATTTTGCTTTGTAGGAAAAAAAACGGATTTTCACGTTTTTTTCTGATTTTTCATCCGATTTTCACAATTTTTTTGGATTTTTCACCCGACAACTCTGCTTTTTGCCTGAAAACTCTGAAAGTTTTGGGGTATTGCACGAAACTCATCAAAAAATCATTGAGACTTCTCCCATTGACTTATATTCAACCGGACTTTTCCAACCACAGGGTTTAATAAATTCCAAAGAATCCGTGATTTTTCAAAAGTCTGATTTAATACAAAAATTCGAAGTTTACTAATAACCCCCAAGTGTGTTCATTCTTGAAATAAGTTGCTCACAAATGTAGGTGCTGCATATATCCCTAGCATAGCGGGCAATACTGCTGAAGAATACTTACTTGCCTTTGTAAGTAACCGAACCCTCACTTGTGAACCGCTTTTCCTGCTCTAAAAAGCCACACACCGCACATCCCATGTAAAATTTAAACCACACATACACACAATTATCGGCCGTGTACATACGCGCTCTGTGCATGACATTGCAACATAACATTTCCTGGATTGGCGGAAGTTCAAGTTGGGCTGCATTCATATCCATCCTGGGCCGCATGCGGCCCTCGGGCCGAAGGGTGGACACCCCTGGTCTACATCATACTAAAAGTTAATTTAAAGGTATGAGATCCATTATCCAGAAACCCATTATCCAGAAAGCTCTGAATTACGGGAAGCCCATCCTCCATAGGCTCCATTTTATTCAAATAATCCACATTTTTAAAAATTATTTCCTTTTTCTCTGTAATAATAAAACAGTACCTTGTACTTGATCCCAACTAAGATGTTATTAATACTTATTGGAGGCAAAACCAGGCTATTGAGGTATTTAATGTTTAAATGATTTTCTAGTAGACTAATGGTATAAAGATCCAAATTACAGAAAGATCTGTTATACAGAATACCTCAGGCTCTGAGCATTCTGGATAACAGGTCCCATACCTGTACTATTAGGTACTTTTACTGAGGCTCTTATTTACCACTAGAACATTACCTTATAGTAAATTACAATGCTTCCTTGATACAGGCACAGGTATACAGGTATAGGATCCATTATCTGGAAACCCACTATCCAGTAAGCTCTGAATTATGCGAAGGCCATGTGCTATAGACTCCATTTTAGCCAAAGAATTCAAATTTGTAAGAATGCTCTCCCTTTTCCCTGTAAAAACAGTACCTTGTACTTGATCCAAATGAAGATATAATTAATCCTTATTAAAGACAAAACAAGCCATTAGGTTTATCTAATATTTTTTTTTTTTTGCAGATTTACGGTATTAAGTTCCAAATTACGGAAAAATCCATTATCCAGAAAGCCCCAGGCCCCAACCAGTACCACCAAACATGAAAAAGACAAGCTTTACCGTTGGTTTTATAATGAGGGGGACATTTCAGTACAGTAAATATAATTTGCAGCACATTTACTTGGAAGGAAATTAGGGTGGGTGCTACACAGAGGGGCACTCTGCAACATTTTTTAGAACATAATTGTTCTAACTGTATTTAGTTCTTGTCCTTTTGAGAATCAATTTTGTTTGATACTGTTATCTTTTATTCTGCTTATATTTTAATAAATGAATTCCTTTATTTTACAACACTAACAATAACAGAATTTCTATTCCTATGGTAACCTACTATGTGCCTTTGGAAGTTTTACTTTTGGTTTCGAATTAGGTAAATTGATTTCTGACAGAATCAGTAGCCGGCAGGCACCAATTCTCCTTGTAGTCACATGCAGTCTCTGATCACGTCTGAGCTTGTGTGCACTGCTGAATGCTGCTGTGGCTGACCACATTGCAGGTGAAATTGGCCCAGAAATGTGCAAGCAAGCAAAGCTTTGATTGTTTTATTAGTTGATAAAATACTGCTCCTTATATGAAAAACGTGGGAATATAAAACTCAAAAGAAATATTTAAAACCGGCAGTTCGAAAAATTATACAGAATTTTTGAAAGTGGAGTAAATGATTTTCAAATGGTTGAACTGGCCCTCCTAGAGGGGATATTCTTGAATATATTTTGGATATCCCTATAACTATAGCGGGCCGATACATTTATGTTTTTATTAATCAATAACCATATTATGGGTCTGATATTTTAACCTAAAGAGGGGTGCCTGGACACCAAATCTGAAGACCTCTTGAGAACTCCCACATAACTGAAGCAGCTATCAAAACAAGCCTTCATAAGGCAACGGACACGCCAGTCATTGCTGGGCAACAACTGCCTTCAAAGCACTATTCACCAAAGCCTGAAATGGGAGGCTACACCTGTGTGTGTAACGCTAACTTGGGCTAGGCTGACCAAAAGTAGTTAATGTCCAGCTAGTGATTAGAGCATGGGTTACATGTGACTCAAACACTTGAGGCTAGGGCCTTTGCTAAGTGGAAGATTTCAGGAATGGTGTAGTATTACTACAACTTTCAGGCTACTGTGCAGTAAAAATAGGAAAAATGGTCGCCAGGAGGTTCTAATGGTGAAACAAAGGAGTAAAAAGTTTATTTGTTCTAGATAAGTGACCCACAGGTTTACTTACAGTCATGAGGTATATGCAAGTAGTATTAGCAGAGCTGAGACAGGTTGGATTACACAGCTGAGGAATGTGACTCCCATAAGGCATTGTAATTGAGTAGTAATAAGGAATCCCAAGCAGATGTACCTTGAAGTGGTCTGCATCCCACCCAGTTGAGTGGTCAGGGAGAAGGATTCTAAGCTTGATGCCCGATCCACTGTGGTCCCTTCACTAAAGGCAATCTATGAGCCTTGGGAAGCTACTCCCTGCTACAGATCCTTGATGGACCACAAAGCTGCTCCTGCTATCTGTACTCTCTAACTTAGTTAGATTCTCCTAGAGAGTCTATGACAGATGTAACCTGTACCTAACTAACCTTGTTCACAGGGTTCCCTGGTCCCGACTCAAACACTAGAGGTACTGGTCCCTCTAGGCCGGGCAATGGCTTTACTTGACCTTGGTGTACCCAGGCTCAATGGGAACAAGAACAACCAGTTGATCAGGACTAGTGATGGGCGAATTTGCGCGATTCGCTGTCAGCAAATAAATTTGCGAAACGCCCATGAAAATTTGCGGCAAAAAAACGAGACGCCAGCACCATTTCGCAAATTTTTCACCATTTCGCGAATTTTTCGGCGAAGCGAAACGGCACAAATTCACCCATCACTAATCAGGACACCAGCAGTCAAAGAGGAAGATCCACCCCTTTCCAAACACTATATTGAAGTGTGGTAGGAAGTGGTCATTACACCTCTTGGCCAATAACTGGATAGGTGAATATAACACTAGATACATGGGCTTTTACCCAGCAACTAGGGAAAAGGAGGCAGGGTAGGGAATTGAAGCCATAGGGGCATATTAACCCTATGGGTCCCTACATGTGTGTCAATGCCAGTTTATGTGTGTGTATCTATGTCTGTGTGTAAAATTAACTGTATGGGGCCGATTCACGAAATTCGGGTGAAGGGTTAGAATAAAAAAAAATTCGAATTTCGAAGTATTTTTTGGGTACTTCGACCATCGAATTGGTTAAATTCGATCGAATTCGATCGAATTCGAACGATTCGAACGATTAGAAGTAAAAATCGTTCGACTATTCGACCATTCGATAGTCGAAGTACTATCCCTTTAAGAAAAACTTCGACCCCCTACTTCGGCAGCTAAAAGCTACCGAAGTCAATGTTAGCCTATGGGGAAGGTCCCCATAGGCTTGCCTGTGATTTTTTGATCGAAGGATTTTCCTTCGATCGTTGAATTAAAATCCTTCGAATCGTTCGATTCGAAGGATTTAATCGTTCGATCGAACGAATAATCCTTCGATCGATCGATCGCAGGATTTGCGCAAAATCGTTCGACTTCGATATTCGAAGTCGAACGATTTTAGTTCCCAGTCGAATATCGAGGGTTAATTAACCCTCGATATTCAACCCTTCGTGAATCGGCCCCTTAGTGTTAATATGTGTAAGGGCAGCTGTGTTTAAGAATGTCTTACAAACGGTGTGTGTTATAGAGACTATAATGAACCTGTGTATAGCTGTGTAACTACATTCATTATTCAATCTTATAGGTACGGTTGGGCTGTGAGTTTTGCCTACAGTTCCTTGTCCCACTGCTCCATTGAATCCCCCACCAATCCATGGCCTCACTCTATTCACTCTCCTCTTTTACCCTTTCCTTTCTGATTCTGCTGAGTTACCCCCACACTCACCTTTCTCCCCCATCACCCCCATCTCCTGCTCCTGTCCTGTATCTAACTAATTGTTTCTTTTTGGATGTTTTTTAACCCTTCTGCCACTCTGGGTACAAAGCAGCTTTCCCCTATTGAAACAGAATGTATAAACATAGATTCTTTACTCGTGACATTTCCTTGGGCACAACCTCTTCCTGCTGTTATTCTACTTTATGTACAGTAGAACTCCCATTTTATTTTTTTCAGGGGACCAGAAGAAATGGTGTAAAGTCAGGGAAATGTATTATGCATTAAATATATTGGTGGGACCACAAAAAATGGTATTACATATGGAAAAACGTAAAACTAGGGTAAGTAAAATGGAGGCTTCACTGTATATATCTAGAGGGAATACCATTCTACAAGCCACTGGCTAGCAATTGTGCTAAAAATGTAGAAAAGACCAAGTGTTGTCCTGGCAAACAAGGAGTTGTTGTCACTAATAGAATGTCAATGCTATACATGTGCAACAGTCACTACTTTTTTAATTTTTTAATTATATATTTATAGAAAAGCTGTTAGGTTTGTGTGGAAACCAAAATATGGGTACAAGTAATTTGTGTAATATGTTTTCTTCCTAGCCTCCCCCCCCATGAAAATTTTCTACTGACGCCCATGGCAGTAGAGGTACCTTCTTTGGGAAAATTGTTTATCCTCTGCAACATACTTATTCCTTGCAGAGTTAATATAAAATGGACCATGGTATTATTTGTCACAAAATGGCATTAGGCATCACTAAAGAGTAGTTTATATGATCCAGTTATAGCTAACGGAAGAATGTAAAGAGAGCCTGTTTTAAATACATGGCAGATCTTTGGAACGAGTGATTATAATCTCTGCTTCATGCATTTGGCAAATACAGCTAAAATGGATTTATATTTCAGTTTAAAAACCTCACCAGGCCCTTAGTACACCTGTCCATATTGCAGCAGGGTTAGTTTTGTCTGTACATTCATCAGCAAAACATACTTCTGAATTCTGAATATGAACAAACTGTGTAGTGCCTTCAAGTAAAATGTTACCACTGAATGGAGTCATTTATTATTTAGGACATTTTTCCAAGGAGATACAAAATGAACCCTTGTTCTGTTGCTACATTAACTGTTGATTCCTCCACATTCCACCCTCAGATTATAGACAACAAATGTGTTTCTTGGAAGTCTGTTTCCTAAGGGGGAACATAAATTTGTTTGTGTTTAAGATCAAAACCATATTTTTCTGCTGAGTGATTTATATCGAGAAAAGTGAAACACATTTTCCCTGCACCATATAATCTCACTTTATTATTTTTTTTCACTAAATATAATGTTCACTCTTTGAAGTAACCAAAATATAGGTCTCATTTACTACTGCTACAGAAGCAATTGCTGGAGCTCTAAGAAGATACAGAATTGGAAAAAATGTGTTGCCCTCCTAAAGATTTTTTGGGCGGTCATAGCCCCATACTCCTCAAAGGGGTGGCCAGGACTAGCCACAATCAAATGAAAGTGATGGTACTACTGGGCTAGCTATGAATAAATCCAAACCAAAGGAGAAAAAAACAGAACTAGTACATAGTATTCAGACCATAGATACAAATTATCTATATATATTAACAACAAAGTACATTGGCTTGGCCATAAGTATAAAAAACATCACGCTATCACCATAAAACCATGTGTTTCAGCTGCATGACCCAGGGTCTGCAACAGGCAGGGTGATACAGGTATGGGACCTGCTATCCAGAATGCCCGGGACCAGGGGTTTTCCGGATAACGGATCTTTCCGTAATTTGGATCTTCATACTTTACGGCAGAGACACACGCCTGGCGACAAATCGCCTCTTCTTCAGGTGACTAATCTCCCTGAGCTGCCTTTCCACTGGCTAGAATTTAAATCGCCGGCAGGGTTGGCACTCGGAGCACTTTGTTTTCCAAAGTCGCCCACAGTTTCCTTGTGAGGCAACTTCGGGCGACTTCGAAAAACTAAGCACTCCGAGTGCCATCCTGCAGGCGACTTAGATTCTAGCCGGCTGGAAGGCAGTTCGGGGAGATAAGTTGCCCCAAGAAAAGGTGATTTTTTCGCTATATCTTGGTTTGGATCAAGTACAAGGTACTGTTTTATTATTACAGAGAAAAAGGAAATCATTTTTAAAACATTTGGATTATTTGGATCAAATGGAGTCTATGGGAGACTTTCCATAATTCGGAGCTTTCTGGATAACGGGTTTCCAGATAACGGATCCCATATCTGTACCTGAATTCATGCAAAAATATGCACTATTAATGACATCACTAGCAGAGAGATTAAATTCTAAATTGAAAAAAAAGTACATGTACATGGGGCAACTATGCGTGTACCAGTGTCAAGTACAACTCACACAGGGTGTCCAATACTTAATTATTATTATTATTAATTCCTACACAAAGCAATATGGTAGATGCAAAATTACAGTTCCTTTAAATCTGTATAATAAATTAGAGAATAGAAGATTTGAAATGGATTTGCCATTTAATCCCCCAAACTAACTAAGGCATTATAAACATTTACAAATGGATTATTGGGTGGATACTGCACAATTACCTTCATCTAAAGTTCATTTTTGCGGTTTCTTTTTCTTTATTAATCAATGAAAAGATCAATGATGTAATCTGGCAGTCAGATGTAACTGAAGGGAAAAAAAAAAACCTCTAAATGAGGCTGAATATAGCAAGTCCCTAGAACTAGCTGTATGCCAGTAGTAAGCACTTCACTGTAATTAACTGTATCTCGAAGAGTCATGCCCATAAATCACCACTCATTTCAGCCATGGCATAGAATTGTAATTTTCTGGAAATTTCATGTATCAGTGACTTAAAAGAGGTTTAACTGTGTGGTCAGAGGAGTAATCAAAACACACCCAAACAAATATTGTACCAAGCTGATCTCCAGAGGCACAGATCTCCCCTGTTAAAAGCTCCGATCACCTTGAGCTGGTACAGACCCCTTTAGTTCTCCTTCATGCAAGACAATATGATGCACATCAGTCCATGGTTTGAACTTTTTTTTTTGAAATCAGTTGTGGTAGATAGATACTTATACAAGATTAGCTGCAAGAAGATGTGCCCCACACAATACTGATATTTGAGAGGGGAGTTTATGTTCCGTGGCTGTTTTTGAATCTAGCAGTGGCAAGATTTAATTGACATTAAGAGAAGCCAGACTGTGCTTGCCAGTATTTGTAGAGTGGAACTGATGGAAACAGTCTAAAACGAGATCCTGTCTGGCCACTGTTTTTTCCATATTCATTTTCCATATTCTCTTACACATGGATTTTTTTGTGTGCAATGTTTACAGTTGCATTTTTTGCGTTTGTTTTTCGTTGAGTCTTTTTAAATGCAACATGCTGCATTTTTTGAGCTTGCCGCGCTCAGAATACAACAGTACAGGAGCCTGAGTTTGAATCTCACAAAAACTTGCTCAGTTGCATTTTTAACAGAACTCAAATGCATTAGATGCCTTTATACTTGCTTTTATAAGCAAACAATAAATAAACACCCATGTTTAAGAGCTCTTTTGATGGTTTGTAGCAGCTTGGGACTATGATGCCTTATGGTGGGATGAAGTTTCTTATTTAACGGCTTATCTGCCAACAGCACATGATTTCAAGGCAAATGTGCTTATTTCTGTTCTTTAAAATGACCAGCTGCATAGAAGTATTAAGATAATTTAATTCTCAGTATCTACTTTTACCTTATAATGTACAGTTATAGATGCTTAGACAGACAGTTGTATTGCTCTAACTGTGACCAATGAGCAAATCATATATGGTAGGCTGGAAACATTAAGCTTCCTTTTTATTTTTTGTTTTTCTGTGACATAAAGGCTCAATGAAAAGGTATCCCCGAAAGCCATTTTTCAAAGGGTAGCGATTATGGTGTTGGAGGAGTGGTTGCCAGGATATTCAAACAGAAGGCATCATTTGTGACCTTGTCTCTCTGCAAATATGACCATGCTGACAGAATGATGTATATAAGTGTCTATTACAGCTTCTGTGGAGCATATACAGTGGTAATGAAGAGCCTAGATACACACTTTTTTCCTGATACTTTTTTTCCTGACTGTATCACGGGGAGGGAAGAAATTGGTGGCGGCCAGCAGGTTTTCTTTAAAAGCTGCTGGAAAGTGTATGCTTTCATTTAGATATGGTGATGTCTAGCAGTGTATTACAGTGTATCTGAGAGTTCCAGGGAGTGGGTGATGGATGGGTGTCTGTATTTTGGTACAATTTCGGTGGGATCTGCAGAGATATTGTTTAGCTCTGAATCTGAATTATAATAGGCAGCAAAATATGTATAATATATACAATTGCACACAGTACAACTTATTAAACTTTTTATATGGTGATCCAGTTGAAGGGATCATACTTCACTACTTTTTACATAGACATAACTGATTCCACAGATTGAAATTAAACCATGATACTTGAACAAACCACTACCCCCCCCCTTAGGCTTACAGGGTCATGTCATCCCTTTAAAGGACTAAAGAAGTAGCTAGAAATGTTGTACATTATGACTCAGGGTTCTGTATCAGCCCAAGGCAACCACAGCCCTTCAGCAGGGATGATCTGTGTCTCAAAAGATGCCCCAGTAGCTCCCCATCTTCTTTTCTGCTGATTCACTGCACATGCTCTGTGCTGCTGTCACTTACTGAGCTTAGGGACCCACTCACAATATACAGTACACTTAAAATTGTCACAATATAATGCTAATTAGTAATTAAAGGGCATGTAAAGGCAAAAAAATAAAATCCCATTTTTACTTTCTTTAATGAAAAAGAAACCTATCTCCAATATACTTTGATTAAAAAATGTGTACCGTTTTTATAAGAAACCCGACTGTGTGCAGTGAAATTCTACCTTCATTTACGTTTGTGGATAGGAATTGTCAGATGGTCCCCAACTGCTGGGCAGGGAAACAATCATACTTATGAACAGAGGGGGAACACCCGCCTTACTTACAGCCATGCAGAACTCAAGCAGCTTTGTTTATGACGATCCCTAAGCAGCCCAGACCACACTGAACTTGTGCACTTAGTCTTAGTCTTGCAAAGATGTTTAACAAAGTTACAAGATGGTGATCCCCTGTAGCCAACTTTATAAGTATAAATTATTTGTTTGATTAGGCTTGTGGTGCAGTAAGTTCATGTTTATATTTAGTATACAAAATACAGCATTTCTAACCTTATTCTATTTTAGATTTTACATGCCCTTTAATACAGATAATTACTACATGGTAGCACAGACACCAGTGCAATTAGCATCAGAATTTAATAATCAGCCCTGTAGCATCAGCTTATATTACAGACAAACCTCATTTTCGGCTGGATTTGTGACGACCCCTAAGCTTAGCTTCTCAACAGCTGCTCAGAGCCCACTGAGCATGTGAGTGTCACAGACACTTTCCAAGATGGTGACAACCTGTGACAAGTTTAAAGTCCTGGATCATTCCTGCTATTGACAAGCTGAAATTTTAGGCTGGTGCAATAAGTTCACTATATAAAATATGGCATTTTTAGCCACATTCATTTTACAATCCTATCCTGAAATCGATATTACAGATAGGTCAGCCCCTGAACTGAATTTGGTTGCTTTCAGAGAAACAGAGCAAGTGAAGCAATACTGTCACACCCCTTCAATATCAGGGCTGACACTCTTCAACAATTCTAATAGCCACATATCCCCAAAAAATATATTGGTGCTGGAACAATTTTTAGTGAAGGGTAAAAGAAAATATAAATAGCTTTTAAAAGAACCTTGACTGAAAGAGCTAATAGAAGGTATCCTAAGACGGATTTACTTTGGCATCAATAAAATCTCAAGGTACTTTGCTAGCACCCTTGTCATCATTCATAAGTAATACAACGTGCCATTAAACTGCACAGGCAGATTAAATCATCCAGGTTTATAGCATGGACGTAGATGGAAAATCCTTAGCCTCACCATTGTTAATCTGTCTGAGTAGCATACTGTATGTCTGGGAAATACTGTAGGTCAACAAAGTTAAAATTCAGGGCCATGGGGAAGCAGTTGTGAAAGTCATTATGTACTGTCCTCAAAGCATAATTTGGGGCTGGTAGGCACTGCTCATCATCAATAGTAGCTTTCTCCAGTGCTCCAAGGAACTGTCAAAATATGACAATCATTAAGTGCCCTGTTCCCAATCAATCAGTGTTTTGCCAACCAAACTGGCCATGGCTTGAGTACCAATGTGTTTATAAACAGTTCCATCCGTTATATTTCTATTCTGTAACCTATGTTTATTTAATTATGGGAAAGAACTATGCAACATGCTGGTCCTACTGTATATAAGTAAATGAAGGTGATGGCTCTGAACCCAACCTGAACTTCTACCTGTTTCAATACTCCATATTAATACTAACACCATATTAACAGATTCTACTATTCCTGCATCACTGTCAGGATCACAGTCACATCACAAACAAACTATTTTTAGTCAATGCAGCATTAAATCATGGCATTTATCCTGGAGTGTTTTCATGGATTACTCAATATATTAAAGGGAGTTTGTGATGTACACTGTAGAACATGTAAAACATGTAACTATAGGCCTAAATGGTAACCCCAGTTGTATAACGGTAGCCATACATGCATCAGTGTACCTAGACTGCACCAGGCCCCCTGCAAAACAACTCCAAAGGTGCCAACAAGCATTTCAACTTTTCAGGTGCCTGCCCATCCCCCCCAGCCTCCTGCCCATCCTTCTTCATTCCCTTTCTCTCTCCCTGTGGACGCCCTCTTGCCCACACACCCTCTGGCCAAGTCCAGCCCCCCCCGACAATGGGGTATCTTCCTCTATAGTAATCCGACACAGGGAGGCCTATTTACTAAAACTCAACCTTTTTCTCACTCTATTAAAAAAAAGGATTAGACCAAATTCCCAAACCTGAATTCCCTTAATTAACCAATAGCTATTCTTGAAAAAAATTGGGGCGAGAAAAATATACAACAAAAGTCATGCAACAATCCCAAAAGTGCAAATTTTTCAATTCAACGCTCGAATCGTACAACTTTTTCAAGTTATCGGGACAACTCAAATTTATCGACTTATCAACAAAAACCAGAGCAAACAGCCCAAAACTATTTAGAATCCTGAAGGTAAAAAACATGTTCCATTTCTTAAAAGGACACCAACCACTAACTTCTACATGATTTTAACAGGTTTTAGCTGGAGTATTTTCGGATTGAAATTTTTAGCACCTTCAAGAGCATAATAAATTTTGAAATATTCAAGTTTTTCCCCTTTAAAAACTTGACCAGATAAATTTGAGGTTCATGTTTTACTGGTTATTCTCTTCAGCAAATGTACAATTACATAATCTATTTTGCTGCATTATTATGGCTATACATATGTGAAACATTGTTACTATATTTCATAACCTGAAATATGTAAGTCAGCAATTTGAAACAACCATCATCTGCCCTTCCACTCGAGGCGATTGAGATTCAAATGATCTAGCATTGTTTACATAAATAAGATTGTTTATGTATGGCTGTAGAAGGGTCCACATGTGCATAGCAGAAAAACGACATGCTGCTTAGAAGACATAGGTTTTAGCAATAAAGAGGAGATAAAATGTGGTCTAATGTCATTCTTGGGGGCAAATTCACTAACCTCCGAAAATTCGCCAGCGACGGCTTCGCTCACAGCGCAACACTTCGCCAGGTGTAGATTCGCCTGGATAACGCTAATTCACTAAAATGCGAAGTTGCGTCCAGGGTGCCGAACGCTGGCGAAGTTGCGTTATCGTTACTGCGCCAAGCAAAGCAAAGTTACGATAGCATTGGCTAATTTGCTTACGGTGGGAAGTTAAAGTTCAATGGACGTATATGTTGCAGCAAATACATTACACTACACAATCCCAGGGAACCTTAATAAAATAGAGCCCACTGTATAGTTTAAGTGCCATATGTTAGGCAATGTAGGGGGGAAGCCGGTTACCCCAAAAAAAATTTATGCTCTTTTGCAGCCTATCACCCTGAAAAAAGGAAAAGACGCTAGCGTTTTTTGGGGGTTAGAAAAATGTTCAACTATTTTTTTAGGAATGTCTATCTACTCTATTGCACTTTGTCTGGTCTGAGGTGGCGAAGGCAAATCTGCCGCAAGAGGTTACGTTCATTAAAATCCGCATCTTAGTGAATTTGCGTAGTTACATCCATTCGCCAGAGCGCAAATTCGCCTGGCGTTAGGAATCGAAGTACCACTAGAGTTTCTCCTTCACTAGCGAAGTTACGCCAGCGAAGTTAAGCCAGCGATGGTTAGTAAATCAGCGAAGTTCCGAAATGACGTCACGCTGGTGAATTTTCACTTCGCCCTTTAGTAAATTTGCCCCTTGGTTCTGTACAAACCAGCAGGATGAACATTTTTACAAATAAGACTACTGCCACACATTTTGGTGCAGAAATGTGAGCGTTTGCATTTCAGCACCAAAATATGCTGCATATGGGCAAGGAATGGGCTATTTCTCGTTGTGGGAGTGGATTCTTGGCCTGCATCTGTTATGCATGGCACACTAGCCTTAGGGCTCATTTACCGGTGCAAAATACACAACACCATATTTTTTGCACCCTGCATTAATGAGCAGTTGGTTGGGTTGAGGAAGTCCCCCCTCCTGCCCCCTAAACTGAGTGTCAGTCACACACACAAGTTATGGCTGGTGCAGAGTCAAAGGAGCCCTGTATGTAGTGCCTTCCCCACGTTAGGCATAAAGGACAATGATTGCTTGTGCCCACTGCCACTGTGTCCGTGCCTCGTACCTAGGGTTGCCAACTTTTCTAAAAACGTTTACCGCCCGGTGGGGGGTGGGAACAAAAGGGGGCAGCCTGTGGTGTAAAAGAGTCACACACACAGTGCCACAAAAGGGTGCGGCGCAACACGCGCGATGGCCAGAAGCCTAAAAAAAGAAAGGGTAAGTACTGAGCGAATTAGGGGCGGGCCAATGGCTCTTTCTTAAGGGTATTACTAATTACCGGCAACTATATTGCCGGTAAATTTGTAATACTGGCCCCGGTTATGCATGGCACACTAGCCTTAGGGCTCACTTACCAGTGCAAAATACACAATACATGGGCAGAAGCCGGCTAGGCCGGTAAAAAACCGGCCCGGTGGCAACCCTACTCGTACCAGGTTTGTATTCCAGCGTGTGCAGGGGCAGAGTGTAGCAAGACCTTGAAAGCAAGTGAATTATTTTGCACCCAAACTCACACATTCAAGGTATACTTTCGGAAATGCAAATGTCTGGTATTTATTAAGCAAAAAAAAAAACTTGAAAATTTGATTTTAAAAATACGCCATCTCATGTTTTTTCTGCTGAAATAAATGGATTGAAAAGGCATTGGCCATAGGTGTGCTCCTTCCATACAAAGTCACTGGAGGTCATGTAGAACGAATTGATCGAGTTTTTCGAGACACAAACGCAAGGTTTTTTCCCTGTCGTTTTTCATAGGGATTTTTTCAGAAATACCCAAAATTCGAGTTTATTCAAGGAAGAAAAACCCTCACACAACAACAATTAAATCTGCCCCTTATTCTGCAGGAGCATACACAGCTGGGACTAGTCAAGTATCGGCTTCAACTGCGCATGTTCCTGAGGCTTTGTGTTGGCAAAGAGATCCAAAGGAGTTGTGAATGGAAAAAAGATGGCACCGGGGAACTCTGCTACTTTGTTCTGCATTTTAGACTCAGGGGCAACTTTCTATGCGGGGAGTGAGAGGTGGGGGTCAGATGGAAGGCAGCTAAGCTGGACTGGTGTTCCTAGAGGTTTAGTTCTCCATAAGTACAAGAATAAAACTATTTCTTCAGTATTAGGAAACAGCACCATATAAGTCTGAATAAAATACATCAAAAGAAATCATATTTATTGAAAATAAGAGGAAAGATGAAGAAAGTAACATGCAGTTGGGTTATAATCTATACATAACCTATGAAAGATCAGTTATATGAACAACCTAAAACACAAATAAAGTATAAAGCTGTAATGAATAGCAATGATGAAAATTGTGTTGAAGAGATAAAAGGATTAGTGGAATTGATTGCATGAAAAAAAACTTGTGGAGAAAACACTAATCCGCTGCCTTCCACCTGTTCAGCAAGGAAATTCACAAACACCATGTGTGACACTAGCCTAATACAAATAAAGATGTTACTTTCCCAAGGCATTAATCATTAATCTTTTGGATCTATTATATGGAAACCAATTATACTGAAGCTCTTGATAAGGGAACGCCATTTCCCAAATTTAAGCAAACAATTCAAATATATTAACGAAGTCCATATTCTCTGTAGTTATCAAACAGCTCCCTGTAATTGATGGTAACTAAGATGCGTAAATTAATATTGGATTAAGGAATAGTAATCTAATCACATGAAGACCCCTTTCCCAACTTCAGGCATTCCAGATCTCATACTGGTACATTCTTAAATTCTGAGATGGTTTATCCTTTCTTTTTTTAACACTGGGGATCAAAAAGCAAAAAACTGGCTTCTACAGCACTCTGGATACAGCAATTTCTGGAAAAAATATTATCTTTCTGCCCTGTTGATATCTGGCATGAAGCACCATTTTTACTAACCAGATAGCAATCCTACTGCCATCAAATTGATCTTATATAAAAAATTATGGACGTTAAGGATCATATATGCATTTATCTTGGGTGATTTTGGAAAAACATGGCATACAATTACTTTTACTTCATACTAATTAGCTATACCAGAAATGGATTCTCAGTCACTGTGAATTTATTCTCTTTTGATGTACCACAAATTATAACCTAATATTTTAATAAGATTAATCTTAAAACCTTCAAACCTTCTTTTGAAGATGCATTTTTAGTAAGTATGTACAACATTAAAAGCAGCAGTTGCACAGCTTTTATTACTACTGGTATATTACTACTGGTATATTAGTTTATGTATGTGTATATATATATATATATATATATATATATATATATATATATATATATATATATATATATATATATATATATATATATATATATATAGGATAGAAGGTGATGGCACTCACAGGATTTGAGTAAACAACAACTGGATAAAAAAGAAAAAAAGTTTATTGATCCAACGTTTCGGTCCCACACAAGGACCTTTTTCAAGACCGAAACGTTGGATCAATAAACTTTTTTTCTTTTTTATCCAGTTGTTGTTTACTCAAATCCTGTGAGTGCCATCACCTTCTATCCTATGTATGACTCTTTGACGCATGGGCACCCAGGTCTCGTCCTCCCTTCAGGGTGTGCGGCCCATATCTGCGGTTTTATATATATATATATATATATATATATATATATATATATATATATATATATATATATAGATATAGATATATAGTTCAGAAAATTCATATTACACACACACACACACACACACACACATATACATATATATATATATATATATATATATATATATATATATAGGACAAGCAATCCGTTTTTCAAAAACCACAGCTTTTTTACTATGGCTTTTTATCATAGTTTTAATTACCTACACTAATTAAATGATTCTTATGGCCATTACAGCATTTTGGTGCCTTTTTTGGAGAGTTTATGGGTATTTAAATAGTTGATGTATAACTTAGCACTTTATTCTTGATAAAGGCCCCAATGCAGGCCGAAACATTGGAGGCACTGTGATGTAATAGTACATTTTTGTGATTTTTGAAAAACGGAGTGCTGGTCCTCTTCGAATTTTTATTGCCAGAATAAATCGCACTCATAGGACTTATAATGGAAAAATAACAATGGTTTAATATCAACGTCCTCAGAGGTGCGTCTAACGTTTCGGCTGACTCCTCAGCCTTTCTCAAAGTGTTACAAAGTGTTTGTAGTAATTTCTTCTGGCAACTATTACTACTATCAACGAGATTGACACCCAGGCAAAATTGACAGCGATATTGTGAGTGCTGGTAGCCAGTCTACTACAATATATATATTACGGACCATCTTCCATAGCCTCCATTTTATCCAAATTTTTAAAAATGATTTCCTTTTTCTTTGTAATAATAAAACAGTACCTTGTACTTGATCCAAATTAAAGAGATATTGACAACAGAAATTAAACCTATCACAATATTGTATTTGCATGCTATATACAGTTTTTGATATAAAAGTGTTTGCCAGATGCTTTTACATTACCTAACTGATCCCACATGTTCCTCTATGAGGAGGCTGCCATATTTGCAGCAGTAGTCCTTTAGTATTAGAAACTGTCACGAAAACTGAAGGCACAGTCAGATAGACAAAACAGTCAGGTTTAGGAATTCCAACTAATAATTACTTACAAAAGCAAGCCAATCAGCACTAAATGGTCAACATGACCTATAGGTAACTTTTGATGTACATTCATATTTTGAAAAGTAGTTTTTTGTGTCAGTATCACTTTAAGATATAAGTAATTCTTATTGAAAGCAAACTCAGCCTATTGGGTGTATGTAATGTGTAAATGATTTACTAGTAGATTTAAGGTATGAAGATCCAAATTATGGAAAACCCCAGGTCCCAAGCATTCTGGATAACAGGTCCCATACCTGTATAAGCAAAACGTACCCCTCCTGATAAATAAACAGACAGCTGCAGTCACAGATGAAATAAGTATATTATATTTATTTATAGTTTATACAGTATATATCAGTATATCAGTGACCTTATAAATGGCCTACAGTGTTCTTTCAAGCCTGGCAAAATTGCACACGTAGAGGAAAAAACTTGATTATGGAGAAAAAAATAAGCTTTATGCAGGAATTCTAGGAAGGAAAAACATTTTAAGAATAAGATTTCCATGTTTGTTCAATGTCCTATACAGGTACCATTTGTGGTTCTTTCCTATGTAGAAGTTTTCAATATGCATTCAGGAAAAAAAAAGGAACTCCACATATTTACTTGCAACCATTGAAATAAACAGAATTTGCTCTCACACGAACAAGTACAACTGAAGGCAATTTCCCAAAAGCAGATAGTTACACAGTTAATTTGGGTTCAAAAAAGACCAAAGGCCATCAAGTTGAACCAAACAAACTTCTTAGTACTTACAATGGTGCTTGAAAGCTTGTGAACCCTTTAAAATGTTCTATATTTTTATATGTATTTCAAACAAGCCCTAAAATTAAATGAAGAAAACCTAGTTAAACAAATGAAACAAAAATTATTATATTTGGTCTTGTATTTATTATAACATCTGAGTGTGGCAAAAGTGAATGAATCTTTAGGATTATCACATAATTAGAAGGAGAAATCATAGTCTAGATTTTTCAGTCAATGGGATTACAATGAGGTGTGAGCGAGAGACCCTGTTTTATTTAAAGAACAGGGATCCAGCAAAGCCTAACACATTTGTGGATGTGTATCATGGCTCAACACAGGAGGTGTCTGAGGAACTCTGAAAATGAGTTGTTGATGTCAATAAAACTGGAAAATGTTACAAGACTATCTCTAAAGAGTTCACCAATCAGCAGTCAGACAAACTGTGTACAAATGAGAGAAAATTCAAGACCGTTGTTACCCTACCCAGAAGTGAATAGACCATCAAAGATAATGCTCGAATGCAAGAAGTCTGCAATAGTCCGAGAGGTTACAAAGGAACCCAGAGTAACTTCTAAACAAATGAAGGATTGTCTTACATTGGCAAATGTGGATGTTCATGAGTCCACCATCAGGAGAACACTGAACAGCAATGGTGTGCATGGCAGGCTAGCAAGGAGAAAGACACTGATTTGCCCTAAAAATATTGCTGACTATCTACAGTTTGCTAAAGATCATGAAGACAAACAGATTTACATAGGGTCGAATATAGGGTTGAATACGAGGGTTAATTAACCCTCGATATTCGACTGCCGAATGTAAATCCTTCGAATATCGAAGTCGAAGGATTTACCGTAAATAGTTAGATCGAACGATTCGAAGGATTTTAATCCATCAATCTAACGATTTTTCTTCAACCTAAAAATTGTTACAAAGCCTATGGGGACCTTCCCCATAGGCTAACATGGCACCTCGGTAGGTTTTAGGTGGCGAACTAGGGGGTCAAAGTTTTTTTTAAAGAGAGAGTACTTTGACTATCGAATGGTCAAATAGTCGAACGATTTTTAATTCAAATCGTTCGATTCGAAGTCAAAGTCGTAGTCGAAGGTCACTTGAGATAAGTAAATGGGCCCCTCTCTGTTGCATTATTCCCCCAGTAGCAGAAATTAAGTAAGGGTTATAGCGACTTGGACTTTAATTTTATAACTTAAAGAAACCAACTCCAAATGGGATACTTTTCTTAATTTTAAAAGCAAATTCTCTCGCTGACATTAAGGCTGATTTCATTTTCCCCAAACGAACATTTGGGTTTAAGGGATGGCCTGGTTAAAAGATCATGTCCAATAAAGCAAATATATAATGGATAAAATCCTTGCAGGTGAACACATTTCAAGCTTGTGCTTTTCTATGTCCTGCCTACGCAGTCTTTTGTCTCTATAGCAACAGCTGTTTAAATAGACTGCTAAAAAAATGTAAATTATTTTGAGATTATAAAATGTCATGAATTGTTTTGTTTCACAGTGCTTAAAAAGTGTGAATATTCAAAATCTTCAAACCTTTAAGTGCCACAGATTGCAAAATCTATGGCACTAGTTCTAAAAATCAATAGCTCCAGCACTGTAGATTTTGTTGTCGCTATGTTCTCTGATTTATGCTGTAATGTGTCTCTACTGGTCACAAGCGACATGGAACATCAAAGAAGCTTGGCACAGACAGAGTTTAATACTGTTATAAACAAATAAATACATTGACACCTGTAGATTTGCTGCACTATACACTGCCCTTCTATCAAATAGGCAGTTTAACTGGATGGCAGAATTTAATTTAAGATTTTTGTAAGATTTTAAAAGGCCTACTTAAAGGGATACTGTCATGGGAAAAAAAGATTTTTCAAAAAGCATTAGTTAATAGTGCTGCTCCAGCAGAATTCTGCACTGAAACCCATTTCTCAAAAGAGCAAACAGATTTTTTTATATTTAATTTTGAAATCTGACATGGGGCTAGACATATTGTCAGTTTCCCAGCTGCCCTCAGTAATATGACTTGTGCTGTGATAAACTTCAGTCACTCTTTACTGCTGTACTGCAAGTTGGAGTGATATCACCCCCCTCCCTCCCATCCCCAGCAGCCAAACAAAAGAACAATGGGAAGGTAACCAGATAACAGCTCCCTAACACAAGATAACAGCTGCCTGGTAGATCTAAGAACAACACTCAATAGTAAAAACCCATGTCCCACTGAGACACATTCAGTTACATTGAGAAAGAAAAACAGCAGCCTGCCAGAAAGCATTTCTCTCCTAAAGTGCAGGCACAAGTCACATGACCAGGGGCAGCTGGGAAATTGACAAAATGTCTAGCCCCATGTCAGATTTCAAAATTGAATGTAGAAAAATCTCTTTGCCCTTTTGAGAATTGGATTTCAGTACAGAAGTCTGCTGGAGTAGCCCTATTAACTGATGCGTTTTGAAAAAAACATGTTTTCCCATGACAGGATCCCTTTAACAAGGCATACAATGAGATTCTCCAGAACTCATCTGTTATCTACCGTGTGTTCTGTGCTTGAATGGCTGCCCCCATGGCTACACAACAGCTTATTTATATAAACTATAGTAGTGTTTCTGAAGCTAACACCCCACTTTTACAAGTGCAGGACAACTCTATATTATCCATTCATTCTATAAAAACACTTAGTTGTGTTGTGTTGATGTTACTGTTCCTTTAATGCTAATGTTATGAGGACATTCTGAGTTTATTTTTCTGAACCTTTTCAATAGCATAAAGCATGACAAAACTGTTTTTAAGGGGGCTACTAGGGATGAGCTTTCCATTAACCTGGAACTAAGAATAAGTGTACTCTCAGACTGGCCTGATTCTTGGCCTGCTGGCCTTTGCTCCTTCAGTGTCTGCACAGAGAGGCACTGCATTGGCCTAGGTGCATTCACGGAGCAGATTTAATCAAAGAAATGTGTGAGTACAGTGGTGCTTAAAAGTTTGTTTAACATTTGTTTAACATTTTCTATATTTTTATTTGAATGTGACCTAAAATATCATCTGATTTTCAAACAAGTCAACTCTGTGCCTCGACACAGGAGGGGCCAGCAGATCACCCCCATATGGCAGTAGCCTTATCCTTTGGCATAATGAAGATTCTACTGTATTTGAGAACTTGATAGACTTAACTGTTGCCAAAAGCTAGATTTTATGGATGAATCAAATACATATTAACCCTCGATATTCGACCCTTGAAGTTAAATCCTTCGACTTCGAATATCGAAGTCGAAGGATTTAGCGATATTCGTTCGATCTAAAGATAGAAGGAATAATCATTTTAGGTGGCGAAGTAGGTGGTCGAAGATTTTTTTAAAGAGACATTACTTCGACTATCGAATGGTCGAATAGTCGAACGATTTTTAGTTCGAATCGTTCGATTGAAGTCGTAGGTCGTAGTATCCAATTCGATGGTCGAAGTAGCCAAAAAAATACTTCGAAATTCAAAGTATTTTTTATTCTATTCCTTCACTCGATGTAAATGTGCCCCTCGAGTAAATGTGCCCCTGTATGTCAACTTTCAGCTCTCCCAGAATTGGGATTCATAAACGCCAATCTCCTTTATCCCCTTCTGTCCCCACTCTGCTGCTTACTTATGGATGTACCCCTTCTCCCCACTCTACCAACTATATAGTTTTAGTTTACTTTATTTCACCCAATCCCCAATTATCTTATTTATTCACAAGATCATAGTAAAGTACTGCATATAAAACTCTTATCTGTCTGTATCTTCCAGTCACTGCTCCATTCACTTTCAAACTCCAATTTTGATGGCACTCGCTCAGCAGACTTCATGCACAAGACTTGCACTGTCCCGAATAGAACGGTTCTCAGTTCAGGATGGACAGACTTTCCATTTTTCCTTGTCCAAGTGGGGATTGGATGAATTGAAGTAAAGAAACTACTACCCCTAGATGCACTACGTTCAAAAATTTTGGCTCTGGTATGTAAAACAGAAGATGTCGCCAAATACCATCCTAAAAAAACCCCTCTTTTTTGCATTTTCAAATGCATCATTACAGTCTGTTGCTTTCAGTTATACAACACCAAGTCAATTATGGGTAAGGATGCATGTGAGAGATTCTGCAGAATACAAATGTTGCAAAAAGTGCATGATTTTCATCATATTTTGACATTAATTCATATGTTGACATGAAATCATATTAATTTCTTCCCTACTATATTTCATCTATTGCTGAACTCTATTGAACCCTATAACAATAGATAGTAAAGTACACACAGTAGGTGACCTCCATTGTTACTTTATTTCACGGATTGCCAGCTGATTGCCAGGTGGTTGGCAACAATCAACAACATTCATTGAATTAACACATTCCTTTTTGGAGCAGTTTTACAAAATGATTTATATAGGAAACCTAAGCCATTTGATATTTCATTATGAAAACAAAATGACATCTGTAAATGCTGCAAAATACATTTGTATTCTCAATAAAACTGTAAGTTAGGTTTAGCAGTCTTTAAGGGTGTTAGAGCTGTTACTTAAGCTTTTATGTTGCACATAGAAGAGTGTTAAATGAAAGTAGACAAAATGCTTCAAACACACTTTTTAATGCTTCAAACACACAATTTTTTAAAATAAAAACAGTGTATTTACAAATGTGTAAAACAGCGGTAATCCTAGTATCTAAGAGTTATGGGGCAAATTCACTAAGCGCCGAAGCACCGAACGCTAGCGTCAATTCGCTAGCGTTGGGCATTTTTGTTACTTCGCAAATTCACTAACGAACGCTGGCGTAGATTCGCTAGTGTTACTTCGCACCCTTACGCCTGGCGAATTTTCGCTACGGACGTAACTACGCAAATTCACTAACGCGCACAGTGTACTGAACGCTACCTTTTATGCTAGACTTCCTTCGCCACCTCAGACCAGGCGAAGCGCAATAGAGTAGATAGGGATTGCTTCAAAAAAAGTCAACATTTTTTCTAAGTCCCAAAAAACGCTGGCGTGTTTTCTACATTATGAGTGATAGGCTGAAAAAGATCAAAAAATTTTTTAGGGCTCCCCTCCTTCCTCCCTACATTTCCTGACTCATGGCAACTTACCTATACAGTGGGCACATGTGTAGGGCAAAATAAAATTTTTATTTGATGTTTTGAAGGTTTTCTAGGCATTCGTAGTGCTCATACGTATTCCTCCATTGAAATTTGAATTTGGCGCCGTATGCAAATTAACCTTCGCTAGCGTAACTTCGCTTCATTTAGCGAATCAACGCTAGCGCAACTTCGCAACCTTGCGTTACCCCTGAGCGCAACTTCGGATTTTAGTGAATTTGCGGAGCGCTGGCGAAACTACGCCTGGCGAAGTGCGGCGAAGTTGCGCCTGGCGCAACTACGAATCTTAGTGAATTTGCCCCAATTATTGCCTGGTAACCCGGCAAGCATTCTTATATTTTGCATGATAATATGACCAGAGTGATGCTTTAGTTAATGATTGGCAGATGATGCAGTATGATACATCAATATCAATACATATATTTAGCAAAATAAAAATGAGGCCCTATGTGCTGTGCAAAACAATTTAACATTTACAGAAACATGAAAATAAACCCAAAATAAATATAAGGTGTAAAAAATGTGCTGTGTCACCAATTAAGCAAGAAGAGGGAACCAAGCCACAACTATATTTATTTTATTACCTGGTCTAACCTGCCTTCTTGTTCAATGAAGTCGACATTACAATAAATGCTTGTTATCCCATTAGAACTCTACAACATGGATACTTCTATCCGCCGACACAGAGAGCTCAATTAAATGAACAAAAACGATCAACTTGTTCCAAATACTTTTATGAGAGAAACCCTGGAGTGTCTTACCTTTGAGATGAGCTCATCGTGATTTGCCAAATGAGCTCGGCAATGTATGCAGCTATATGTTCTGTGGCAGGAGGGAAGATATGCCTGAAAAGTTTTAGACCTCGTCATTTTCACCATTGGAGCCACTGAGCGCTGACTGAATTCTGGAGTGGCCCAGGAGGCGCTTCCACAGGATGGATCGCAGGGGAAACACCGGAAGACACAGGTAAAGGCCGTGGTTTGGCAGGTTAAGGGTGTGGGGGCAGGCTCCACACACTGAAGAGTAAACTTATCTTTTTTTAATTAGAACACTCTGTCAAGGTACTGGTACACTTTGCCAGAGACCTGCAGGGCAAAATAGAAAATCATTTTTGACAGTAATGAAGTACCTAAGTCCAAATTTATAAAAAGGGCAGCAAATTTTCAACGGAATGCTTTATTATCACATTTTCACACATATCACACATTTTCTGTGCCAATCTGCAAATAAGGATTTAAGTACTAATATATGAAAAACAGAAGAGATATAGGGTTTGTAGCAAATATTCTCAAATTTATAAACATAAGTACGAGTGTACTCTAATCCCCAAGCTGCAATGGTATACTGTTTTTTCAAAATGCATCTGTTAGTATTGTTGCTCCAGCACAATTCTGCACTGAAATCTGTTTTTCAAAAGAGCAAAAATTTTGAAATCTGACATGGGGATAGACATATTGACAGTTTCCCAGGTGCCCCTAGTCATGTGACTTGTGCTCTGATAAAGTTCAGTCACTCTTTACTGCTGCAAGTTGGAGTGGTATCACCCCCCTCCCTTCCCCCACCAGCAACCTATCAGCAGAATAATGGGAAGGTAACCAAATAACAGCTCCCTGGTAGATAGAACAGCACCCAATAGTAAAAATCCATGTCCCACTGCGACTCCTACAGTTACATTGAGTAGGAGAAACAATAGCCTGTCAGAAAGCAGTTCCATAATGCAGCACTGGCTCTTTCTGAAAGCACGTAACCAGGAAAAATGACCTGCGATGGCTGCCTACATCCCAATATTACAAAAAAAAAAAAAAAAAAAAAAAATACACTTTTTATGAATTAAATTTTACATGGTAGGGTGAAAGTGTAAACAGTGTAATTTATAAATTAAAATTACACCATTAAAATCATAACAGAATCCCATTAAATAACTGGTTCTTCCACTAAACCACAGCACCAATTTTTATTGCTTAAAGGAGAAGGAAATGCTTTGTGCACTTAGGGGTACCAAATGTAAAGCACCCCCAAGTGATTGTATTTACTTACCTGAAACCCCGGACCGGTGCTCATATCAGCAGAAAACTGCACCGGCACGGGGTTATACCAGTGAGCACCACAGAGCAAGAACTTGGGGTGCCTAACATTTGGCACCCCCAAGTGCACAAAGTCTTTCTACTTAACTATGGGAGCGTACATTATTATAAATATGTGCCTGTTTATTTTCGTCATGGGCATCTAGTGTAGATTGAAGTGAAAATGAATCAGTGGTAAGAAATTCCTTTTCTGCATGCACAAACCCCGAGACTTTGTTTAAAGATTTAAAGGTGGCCATACACGGGCATACTTTTATTGTTCTGCGATGAATGATCATATCGTTAAACGATAATCTGCCGATTATTTTACCATACGATATGCCATCCACAGAGAACTATTACATATACAGATATAACCGTATCGTTTGCTTTGTGTACGGATGAACGTTGTTCAACAAACGAGGAATAGTGTTAGCATTTTGTCACTGTCTGTAGTATAGTCTATAGTTAGTTTCTCCTTCCCTCAGGCTGGACTTACAAACCTGCCGCCCCTAGGCCAGCGCTGCTTTTCGCCCCCTCCCCTTCCGGTTTAGTCCCCCACTCCGATGTCCCCATTCCAGGCACTGTCCCCTCCTCACTGCCAGGCACCGTCCCACTCCCTCCCCAGGTGACGTCCCCTTCATCTGCGTGCATGCGGCGCTGTCCCCAGTTGACATTCCCTTCGTCTGCGTGCGTGCGGCGCTCTCAGGTGCGCACACGCAAGTCTTAGTTAGGCACAGCACTGGAGATTGACGTGCGTCTCCAATGCCAATATCTAATTTTGATGCAGCTGGGCGACATGCCGCCCCAGGCCTCGGCCTTTGTGGCTTCGCCACAAATCCGGGCCTGCCTTCCCTGCTCCATGCAAACATATGGATTTATGTCTTGCTATGGCAAAATAAACTTCTTTTACATATGAGGTGATAGGGTGAGATTCCTGCAGTCAGCACCAATTTATTTATTTACATAGTTCATATAGTTACAAACAAAGCTTTTAGCAAAGAACGTTAGGGTCCTTCTGTATATGTTCGTTGTTACGGACATGTTCATGGCTTGTGCTACAATCCTGATATGCGCAAAGAGGGATTTTATCCCTGAACGACTAAAATTTTTGAACTCATCCAATCAATTTTTCAACAATAATGTTGAGACGATCGTTCTTCCGACGATCGTTCGTACACCATCAACCGTCCAATAGGTTATCAATATTATCGGAACGTTCTTGAATCGGTCGTTTGGAAGTAAAAAATCTGCCACTTTAATATGACTGTCTAACAAGATCACTTCCTTCTTTAATTATGACTTATGTGGTTCTCCAAAAAACATTTATGCAACTTCCCTTTTGAAGAAAAATCTAACATGTGATCAAATCTGCTTCAGGAATCAGAGGCACCATACTACTAAGCAGGACCCTCTCCCCCAAAGAGCTCTAATTATTAAATTATTGGTCATCTCCTCCTCTGAGTGGAGGCTGACCTTGTTAACAAATAAAATAAGACCCCAAAGGCAAAAAAAAAGCCCCCACAACCGGACCACTGATCCACCCTAGTAACATCCCATTAGGCTAAAACCCCATGCATAACGCATCCAAACCTTGCCCTCTCCCACAAGGGCCATCCCCTCTGCAACCCACAAGAAGTAATTTTATATCTCATTTGAACCTTTCTGCTATAGGTAACTGGTAGAAGTATCAACTGTACCTCACTAATGGCAGGCATGTATGGGATCATATAGAAACTTGTTTAAAAATCTAAATAAAAAGGTATTAAAAGCAACTGAATTTATACATAAAAATAATTCCTACAAATCAGCAATCCAACCCAGACTGTACCAGGAGCTTCATGAATATAGAGCAACTGAACATAGGCAGGACTATATTTATCAGGGCAGCTGCAAATCTCTGTGCTCCGAAAAGCGTTCCACAGGGCAAGTAATAAGAACTGGAACTGCATCTCAATGTTCTAATAAAGGGATGGATAGAAGGAAAGAGGGGGATACAACATGCTTCCTTCCCCCTAAATATAATGCTACTAAACACATGTGGAACTATATTCAACTAAATTGTTATGCTAAAACTATCCACTCAGAGAAGATATGGGGGGTGGAATAGATTATTGGGAATCATTTTGGGGCCAATCATATAACTATTCGTTTTTGGCAGCTTAGGCAATATATATGTTTTATATTGGGGAAGGTAGGAAAATGAATAGTTATATAAATGATTCTTGACATCCATTCTTAATTAGACAAAAACACGAGACAATCCAACCAGCCCAGGCACAAGATAGAGGCATAACAAAGCAGAATTGTTATTAGGCTTAAACATTTAATAAAATAAATGAGTCTTGGCCAGGAAAAGTGCAGGCAGCCAAGGGTACTAACAAAGGGCATGCAGTGAATCTGGCAGTGTTGGTGCGGTAACATGAAATGACACACTCAGCTCTCTCTCTCTGTAAAAGCACACAAACACACACACACACCTTATACAGGTATAGGGTCCGTTATTCGGAAACCCATTATCCAGAAAGCTCAGAATTACGGAAAGGCCGTCTCCAATAGACTTAGTTTATTTAAATTAAATAATCAATTTTAAAAAAAATGATTTCCTTTTTCTCTGTAATAATGAAACAGTACCTAGTTCTTGTTCCAAACTAAGTTATAATGAACCCTTTCTGGAAGCAAAACCAGCCTGTTGTGTTTATTTAATGTTTAAAGTATTTCCTAGTAGACTTAAGGTATAATGATCCAAATTACAGAAAGATCCGTTATCCAGAAAGCCTCATGTCCCCGAGCATTCTGGATAACAGGTCCCATACCTGTATATGCAAACTGTCATAGGCAGAGGATGATCTTTTTGTTTGTTTGGGGAGGCTAGAAGGCAAGTGCATGCATATATATACAGAAACGTATAAAAAATATGAATACTGTATGGCATTGGGTCCAATACAGTTTGTGTGTGAAATGGGACATATAGCTTGTGTATTAAATATTATGCCATTAATAAGCATACTGTCCCTTCAGCACACACAATTATAGTTAGAGATGCACCGGATCCAGGATTCGGTTTGGGATTTGGCCAGGATTCAGCCTTTTTCAGAAGGATTCGGATTCCGCCAAATCCTTCTGTCTGGCCGAACCGAATTTGCATATGCAAATTAGGGTCGGAGAGGGATATCGCGTGACTTTTTGTCACAAAACAAGGAAGTAAAAAAAATTTCCCCTTCCCATCCCTAATTTGCATATGCAAATTAGGATTCGGTATTCGGCCGAAACCTTCGTGAAGGATTTGGGGGTTCGGCTGAATCCAAAATACTGGATTTGGTGCATCCCTAATTATAGTAAGAATGAAGAAAACAACACCAGTTGTCCATGCATTAACTTCAATGACCAGAATTGCATCCAGTCGCCAAGTGGATTTACACAGATAAAATTAGTTGCACTAGTTGGTAACCCTATTTAATCTTCTGAGGTTAATACAGTTATCTGGCTTCATTGGCTCCTGCCATTTGTCTTTCTCAAGGAATAAACTGCCACACTACATTTTACAAGAAGTACAATATAACTATTTTTCTAAATGACAAAATTATTTGATTAATATGATTACACACATGCTATAACTTAGGACCAAGTACTGTCTTGTGATAAAAAAGGCACGCCGTGTCAAGAGTTGGTTACAACAAACAAAACATGAAGCAGGAAGTGAAATGAGGAATATGTCAAGGTGCCATTGTATTATTCAACTTTCACACATGAGAGGGAAATGTTTATTGTGCTGACATTAAACTAGTATATAAAGATTAGAGAACTATTCACTTTTATGTGTGTACACTTGGAAACATAATAATAACAGGATATGACAAACTCTGATGTCTCTGAGATCTAAACTCAAATTCCTCTCTGATATATTTTTTCACAATAGAGGAAACAGGCGTTGCAAGTGATGGGAGGCCCACTGTAACACTGACTGAAAATCGTTTTTTATATATGTTCATAAAAACTACCTTAATCCTAAAGTATGGGGGGCTTAAAATATTTCACTTTGTGGCTCAGTTACTTTTAGTTGATGAGCAAAATTTTTCTCCAGGTTTTGCTGTGAAAAAGACGCCCATAGACTCCAATGGTAGAAAACAATTGTTGGGCGTCAAAAAAAACCTGTTACCCATTGATGTCAATGCATTTGCCAAATTTTTCTCGTTTATCGTGAATTTTCAGTGAAGCGTAACTGGTCACATTCAGCCATCACTATTATGCAACTGTTTCATTGAATAGAAAAGTTACACAAGAAAAAAAAAGTTCAGAGCTTTTCCACCAGTCTGTAATGGCTTACTTATAGCTAGTCCACCATGCTGTTGTTTTAGGCTATAACCAGTATGAGTGACCTGGCAACACCTGCATCACTCACTTTACCCCCAGTTATCAGATTTTCTGTAACAGAACCAATCACACTAAAAATAAACCCACAGTTCTTGCATAAACATGTAATTGCAAAGACTCTGCAACTGATAGGGGTCCACTAGAGCAAAGCAGAAGCACCTTTAAAACATCCTTCAAATGATCAGCTTTAAACTTCCTTTTAGAAGAATCTCCAGCTTCAGTTTCCTTGAGCCACCAATGTAGGGACAAGAAACCCCTGGCACTAAACATAAAGCAAAACTAGAGCCCCATTCATATCCCACATAAAACTTAGTGCTAGGAGTGGAAGATCTGCAAAGGCTGGGGTCCCATGGGCTATTCATGATTACACAGCATTCCTTCTTATTTGGTACACCAATTGTAGTATAAAGACGCCTGGAAAGGGAAAATTTACAATAGCTTAAAAGTCAAGGCCATCCAATGGAACTTTAAAACTTAAATTGTTAAACTACGTTTTATTTAATCGAATTCTAACACTGAATTAAAATGCAAAAGAAGTTTCCAAGAGTAACTCTGATATTATTCTGTCTAGGTAGAAAGGTCTAGTGGATGACTAAATAAATCCTAACAGGAGATCTAATATCCATAATACTTGGGTCCTATGGTTTATACTTTAATTTAGAGCACTGAGACGAAAAGCTATAGCTAAATAAATAAATAAATAGAAATAACTAAATTATTATAACCAGTCTCCACAAGGCCACTGGTGTCTTATTCTTGCAAAAATACTCTGCATGAAGCTCTTAGGGGCAGATTTATCAAGAGTCGAATTACGAAGTTGAAAATACTTCGAAATTCGACCATCGAATAGAATTACTTAGACTTCGATTATCGAAGTTTTCTTTCATTGAATTTGGCCATTTGCGGCCAAAGTAAAATCGTTCGATCGAACGATTAAATCCTTCGAATCGAACGATTTGAAGGATTTCAGCGATCGATCAAATGATTTTTCTTTGACTTCAAAAAACATAGAAAACTGCTCTAGAAGGTCCCTATAGGCTAACATAGCACTTCGGCGAAGTATTGAATTTGACATTTTTTTAAAGAGACAGTACTTCGATTATCAAACGGTCGAATATTCAAACTATTTTACTTCGAATCGAATTCAAAGTCGTAGTATCCTATTCGATGGTCGAAGTATCCAAAAAATTACTTTGAATTTCAAATTTTTTTCCTTCGAAAATTCCCTCTAATTCACTTCAACCCTTGATAAATCTGCCCCTTAGTGTTACCTAAACAATTTGCCAATACCGCTTCTTTCTATAACTTGATAACATCCACAAAGAGGTATATATTATACTGTCAACGTTTTGGCAACTATCATTTTCCCGCAAAACATTTCGGCACCATGCTGGATATGCAAACATTTAATAGCTATCTAAAAGTTCTTTGCTGTATAGGTTTTAGAATTTATTTTTAGTATGTTGTACTGATTATTATTTTTATTACCAATAAAAAGTAGAATATTTTGTTCTTCCTTTGACTATCTGGTTATATAGAGTTTGAAACACATGCTGCTGACTTTGAACAGATACTTTTCATTGCAAATTGGTCGAGAGAAAGATTAGCATAGTTTTTTTTTTTTTTTTTTTAAAGTGTAAACAACCAAGGATAGAGGGGCCTGCCAGAGTACCAGTCAATAAAATATCTAAAATCTACAACACTTAACACAGTCTACATTAAACTGGGGGCCCCTGAATCTCTGGTGAGCTCCAGGAGGCCCAGTCCATCACTAAGTACTAATGCACCATTTAAATACAATATTGTACTTAAAAAACAATTGTACAAAATAAAAATAAAAAATTAAAGCTCAACCTCCTGAGTTTCAGGTATTGCTGGGATTCAAGCCAGGGACCTTTGGGTTTCTGGCTCGATGCCTTAACCATTTGGCCAGGAGAGCAGCCTGTAGGATTGGTCATTATGTGTTGACTGGCCTCTGCAGCCCCAGCCCAGCTGCAGCCTGTTTGGCCTCTACAGCCCCAGCCCAGCTGCTGCCTGAGTAGTTGCAATCCACCAATCAGGACTCACTCTGCCCTATTTAAGGGCAGCCCTTAGAACACCCCTTGTTGGAGCATTACATTGTCTTCCTAGTACTGTGGCAGTGTCCCTAACTAGGTTGTTTAAGCTCTTGCCCTTTTCCCTTGTTATTCCTCCTTGCCTTGGTCTGCCTGTCCTTGTCTATCTTGTCTTATCTAGCTTTATCCTATATTGTTCCTTCCCAGCCTTGACCTTGATCTGACCGGTGCCTGTTTTCATTTCCTATTCCACCTTGTACCTTTCCCTGACTTCAACTTGTACCTTCCTTGCCTGTTCCTGCTTCCTGACCTGTTCTGCCTTGAACCCTGTCTTATAGCTTCCCTTCTCTCCCTCTGCTATCTTGCTATCCAGTCTCCCTCTGTTCCAGTCTCCTCTCCTGCTCTCCAGTCCTCTCCTGCTCTCCAGTCCTCTCCTGCTCTCTTGCTATCCAATCTTCGTCTGTATTCTGTCCTGTTCCCCAAATCTACGCCCGAACCGGCCAGTCTTATCCTCTTGGTCTGCGCCCGATCTACACCCTCATCATCCTGTCCTGACCTTCGCCTGCTCAGTCCTGCCTCACTTTGCACCTGTTCCAGTTTGACTACGCCCTCGTCTCCCTGTTTCTGCCTTTCCCTTTGTGTTCTGTGGACACAGCCAGTCCCTGCCTAAAGGACTCACCTTCTCCCTTCAGTCTCCACAGTGCCCCCTACCTAATCCTTGACACTGAGTACCTGCAGAGATGTTTTTTTTTAAATCTGCATAATGACCTATTCCATTCCACTTCTAAACTCCTGACACCTTATGTAGTGGACCTATTTCTGCCACTCGGCTGTTTGTTCTCATCTGTAACGCTCTAATTTCTCTCATTCAACTGAGCCTAAACACTGTTCTTTGTGAGTCTCTGGCTGGGATCTAATAATGCAGAATACGCTGGAGCTAATTTAAGGGGATATATAAAACATTCCTTTCTTGGGCAAAAACTGTCTGTACATGAGGAAAACTGTGCGAATTTCTGAGCAATGTTAAAACCCAATAATAACATTCCTCTGGTACTGAGAACAATTCTTTTCCAGTCACCTTGCCTGCATCACACGCTTCAAAAAGTGGATAAGTTTATGCAAAGACAGAGTGGGACAGACAATGACCTTCCATACGTGTCAAATAAAGGCACAAGCAGCCTGAGGGGCCACAGAAGAAAGCAGATTGCATGTCCAGACTTATCTCTATATGACCAGTTTAAGATTGTTGTGAAAAATATCCTTGCAAAAGCTGCAGTTGCTGTCCAGGATCTAAATAAAGCACATTTAACCATAGTTGTGACCCTGAATGCAGAGTGCAGCACCAGCTCAGTGCTTACAATTATTACTACAAGCTGCTGTTATCGCCTATATTTTTTTAAGGAAGGGATAAAAAGGCTACACATAATTTACTGGACTAAAGCTGCACTGAGAGTCAAGCAAAGCACACACATTAATTCAGTCAGACAAGCATCCCACTGAAACTAAAAGCTGTGACTAATACAAAGTCTTTTTCCTCCTGTCAAGTGGGAAACTCAGGGCCATTTTAAGGCCTTGATGGGTCCCCTCATCCTGCACACACTTGTCCCCCCTACAATTGCCATAACAATTGCAGTTCCACCCACACAATATTAAGATAAAGAAAAAACAAAACAAACAAGTTGCATTTAGAACATTTACTGATTCACATTTACTGTGAACATACTCAGTAATAAGTATAAAACTTGAACAAAGGACCTTAACACAGAATATGAAGAAACTGAAAGGTGGAAATATGCAAGTCTATGGTTGCTATAAGATGTTTGGGAATCCCCCCATATAGGTAGGGATACACCTCCAATTGTACACACACAAACTATACAACTGAAATGTTATGCTAGTTCTACGACAAAGAGGGAGGGCGGAGGCACCAAAAACAAAGAATAGATATATAACTGGCCTCAAATTATTTCCAGTCACCATCCACCTTCATCCAAGATTCCAGCAACTGGATAACAATACATGAGGCAAACCAACTAGCCAAAGCTCAAGATAGAGGCATAAGGGCTTAGGATGGTGCCAATCGTATAACTATTCACTTTTTGTCAGCTTAGGCAATATATATATTTTATATTGGGGAGGAAGTTGCCAGCTATTCTCCATTACAGTTGTTTAACTATAGAGGACGCAGACCCTGTGGTCATGGAGTGTTTTCTATAACACTCTCTTCCCTGGAAATTTCTGGGCCTCCTGCAGCAAGCAGAGGTGTGAGTAAGTGCATGGGGACAGGTAAGAGAAAAAAAAAGGGTTTTTGAGGGGGTCCGGTGCCAGGATGGTATACGGCTGCTCAATTGGACAACAGTATAAAACAAGCCAAGGCACAGAATAGAAGTATAATTAGGCACAATTATTATTAGACAAAAGAAAAGTAACATCAAAAAATAAAATTATTTTAAACGAATGTTATCTGTTATCCACTATTTAACCTGTGTCATATAGCCTTTTTTCAATTTCCACCATTGCTACTCAGCAGCTTGTTTATATGAACAATAGTAGTGTTTCAGAAGCAAGTAGATCAGTTTTACCAGTGCAGGGCAACACTACATGATATTTTCATTATTTTAAAACTTTAATTTTTTGATGTTACTTTCCTTTAAACAATTTAATAGAATAAATGAGTCTTAGGCAGGGAAAGTGAAGGAAACCAAGGTAAGTACTAATGAAGGGCAGACGGCGAATTTGGCAGTGGCTGTACCAGGTTTGAGCTGCTACATTACGTGAAATAGCACACTTGTCTCTCTGCAAAAGCAGATGTGCACCTTATATATAGTGAATAAAAGCACTGCGTATCTTGACAGCGCTATATAAATAAATGATGATGAAGTACCCCCTCTTGTAAAATATAAGGATATTATAAGTTACCGAGGAGTTTCATGACCATATAAAAACACGAGGCCGAAGGCCAAATGTTTTTATAAATGTCATGGAACTCCGAGGTAACTTCTAATATTCTCATATTTTGCAACAGGGGGTACTTTATTTATTATAATACACAAGTTTTAGTGAGTCATGTGACAGAAATGACATCAGAACTCACCGTTTATAACTGATGACATCAGAACTCACCGTTTATAAGTATATAATTTACAAGATATTCATTGCTTTTGTGTATTATATACAAATAGAGAGAACTGCTATAGACAAGAGGGTTTGGGGAGGGTTACAGCAATGTTCTTTGTTTTTCATAGTAAAATGCCACACAAATTAAGCTTAGCAAAATAAATCAACTTGATGCATCATGCCCCATAACATTGCAGAAATGCACACCCAATTGCCCCTTGAACATGTGGCAAAATAAGCGTATTGCCGGTTCTACATATACTGCTCAAGAACATATTATTACAATTACTGGCCTTTATTTATAACAGTAACATACGTATTACTTGGTAACATCCAGAGATTGTGCATCATTCCCATCAGGACCTGTCCCAGTACAGCTTGCAATCTGAGCTCCCTATCACATTCACTAGGGGTAGTTTTATCAGGAGCCAGTAAACCTGCCTGTTTGCATCTGGGATCAAATATATGTGTTTGATGACTGACTGGCATATATATAGGCACTTGTCACAAAAAGCAAGCTCAGATACAAACAAAAAAGGCATTCAAAAAACACATCTCTTTCTCTGTCATTATGCACTTCTCTCCGTCTCTTTTGCTCTCCCCTGCACTGATTATATGAGCAGCATTTTTTCCAGCTGAACCTTAAACCCCTACCTAGATTATAGGCCATAACAATATATTATACTGAAAACTGAAGTAAATCAGGCTATTGCGGCCCCCAGATGTGTCACTATTATTATACGTACATGTTGGGCGCTGACTCCCAGTTCTCTGCAGTTCCGAGCTTATATCTTCCCTGTCACACTGACACGCTGAGCTCTCTGTCTCTCCTCCCTCTCCCTCCTCCCTACAGAATTCACAACTGCCTGGTTTAGCCTGTGCTCCATTGGCCAGCAACAATGTCAATCAATTTCACCACTCGTTCCGTGCTCACAGTCAGGTTAGGGTGCTTGTGGCCTGGGGGTTTGGGTGATAGGGGGGAGGGAGGACTGACTACCCTGTGGAATGACAAAAAAGTTAATAAACACATAGTAGCACAGTGGGCCCCTGGCAGATGACCAATTTGTCCTTTTATTAAGTCAGTCCTGGGGAAACTCCTCCCACTTCAGTATGTGTTGGTAAATAACACTGTCACGTGGGTAAAGCAATTTTGTAACCCACTAGATATCCTTCTTCTGGCTTGTGTCTTTAAATAGGCCATACATAGCATACAGAGTCTAATTGCCTTGATCTGGCATGTTTGGAATGGGATCTACAGGCTTTCTTCTTTGACTACCTTGCCTCTTGTCAGTTTGCCCTGTTGCCATAACATAACTAGCTGCCTTCCCTTATTTTTTAACACAGTATTTTTAAACCCAGCAATGCAAAGTGATACCATAGAGGTACCAGTTGGACATCAGAGCAAAAACCTTTTGAAATCAAAATAGTAAATATATTTTAAAGATTAGCATATAAACCTGGATAGTTTGTTTGCCTCAGGTTAGTCAGTACAACTTTTTAGACTATTATTACCCCTGAACATCCTGGTTTATGTTTAACATACTGTAACTATTACTGTAAGATTTTGTTCAGACATAATTTACCACTAAACCTGGGACTGGAAATTAAAGGGATATTATATAGTGAATAAAGTACCCCCTCTTGTAAAATATAAGGATATTATAAGTTACAGAGGTGTATCATGACCATATAAAAACACGAGGCCGAAGGTCATGGAACTCCGAGGTAACTTCTAATATCCTCATATTTTGCAACTGGGGGTACTTTATTTATTATAATACACAAGTTTCAGTGAGTCATGTGACAGAAATGACATCAGTTTATAACTGATGACATCAGAACTCACCGTTTATAAGGATATCATTTACAAGATATTCATGGCTTTTGTGTATTATAGATTATGAAGGCAGTAACTGTTTTGTAAAACTTTTCTAGGAAGTGAAACAAGGCTACTACTATATATTTTAGATGCTTTTTTTCATGTCATTGCTTGGTAACACCATGCGCAAAAGTTATATACCCTTTTCTCCATTATAATGAGGAAAGCATGGTTCCTTTGTAGTCTGCCACAGCAGAGCAATCACTATGACAACTCCCACACACACATATATTATATACAATACAATCAGAGCATAGTAAATGTATATCCACCTATCAATGTAGCGCACCTAAAAATGTAGTGTTTCTCTCATATCCAGTCCAGTCAAAACAAGATGTACAAGACTACTTTATAATAAGCAAGAGCCAATGCATCTGATAAAGGTACTACTACTCAGTGACTCCATGACCCAAATGCAGCACTGTGCAGACACATAAGCTCTTACACATAGCACACTAACACACAGCAGTAGCACATCAATTCTAAATGTAGACTGAAAAATGATCTCATGCCATCACAAAGCCTCAGCAACTTACTGAATGCAAGAAGGCGTTACAAAGTATCCAACCAGTGCAGAAGCGCTCACGCAGCTGAAGTGACTCTCCAGCCAGATCTGCATTTGAGCTCTAATGCCTGCAATTCTCACAGCAGAACAACCGAACCAGCCACAACATAAGTGACACCTTGGTCCGCCTATAAGTATTAAACAGTGGATAGCAACATTGTTCTCAATGGTTAGCCTGGGTTACTGCCCATGGTAACTATGAGCCAATAGGCTGCATGGAAATGTTTCTGCCCGCCTACTTGTTAGAGCTGTCGGAAAAACAAAATATGAGGTTAGGTTGCAGTGTGGAGACAACAGCTGTAGAGTGAGTCAGCCAATGAGCTGGCTGATAGAACTGCCAGCATGGGAGCCCTGAGGTCTGAGGAACTGACCAAACGTCTGCCTCATAGTTTCCACATATATTAAATCCTTTTTCATGTTCTCCAAGGCTGCTTACAGCATAAAGGAAACATGAAGTGGCAAACCTTACACTTGGGCTGGATGTAGGGTTGCCTCCTTTGCTGGTGGCTAAACCCGAACAATGGGGGCGGGGCAGCTAGCATTGGGGGTGGAACAGTGATATTGGGGTTGCCATGATGACATCAGAGGCAGGCACAATGATGTCATGGAACTATGAACCTGGGTCAGGGTTATTACATCACTTATATGCAAATGGATGGAGTTCTGTCCAGTTTTTACAATGTTTTAAATGGGACAGAGTTTTGAACGGACACTGAGAAACAGATGTCCAGTTGAAACCCATGCGGCTAGAAACCCTACCTCTAGCTCTATCTATTCTGCCCGATGAGTAAGACCAATCCTTTAAAGGAGAACTAACCCCCCCCCCTTTAATCAAAAAAAATTTTCGCGCATGCACAGTTGGGACCACGCTGGTATTCGTGCCTACTGCGCATGTGCGGAAAGCTATATATGTATCCGAAGATACAGAAGATGGCGCCGAAGAGCTGCGCTACGCTGCATGAATATGCCATGGGACACTTTTTCCACTGAAATACTAAGGAGGGAGAAAGCATTGAGGGAGAAAGCATTGAGGGGGGCCAATGGACGGAAGGGGATGGAGATTTTTGATTAATGGGGGGTTTAGTTCTCCACTACAGGTATGGGATCTAATATACAGACATCAGTTATCCAGAAAGCTCTGAAATACAGCAATGCTCATTTAGAAAAACTATTTCTTATTTTTGATTTATTTCCTTATTTCTATTTCTTTAATAACACGAAATTAACTGCACTTCATAATAACTAAGCCATGTCAAGGTGAGTATCATGGTATTTAATTGGTTTTCATTTGGCCAGATTAATGTTCAGGTTTGACGAGGCTGAAAACCGAACAGAAAGTTTGAGTTTGACCCGAACAGTCCGGTTTTTCTAAGGCCTGTTCAGGTCAAACTCAAACAGGTGGCAACCCTAGCTGTATGCAGTGCTGTCAACCCCTCTATTTTTTTGGCGAGTTACCAGATTTTGCAGCGTATCCCCTGGTTTTCCATCATTCTTACACATTCCCCTCAATTTCTGACAACTTCTGAAGATTTTCCATGATTTTCTGTAAAAATCCGTTGTCCGCATGTGCAGTACATTTCAGTAATGTTTTCTGTTGCTTCAGAAGAGGTTGTGCTCATGTTTGTGACGTCACATCCGTATGGAAATTTTTCGGGAGCACACACTGCAATTCCCCTAGATTCACACCTTTGAAAGTCAACAGCTCTGTACCTTTCATACTGTCCCTCATTAGCAGTATAGGATGAAAAATAAAGTGCCAGAAATTATGGGTTATATTTTCATATAGTTTTGTGGACTGCTGTCTAATTTAGTATGTGTCACGAAAACATTTCTAATTTAGTTTAGTATGTGAAACTATGTTAATTACTATGTGAATTAAAATGATGATGTCCAGGTCTGCTTTAATAAAATGGTAAATTGGGCATCTACTGGGTAGCAGGTACACAACAGAATAAATTATTTTTTATAGTATATGGTAAAAGTCATCCTTTCTGTCTATGGCATGTCCTCAAGGTCGCCATTAGAAATCACGGGGCCCCATACATTTTCTGAGCCCCCTGCCCACTCCAGCGTCCAAGCCCCACCCAAGACCCGGCCAACCCAACACCACAGTTTAAAGACCACACAGACATCAGAGCTAAAAACGGTAAACATCCCAAACACACAAGTTATAAAAAGTCATTGATGGTTAGGGCCCCCCATAAAAGTTTAAAAAATACATTGGTTGTCAGGGCCCCCCTTTAAGTTAAAGAAAAAATTGGTGACCAGAGCCCCTCTATAAGTTAAAAAAACATTGGCACCAGGGCCCCCCATAAAAGTTTTTAAAAAATCATTGGTGGTCAGGGCCCCCCATAAGTTAATAAAAACATTGGGGCCAGGGCCCCCCATAAAAGTTATTTTAAAAGAAACATTGAGGCCTCAGAGAATACTTTTTTAAAAAAAACATTGGTTGCAGTGGCCTATAGAGTATCAAAATAATACATTGTTGGCTAGGGGCTCAATAAAATAAAAACACATGGCTTCAGAACTTCAACTTCAGCTGCTTTTGCAGCTTCAGGACTTCATCTTCGACTACATTTGTGGCTTTGGGTCTTTTCGCGGCTTGAGGACTTCAACTTCACATCCGTTTGTGGCTTCTGGTCTTTTTGGGGCTTCAGGACTTCAACTTCGGCTCCTTGCGTGGCTTATGGTCTTTTTGCAGCTCTTCTGGACTGTTTCTGGGAGCAATTTCAGAACAACAACAACTATGAATCAGCAATGCGGGCTTTTATGGTTGAGCAGCTGTACATACAGTATGTCTGATACTACAATTAACAATTACAGGTATAGGATCTCTTATATGGAAACATGGTATCCAGCAAGGTCAGAATTATGGGAAGACAATCTTCCATAGACTCTATCTCAAGCAAATAATTCACATAATTAAATAAATTATTTATTTGTTGGTTAAGATAGTACCTTGTACTTCATATCAACTAAGCTATAAATTATTTTTACTTGAGACAGGACAATTCTATTGGGTTTATTTAATGTTTAAATTATTTTTTAATAGATTTTTGGAGAAGACAAAATATGGAGATTCAAATTACGGAACCTCTTCTCCAGAAAACTGAAAGTCCCGAGCATTCTCCAAATCATGTCCGATACCTGTTCAGTCAATGGCTGAAGTTGTGGAAATATAGCTGCCATTGAACTCTGGAGCTGTGGAAATTGAATTCCACTACCTGACTGAAGAGTCCGAGCTTGGTCAAGACTTTGTGTTATGCCAGGAGAATGCTGCCTGCCTATTGCATTAATGACAATTCCATGCCTCCAATTTTGTGCCAAAACAAATATTAAAATATTTATACACTCTATTTCATAAAACCATGATAAATCAAACATTTAGAGGAGCTACAATTGTCTAAAGCACTTCATGGCTAGTCACCTTTTTTTTTTTTTTTTTTAATGGAATGAATAAAAGATATCTTTAATATATTGGAGAGGTTAGTGCCCACCACCAACAGACGTGCTCCTGCCAAAAACAAACTGAGAATCTTGCTTAAGCAGTAGTGCCCTACAAGCAAAAAAGGCACTCCTGGTAATGTCTGGTAAGAGATCAAATTCATTTTTTAAAGCTGAATTGCTATATTGTGATCCTAATTGGTCCTGGCTGCCAAGTTTTAGGAATTGATTATATTCACTGGATTCACATGCATACAGGACATGGATTCCCCCCAATATTTTATTTTATAGTATGTTTTGACTATGGCCTTCACAGAGCCCTGACTTTAGTCCAGCTGAACACCTGTTAGAACACTGACCGAGAACCAGTCCTGATCCCCAATACAAGGCCCTAAACTTTGCACCCTAGGCATGTTCCTCTTCTGCCTACCCCTAGTTCCAGCCCTGGAAAGCATTCCAAGAAGAGTAGATGATGTTGTAGATGTAAAAGGAGAAACAATGGTATATTAATACTCTTGTTATGGAAAGTGATATTGGACAGGGAAGTGTCTGTACAATTTTTGGTAGATAATACTGAATAAATAATATATTATCATTAAATGTTGTGCTTTTTATATTAAGAGATAAATGACAAATGAAACTTGTGTACACTTGATAATTAATTATGTACATTATTAACTTAGTTGCTTAGTCCCTTTGAGTGATAACAACAAGAAGCTTAGCAAAAAGTAATTTCCTGCTATTGTGCAATAAGCCAATCACATTTCAGATAAGGACTGCTGTGGAGAATGATAAAACCTACAAATAAACATTGCTTAATGGCACCTGCCTTAGCAACTGTAAATTTCAATTCCATTTGGTACATTTTTAAAACATTTTAAATATGTGTGGTTAATATTTAATTAGGAAGACGTCTAAAATAAGGTACTCCAAGTAGGAATAGCATTCATTTAAAACAAGCATTGGAGAAATGAGAGACTAAACGCTAATATCGCATCTGATTGCATCTGATAGACCTGACGTGGAGAAATCATGAAGCGTTTGTTAAACTGCTCCTTAGATGAGACAAATCACTCGGATATTTGGAGTCCCCATGTTGTCCTTGCCCTGGGACTTCCCCAAATGATTATTAATGTAGTCTCAGTGATCTTCAACTGTGCTGTCATTGTCACTATAGTTTTTTCTAAACAGCTGACTCATCCAGTCTTTATTCTTTTTTGCAACTTGGCAATATCAGATCTTTTGGTGAGTTTATCTGGGTTTTGGATCTCCTTGCAGTTTATTACTGATCCAGATAGCACCATATTTGGCTCTTGGAAAGTCCTTTTTGCATACGTGGCTTATACTACCTCTGTTTTGTCTACGATCTACAACTTAGTAGGCATTGGAATAGAACGCTATCTGACAGTTTCTGGGGTTAGAAGACGCAACTGTGGTATTTCCAGAAAGGAGATCTTGTGTGCAGCAGTCATAATCTGGGCAGTAGCTATACTTTTTGGTTCACTGCCACTTTTTGGATGGGATTGTTTGAAAGAGGATAGCAATGTATCTACACTTTATAGACCTTTTTGTATTGACTATTTATTATTCATTTCTGTTCCTAATTGTGTCATGGCATTTGTCTTTCCTCTGATTACTTACATTGGAATCATTTTAAAAATAAGGAAGCAGAAGATGTGCATGCAGGCTCACGGACAGCTTAACGGAACCTACACAGCAGCTGAAATGCAGGTAGCTAAAACCTGCATCTTCATTTGGATATTAGCACTCATCTCTTATGCTCCTCTTTTTGGAGGAGTGATTTGGGATGTCACCAATGCAAGCTGCCCAGAGGACTTACGAAAAAATGTGTTTGTCTTCCGAAACCTCAGTGCTACGTTGATCACACTAAATTCCATTGGTAATCCCATTATATACACTCTCAAATTCAAAAACCTGGGTAACAGTTTAATGTTCTGCAAGTGCCAGTCAAGCAATCAAATATCAGCCCAGACCATTCCAAATATCTGATTTTGTAACTTCTACATCCTGTGAAGAAGAATAGTCTTTACTTTTGGACCCGACTCAAAGCATGGTTCAATACAATCAATTGCTTGTATTCATTTTGGACCAAACACTGTGTTTCAAGTTTAATTAACTTGAAAAGATTAACTTACTAGAAACAATACAACTGCAAAACCATAAACATTATAGTCTTTATACAGATATAATCTAGAGTCATGCTTTACTGTGCAAAATCAAAAGGCTTACATGCAATGTAATGGAAAATATATACTTGCATTGTAATTGGTATATTTATCACTGTGATATAACTCATGTTGAAATGCATGAGGTAAATATGCAAACAAAGTAACCATGATCTGTTCTAAGAAGTAATAAACATGAAGAGAGTAGTTGTCTCTACTTTAAAGGGTAATTAAAGGCTCAAATATGATTAGGTTAGGGATATCGGTAAAAAGTCTTGTCTATTGGGTAGGACTGAAAAATTTTAAAGGTGCCTGAACATCGTGACGTTAATGCCGAATCATCAGAGAGAGATAAAAAATTATTTTTGTTTTTTACCTGCATATCTGATGATTCAGCTCTTAATGTTAGAAGAGTGGAAGAAAGATCTTTTGTATGACCAATGGCTGTGGGAAAGATCGTAATTGTAGCATGTATGACCACCTTTCGCATGGAAGAGATAACGAAATATGTACAAAGAAACAAGAACCTTGCATGTTGAATTCATAATGTAAACCTGTAAGCTCTTGACAAAACAAGGCCTACATTTGATGTGGTATTTATTACTTAAATTACTTTAAATCAGAAATTATTAGGAGGCATTATTAGGTGGCACAAATTGTCATATCAATATGCATCTGCCTGCCGCACGTTTACTGTTTTGCTGATATAATTATCAAGGCTATTTAAAAATGATATGGTAATTCTATCTTGGAGGATACAGGGTTAAATGAGAGAATTTACACCAGGGATTTTAATTTGTAAACTGTAATGCATAGATTTGTAACTATTACTGTATCTGAAAGAGAGTTTAGACCATAGGGAATGCACTAAATGTGAACAACTTAGACAGGAGGAAGGGTCTATTCTTAATGGACTTGAAGTGATGTGAAATGTAATAGTTGATTTTCCTGTTTTTTTTTTTTTAAATTAAAGTTGGCTTATGGGAGTTGTCATATCCTTATTTTGTAACTAACCATTTTTCAGTATTCACCAAGAACATTTATACCCAAATGAGCGTAGGTAATGAGTTAGCAAGTTGAGTAAGGGAATTGGTGACATTACATCTACACTGGCTATTAAAAGGGATCATTAAAGGAGAATGAAAGTTAAAAAAACACAGATTTTTAGGCAACTTCCAGTGGCAAAACTTGCTGACCTTTTACTCTAAGCTGACTTGAATATTAGGCTGAGGGCACACTGAGCGTTGGCTCCACTGCTCTCAGTCTGCATTTTCAATCCAGCAAAATTGTGGGAAAATGTCTTCTACTACTATGCTGGATTTTCAGATGTTAACTGACTGTCTTATCAGTGGCAACAGCAACAAGTAACCCACAGTGTGTGCAAAACTTTTCAACAGGTTCTGCTAATATTTAAATGGTATGTAAACACCTTTTGTGCAATTATTTCTCCCAACCAGGAAAATGGAAACATTATAAATTATACAAATGGCAGTTCAAGTTACAGGTGTCTGCAAGCTATAATTACTGCTATAGAGTTCTTTAAATCACCTCAAGAAAAAGTTGTTTTCTAAAAAAATTAGGATATAATGTACAAGTATGGGGTCATTTATCCAGATACCCATTATCAATTTTTTTCTACAATTTTTTTGTCCAAAAGCATTAAAGTTAAAGGGTGTTTTTTTGGTTGCAGCGTTTATTTTGTCGCAGCAAATTTTGAACACTGTGCTGTATTTAGGATATGGATCTCTTTTACTTTGTTTTTAAAAATGTATTTTAAAAATACCCTTACACAAGGGACAGAAGATGTTTTTTTGCAGCAGGTATTTTGGGAACAGGTACATTTGCTTCCTTCAGCTGCTAAAAATGAAGCTTGAAGTGCAGAGATTGGAATTCCCAATTTAGTAAGTGTTAAACTTTTTCGAATTTATTTTTAGACAGATTTTCCTTGAATTGGAGTAAAAGCTACAGTAGCCATTTACAAGGGTAGCTCATGGTCTGAAACAAGGGAATTGCTATAAAGGAGCAGATCCAGATTAACGATATAGGACTCAAGGGCCAATGCCTAGCATGGCAGCTTTAGAGGGTTGGTAAATAAACTGGGTATATTTCCCAACTAAATGTTCTCGTAGAGGAGGGGGTACCTGGTTGGATCATACCCAGACAGAAGAAAAACTTTCTTACATATGCATTATGTCACATCTGTATGCACATGGGCTAGCCAGGTAACTAGGTATTTAGGATGTATCCATCGGCAGGGGAATTTTTTGTTGTGAAACTTTTTATTTCAATATGTATTTGGTCAGCACTTGAATTTTCCCATTCACTTCAATCTGGTGCAAGTCCCACAGTTTCCACCTCCAACTTGTTTGCCAAACTTTGCGTCATAGACAGCACCATTCACAAATTTCTGTTCTTTAAAAAAACGCCTTTATTGAGATAGGGCTCTGACCCAAACAATTGACAACGTTTCAGACTGCCATCAGTCTTTTATCAAGCTTTGGTAAAAGACAGGTGGCACACTGCAGCTACTGCCCTCTGTGCTTGTGTACATTATGTCAATTATGTGCATGCAAATTATGTCTGTATTATGTTATATACTGCACATACACCAATAGGGTACACCGAGATCCAGTGCCTAGGGCAGCACTAGATCAAAACACAGCTATGTAGAGGAGGCAATGCAGCTGCTGGTGGAGGGAAGAATCAGGAGCTATAGAGAGCATAGTGAGGCACTGACTAATAAGCAGTTTTCATGTATTTTAATTTCTTATTTCTAAAATCATTATTGTGTTGTAAGCCCCATTTACTTTTAGTTAAAGGGACACTGTCATGGGAAAAAACATTTTTTTCAAAATGAATCAGTTAATAGTGCTGCTCCAGCAGAATTCTGCACTGAAATCCATTTCTCAAAAGAGCAAACAGATTTTTTTATATTCAATTTTGAAATCTGACATGGGGCTAGACATTTTGTCAATTTCCCAGCTGCCCCAAGTCATGTGACTTGTGCTCTGATAAACTTCAATCACTCTTTACTGCTGTACTGCAAGTTGGAGTGATATCACCCCCTCCCTTTCCCCCCAGCAGCCAAACAAAAGAACAATAGGAAGGTAACCAGATAACAGCTCCCTAACATAAGATAACAGCTGCCTGGTATATCTGAGAACAGCACTCAATAGTAAAAACCCATGTCCCACTGAGACACATTCAGTTACATTGAGAAGGAAAAACAGCAGCCTGCCAGAAAGCATTGTGCAGGCACAAGTCACATGACCAGGGGCAGCTGAGAAATTGACAAAATGTCTAGCCCCATGTCAGATTTCAAAATTGAATATAAAAAAAATCGGTTTGCTCTTTTGAGAAATGGATTTCAGTGCAGAATTCTGCTGGAGCAGCCAGGCCCAGATTTGCGGCAAGGCCGCATAGGCCCGGGCCTAGGGCGGCAAAGAAATAGGGGCGGCATGCCGCCCAGCTGCCGTTCAACTGCACCAGCTGCGCCGGCGTTTTTTTGCCGGCGCGCTGGGAAGGCGGGCGCTAGGACCGCGTGGCCGCCTGGTCGGACCGCGTGGCCTAGGGGCCCGCAGAAGTGAAATCCGGCGCTGGGAGCTGCACTATTAACTGATGCGTTTTGAAAAAAACATGTTTTCCCATGACAGTATCCCTTTAAGTCACTAAGTGGTTTGAAGGGTTCAGCTACAGTTATTTGAAGTATTTAGGGTTATAGGGTTAAAGTAAAAAAAGGTTAAGCATGATTAGTGTTATAGGTTTATGAAGCCATGACTCTTTCCACCTGATTAGTGCTAAGGGTGATTAGTGGTAATGCATTGGAAACACAGGTTTAATATAGATCTGCTTAAAGGGGTTGTTCACCTTCAAACAACTAGTTGGTTTCAGATGGATCACCAGAAATAACAACTTTTTCCAATGACTTTCTATTTTCTATGTGTGACAGTTTTTCTTATATTGAAGTGTAAAGTGTCATTTCTCTCCTTCTGAAGCAGCTCTGGGAGGGGGGGGGGGGGTCGCCGATCCTGTAAACTGTTCTAAATGGATACATTCTGTTGATACATTTCTTATCTTTGTCCCTGCTAAGCAGAATCTCTGGGTTTCATGACAGGCAGCTGTTAGAATTGATACAATTGTTGCTAATACTCCAGAGATGCTGCTGAGAAATGTATCACAATTGTAACAGTTTAGAGTCTGCACCTGAATTACTGAGCTGCCACACTCAAACACCAGAGACAGGAACATTCAACTATAAACTTAGATTTTGGAAAAAACTTTATTTCTGGGGAACAATCTGAAAACAACTGAATTAAAAAAAAAGTGTTTGGAAGGTGAACAACCACTTTAATTTTATGTGCAAATAAAACTTTCATTGAATTATAACACTCAAAATTCTACTCTCAGTACTCTTTCAGAACATTTGCTTCCTGACATTGTAGTACAGAGTGCACTTTGTGCCTTGTGCTGAATCAGGTGCAAGATGCAGCATTTTGGAAAACCTTATACCTAATGCTTGCCATAGGCAGGTTGAAGTACAGGGTCCGCTGCATCTTGCACCTGTTAGTAATCCACACATGTCTGAATGACATCCAAACTAGGGGACATCTATGGGGACACCCATACTGCTTCCATCCCACATGAATGCAGCTTTTCTGAGCACAGGAGTCTCTGTAGTTGTTCATTTTGGGGCTTGTTCAGTTAGAATCAGTTGTGATTCCCCAGACCCGTGTGCAGTACAGTTATGGGACCTGTTATCCAGAATACTCGGGACCTGGGGTTTTACGAATAAGGGATCTTTACGAATCTTTCTTCATACCTTAAGAAAAATTACCTTAGAAAATCATGTAAACATTAAATAAACCCAATAGGCTGGTTCTGCTTCCAATAAGGATTATATTATATTAATATATATTAGTTTGAATCAAGTACAAGGTACTGTTTTATTATTACAGAGAAAAAGGAAATCATTTTAAAAAAATTTGGATTATTTGATTAGTGGTGCAGTGGTGCATGTTATTGGTATTGTATTCACATATCTTCTTAATAAACGTAAGCTTAATAAACTGTTTGTGTGCAAGCATCCTTCCAGTCTCCTTGCCAATCTACTCCCTCCTAGTCTACACTTTAAACTTTAGCCCGTGACTTTTGGTGTGACACTGTCATATATAGACCCCAGTTAGCCTCCTCCTCTGCTACACTCCTTTCTGAATTCGACACCTGGCTCCCTTTTTCCTCTGTACTGACAAGATTTTATCAATGATGTCCTTCGTGACTTCTTACAAACTCGTGTTATTGTATATTTGGATGACATCTTGGTTTATTCTTCCTCTTTGTCTGTTCATCAATCTCAAGTTAAACAAGGTTTACTCAGGTTAAGAAGTTAAGTTTCACAAGACCACTTTTTCTTTTTTGGGCTACATCATTTCTCCCTCTGGATTCAGATGGATCCTGCAAAGGTCTCTGCTGTCCTAGACTAGCCTATTCCTACTGGTTTGAAAGCCATTCAATGATTTTTAGGTTTTGCCGATTTTTATCGGAAGTTCATAAAGAACTTTTCCCAGTCCACCATTTTGTGAATGCTCAAGCTGGTTCCTGTTTTTGACTCCTGTCTGACCCTGGACTACGATTTCTGCCATCTGCCTTGAACTCTTCAACTTCGACTACGTTTTCTCTACAACCCTGCCGGTACGTCGCTTATGGTTTTGTTACGCAATCCCTTGTTGGTTTCAACAGCAGAAAGCCCAGGGCCCCAAAAGGGCGTTGGTGAGTTTGCAAGGTACAGTTGCTGAATAAGGTTCCGAATAACATGGTCATTACAGACCTCTTTCCCCTTTTCTGATCATCAATTGGTTTCATTTTCATCTCTCACTCACCTTCCCCACCTGCTCCTTCCCCCACTGTCTTAACTCCGGATACACGTGAAATTGACCTCCAGGCCTTAGCTTTGTCTTTCAGATCCAGTCTATCCTCCGTTAGGAATATGTCTGATCCTGATACCCTGGTAAGTGATCGTCGAAACGTGTAGGGTGGGCGGCATAGGTGGGCGGTGGGTGATTAGCTCCCACTCATTCCCAATGTTGTCAGGTAGAATTGATGGGGAAATGATTGGAAGGGAGGGTAAATGGGTCTAACCTGTAGCTGTAATTGATTTAGCAGTCTCAAATTCTGACTTTAAATTTTTTTGTTTGTGTTGTTGGCAGCATGCTTTTATACATAATGGCTATTAAAACTTGTCTTAATTAATTTAAAATAATGTTCCTATCTGAACTGGTTAACTGGAAGCTCAGAGGCATTGTAAGGTTTAACTGTAATGATCCCTGCGTGACTTCAGTTGTTGTGTGACTAACCCTGGTAAGTGAGTATAATCACATACTATCCTCCACCATTGACTCATTTGCCCTCTTACAGGCTAAGTGTACTTTAAAACCAGCAAAAGATCTGCTGAACGTATGTGGAAAAAATCCTGTATGCAAGTAGACTTTATTCATTATAAATTTCTACTGTCAAGCCTCAATTCTGCGTTGTCGAAAGTCAAGCAAGAGTGCTACAGAACCCTTATAAACAATCACAAATCCAACCCAGGATGCCTGTTTTCTTTATTCAATACTCTTCTCCATCCCTCATCAACAGTACCAGTCAACTTGGCACATTCCCCTCAGGACTTTGCTGATTTCTTTAAACACAAAGTAGAGTCCATCTGTAATCAGATACCTCCTTCCTAAGCCCCCTTCTGCATGTCTTAATTCCTTTTCTCTGGTAAGGTCTAAAATCTGCAAGCTTTTCTTGTCCTCCCAATTCCCAACTTGCTCTCTAGACCCTCTGCTTAAACATTGTGCTGCTGAGCTTACTCCAGCACATCTTCAATTATTCTCTGGCTTCTGGAACCTTCACCTCTTCTTTCAAACAGACCTGTGTAAAGCCATTTTTAAAAAGACCACACACATTCTGTCTTACAAATTACTGCCCTGTTTTGCTTTTACTGCTTGCCTCTAAACTCCTAGAACAGGTTGTGTTCTCCTGCATTTCTAACTTTCTACATGCCCATAATCTGATTGACCCTCTGCAATCGGTTTACAGCCTGCATGCTCTACTGAGACTGCGTTGTACAGAGTTACAAATGATCGTTGGGTTGCCAAAGCCAAAGGTCACTTCTCTATCGTTAGCCTCCTTGATTAATATTTGTGAAGTTTCTCATTCATCCAGGTCATGGTATATCTGTAGAAATAAGTCAAATCAATTGGACTTGCTGTATTTTCTTGAAGACGTTTTTTCACCAGTTAAATCTTCCAGGGAGAGGTGCCAAAACAGCATTGTATGTTGTATTGGTTTTTCAGTTTTTGCATAAACACCTCTTTTCATCTCCTGATCAAGCAGCTTCTTTCCCAGGGTAGATGAGTGTGAATTTGTGTGATTACCAGTGTATATGAGTGTGTGTGTGTGTCTTTGTATGTATCTGTCTGTGTGTAAAATTAACAGTTAGTGTTCATGTGTGTACGGGCAACTATGTTTTAAGAAGGTCTGACAAACTCTATGTCTGAGTTATAGAAACTATAAATGAACCTGTGTATAGCTGTGTAACTACATTCATTATTGAATCTTAAAGGTACAGGTTGGCTGTGGATTTTGCCCACAACCATACTTCCAGTGCATTTGCCCTTTCCCTTCTCATTCTGCAGTTACCCTACACTCACCTCTCTGTCACTAATAGGTATCTGCCTCACTATATATTTGAATAAATAGAAATATCTTTAATATTATAATATAGATTTTTGCACCTCATGCCCTCCCCTGCTCCTGTCCTGTATCCACCTCATTGTTTATTTTTGGATGACTCTTATGTTTTAACCACTCTGGGAACAAAACAGCTTCCCCATAGACTGAAATAGAATGTATAAACATAGATGCTATGCTAGTAACATTTTGTTCTGCACAACCTCTTCCTGCTGTTGTTACTGTATTTTATGTATAGTAGAAGCCCCACTTTACATTTTTCAGGGTAAATGTATAATATATTGGTGGGACCACAAAAAATGGTATAACATATGGAACAACATAAAATTAGGGTATGTAAAATGGAAGCTTCGTTGTATGTATCCAGCTGTAACTAGAACTCTAGAAGGAATAACATTCTGCAAACCGCTGGCTAGTAATTGTTTAAAAAAAAAGTGGAGAAGACCAAGTGTTGTCCTGGCAAACAAGGAGTTTGTGTCATTAATAGAATGGCAATGCTATACATGTGCAGCAGTTACTACTTTAAATATTTATAGAAAAACTGTTGTTAGGTTTGTGTGGAAAACAATTAAGACCAAGTAATCATGTGCTTGGATAGGCTTAATTGCAATTTTATTTATATACAAGTTAGGCTACCAGTCAATGGAAATTGTAAACTATATTGGGTTTTGCTACCCCACCTCACGCTAATCAGACTAATTCGGTTTTGGGTTTTGAATGGACTTTTGTATATATATATATATATATACCAATATGAGCACTTGCACTCCAATCTCAAAGTCTTTAGCCGGGTGCTTAGTCAATGTGTATTGTATATTTTCAAAATGGACCAGCACTCCGTTTATCTTCAATCAAAAAAAGTGTTTATTCTTCATACACTGTGCATCCAACGTTTCGGCCTGCATTCAGGCCTTTATCAAGGATAAAGTGTCAGTGCTTGTGATCAGTATTTATACCCACAATCCCCTCATTAGGAGCGTCATGATGACCTCATCACAATGCTAATTTGCAATTTAATATACATAAATAAAACACAGATGTGATGTGAATCACATATGAAAAGAAATCTGTGTTTTATTTATGTATATTAAATTGCAAATTAGCATTGTGATGAGGTCATCATGACGCTCCTAATGAGGGGATTGTGGGTATAAATACTGATCACAAGCACTGACACTTTATCCTTGATAAAGGCCTGAATGCAGGCCGAAACGTTGGATGCACAGTGTATGAAGAATAAACACTTTTTTTGATTGAAGATAAACGGAGTGCTGGTCCATTTTGAAAATATATATATATATATATATATATATATATATATAATATCAAAACAGGGGGGTTGTGGGAGCACTCTAAAGGCTTTAAAGTATATATATATATATATATATATATGTATAATAAATGCTATTGCATATGTACCCAAATAGGGGTTATTTTGTTACAAAGTTATGATCATAAAATTGATAAGCCACCATACCACGTCAAGGTAAACCCCGAATGGCGGTCCCTAACTTGTTTTATTTTTTGATCATAACTTTGTAACAAAATAATCCCCTATTTGGGTACATATGCAATAGCATTTATTATACTTATATATATATATATATATATATATATATACTTTAAAGCCTTTAGAGTGCTCCCACAACCCCCCTGTTTTGATATTGTATATTTAGCCGGAAGCTGTGGCGTAGCTTCAGTGGTTGTAGCACCCCATACCCCCCTTTAAACTAGTGGTGATCCTATGCTTTTAAAATTGGGCGTTTGTTTTGGGAATATCTCTCCTTTAAAAGCCTGATTGCTGGCTGGGGAGGATTTAGCCCTCCGTGAAAAAACAGCGTTCAATGGACATTGATTACAGGTAATGCTAGAATGCACATAAAAAATAAAACAAGTTAGGGACCGCCATTCGGGGTTTACCTTGACGTGGTATGGTGGCTTATCAATTTTATGATCATAACTTTGTAACAAAATAACCCCTATTTGGGTACATATGCAATAGCATTTATTATACATATATATATATATATATATATATATATATATATATATATATACTTTAAAGCCTTTAGAGTGCTCCCACAACCCCCCTGTTTTGATATTGTATATTTAGCCGGAAGTTGTGGCGTAGCTTCAGTGGTTGTAGCACCCCATACCCCCCCTTTAAACTAGTGGTGATCCTATGCTTTTAAAATTGGGAGTTTGTTTTGGGAATATCTCTCCTTTAAAAGCCTGATTGCTGGCTGGGGAGGATTTAGCCCTCAGTGAAAAAACAGCGTTCAATGGACATTGATTACAGGTAATGCTAGAATGCACATAAAAAATAAAACAAGTTAGGGACCGCCATTCGGGGTTTACCTTGACGTGGTATGGTGGCTTATCAATTTTATGATCATAACTTTGTAACAAAATAACCCCTATTTGGGTACATATGCAATAGCATTTATTATACTTATATATATATATATATATATATATATACTTTAAAGCCTTTAGAGTGCTCCCACAACCCCCCTGTTTTGATATTGTGTATATATATATATATATATATATATATATATATATATATATATATTATACATGTATTAAAGGTGTTTATGCTATATCAATATGACTCATTTACAGGGTAATTCCACTTTTCTGTCACTTTAAATCTGTTACCCACAATGCTCTATGTTATAGGTGAAAGGTCATGTGTAGACTTAAATGTTGTTCTCTGTATGTTCCTTCACACTTGATAAACAGTCTAGCCCGAAACATAGTGTGTGTGTGTGATCCACTTCCTCAATAAAACAATTTGCTGTCAAGACTACTGCCTTGGACTTGTCCTACGCTATCATTTAACCTTTATGGATTGATTTGCCTGGAATATCAGCACAGGATACTCTGTGGGATAAGCCACAAATCCTAATAGGTGAGCTACAGTAATACCTACCTGTTTTTGGGAGTGTATGTACTCACCATCACTGAAGGACAGGGATGAAAATTTATGATTATATAACACATTATATACTGTAGCTATTTTATCCTTTAGCAACCATAACACTCTTTTAGATTGTAAGCTTCCAAATGAGAGAGATAATAGCCAGAGAGCACATAATTCTTCAATTAAAATGGAATCTCTTTATTAGCAGCTCATTGAGAGGCACATATACACTGATGACTGTATAAAGAACTATTCTACTTATGGTTAGATTGTAAATTTGTTTGCGCAGAGCCCTCTTTATCTCTTGCACAGATTATTAGGTGTTTTTGTATGCACATTTGCATATAAAGGGGGTTATCTATGAAAATCTGTAATTTTCTCACTATTTCATATTCATATACATTTTCACAAAAATTTCTTGTGCGGGAAAAGACTCGATAAAATCATGAAAAAATCTGTATCGTTCAAAATTTTGGGATTTGTCACCTGAAAACCATGAAACCTTCAGATGTCTTCCAATTGTAAACGGGACATCTACATGAACTCGGCAGGTCAGAGATGGTGTACTTTTTTATTTGGACTTTTAACACCATCGGGGTTTAATAAATGAATACACTAATAAATTAATTAACAATTTTTTTTAATGAAAACAATTTATTTTTTTCCCCTTTAAAAGTCCAACCAGAAAAAAATGGACTTATAATAAACCCCCTTAATGTATACAACAATGAATTGTACAGCACTGTGGAATATGATGGCATTTATAAATACATTTCAATAATAATGAGCTGAAAAAAATGACAGTGATTACAATAGGGAGTTGTCAGTTTAAAATACTCTTGAAGCAGTGAAACATAATTGCATTAAGTTACATAATTGTAAAAAGTAATTGCACAGAGACTTTGAGAAAATGATGGGGCTTACAGTATGTTTAAACCATACAGTCTGGTCAACACAGTGCAGAAGTTACTTGGAGTGGATGCTGCTTCAGCAAATCAGACTTTAATTGATTGTCCACCATTAAAGGTTAGTGTGCTGTCAATTTGCAACCTTTATTTTCCACTAAACAGTCCATTAAATTTGTGGCAGTCCCAAATGCCATCTTCCAAAAATACATAATTTATTTCTTAAATAGAGTTCAATTAAGTGTTGTGGTTTTACAGTAGACAGCCCAGCACTGAGGAGGAAAATTCAGCAACAGACTACCTATGCTAGGAAATGGAACAAAAAAAAGCAGGAAGAACATGCAGCATATATCATGTATCAGAAAAAGAACAAAAGATACTATAGTGGTCAATAGATGCAATCGGTATGGACAGAAAAGAATCCAAAAGGAATATAAGAAAAGAAAGTTGAGCTTTAGTAATAAGAAAATCAATAAAACTGTTACAAGGGTTCACCGGTACTTAACTAACAGATAATAAAAACAACAAAAAAAAGAAATGATGACAAATATGCAAAATAAGACACTAACATTTTAGATAAAAATAAATTCCATTCAAACCCTGTTCCTATTTGTATTTTCAAATGAATGCACATAAATGCAAGAATATATATATTTAAAAAGTCTTAAAAATTATATACTATAAGGAACAGAGGAATAACATAGGAGAAGGTGTGGTTCTAAACTCAGAACCACATACTACACAACCATACCATGTTAGCAACAAGGGAAGGTGATTGAACTTTATGAAAATGTAATAGTACAGGATGTAGAACAGATTTCTAAGAAGTTCTAAGAAGTAATGTATGGCATTAAAATGATTCATATATAATTAATACATTGTAATTAAATAATACACCAAGGAGGAGGTGTTGCTGTAACTGTTAAATGATCTGAAACTAAGATTAAAAAACATGCTCTTGCTTTGAAAGAACATTAGTGATAAGGACAGGACTTTTATTCATGGAAACAAACCTAGACTCATCATCACCATTTATTTATATAGCGCCAACAAGCTACGGAGTGCTTTACATTAGTTTATAACATACAGGAAACAAATGGTAAATCACAAATGATTATGATTATCATAGTTTGTCCTTGTAGTTTAAAAACAGGTACCTTTATTCACCAGTGTGTCAGGAACAGAACTGTGAGCAAACCTTCTTAGGGGATTAAATTTTGGGCAAATCCACTTTTTCAGTTTAGTGTTTATACTTCCAAAAGTCAGGTTTTTTTTCTTCATGAAAATTGCCTTGGGAGGGGGTGGGGGGGCGGCTGCATGGCCTGCACCTGGGCCCCATAGTTTGTAGTTACGATATTGACTGACCCTCCCTTAAAGTCGCTGACTAACATAGAATAAAGGAGACACAAAGCAGGAAGTAGTGTTCTGGTTCCAGCAGCTCCAGCCACTCCAGCCTTTAGGGCTCGTGCTGAGTAGTGTTTCTTAAAGTGTTCTGCTGCAGCAGAGCGCTGGAAGAAATGCAGCCTGTTGATTTAAATGGGCCCGTATTGACATAGGTGCATGTAAGCACCAAACTTAGCATGTTGCATTCCATCTGCATTCGGCACACACATGTGCCCATGTACAGATGCCTTCAGAAGAATTAATAGTGTTTCTTCCTGTGGTATCCTGCGACTGAACGCTTTACAACTGGCTGCAGGGGAGCGCACTAACGAATGCTCGACAGTACAAGCCAGTATAGATGACATTTTTGGCTAACTATCTATTTTAGAAACATGTTTTATTTTGCACAGCCTATCTATTTACCCAGTTTTTATTTTTACACTGAACTGTTCCTTTAATGTGTCTCTTCTTCAACAAATCTTCATAAGACTCATGGAACCAATTCCTTGACTATTGTCATGCATATTATCAGGCAACAACAATAAACATTTTTACTTAAATAAATGAGATTTTTTTTTTTTGATTGGCAAATCAAATGAATGAAGGTTGGTCAGTACGAGTTTATATATAAACAAGATCAGCTGACAGGATGGTTAGGCCAGATTCTCGTAAATGCTCTGACTGTATGTTTCAGAATGCGCACTGAAAACTGTTTGCAGCAATATTTGCAGTTTTGCCAACAGTAAAAATGTTTTTGTGAATCCGTGCTAGAATTTCCATTTTCTTGACAAATAATGACAAACCACAAGTTATTAATGTATTATGCACGTCTTGGATTCCACATCAACCAATGGCACCAGAGCCCCCACCCCTAGCCCTCACTGTATCTAGGTGTCTAGGTGCTTGAAAGAAATAGGCTACATGGGAGCCTTTTATCTATGAAGAACTGTTGTATCATAGAAGGTAGGGCAATGTATGCATACATATATGTGTATATACAGTATATGCAGAGCTAAATGCCTTAACTGCAATGTCATTTTGGTGATATCTCACCAATTCATGGATCTTTTGGAAATGTGTGCCAGTTTCACTCATCATTAGGCCAAATGATCTCTGGGAAAACAATAAAGATTATGGTGCAGTGCCAAGAAGTGAAGTACAATGGGCTGGTGTGTTTTTTTTTTGTATAAGAGGAATTCAAGCCTAGGGTAACAACTAGCACCCCCTCAATGATTCAAAATAGTGAACATAGTTCATCTGAGCAATAGCAAAAATCCTTTTTTCTAATTCCCTTCCATACTTCTCATGGCTTCCCCAGCCTGTTACCTAAAATGTCCATGCTCTATGCTTCTTTAGAAGGTCAAAGTAATTATGCAGTCATTTAGCTTAGCCGTCATTCGGCTTTTTTAATGTAGGTTAAGAGATTTCAGTTTCTTGACGTTGTTTGATAACATATCGCACATCAGGGTCGTTACGTACTTTGTGTGCAATAAAGTTCAATGAAGGTAAGCATCTATCTGCTAGCTACAAAAAATTATGGTTACTGTTAGTGTTGATATATCATGGCAGAAATATTGATCCTGAAGAATAATACATCATTATTTAGTTATCAGTGTAACTAAATATACATGGTTCATTAAACCTTTTAACATTATAAGGCTCATTTACGAACACAGCATTTTTCAGATGCAAATGCACAACTATCCCTGCAGTATTTTTGTTAAGTAGAATGTGCATTTTCTAAAACTGCTTGTAAGTTGCTGCTAACATTTTCAGGGTTGGAATTATGTCATTTTTGGCAGGGTATATGCATGGTGTTAATAATGCCCGTATTCATGTGTGAATCTCTTGACATAAGGCAGTAGTGCTAGCATTTAGATAGCACTACTACTAGTGTAACCCTGGAACTATGACCACATCCAGGATGGTGGCAATTCTAGAGTTCCCTTGCATCAATGCATGTACTTGAACACAATTAATCAGGCCTAGTAGACATATATATTCACCACATTTGAAGTAATTTATCAAAACTGGGCAAATTTGCCCATGGGGAGTAATCCCATGGCAACCAATGACATTGCAACAAGGATGAAGCAGAGCACACTCCTCACTTCCCATAAAGATGACCCAGTGCACAGCGTAGAGGGTACGGCAATCCCCAACGAATATATCAGATAAAGATACACTGGCACACGAGGTACATAGCAATGCAGGGTAACCCCTTGCTTATTTATTTGTGCGAACGTGCGACGTTTCGGGGCAAGCCCCTTTCTCAAGCATCAAGCTTGAGAAAGGGGCTTGCCCCGAAACGTCGCACGTTCGCACAAATAAATAAGCAAGGGGTTACCCTGCATTGCTATGTACCTCGTGTGCCAGTGTATCTTTATCTGATATAACCAATGACATTGCTGCATTAATTGTACTACTTGCAGCTGGCTTTAAAAAGCTAATCACTGATTGGTTGCTATAGGTAACTGCCCATGGGCAAATTTGCCCAGTGTTGAAAAATGAGTCCCATTGTGTTTTAACATGTGACACAAAAGCCTCATTGTTTTTAGATTCTGTTTTGTTTAAAAAAAACACAAACACACACACAAATACTTACAATGTGATGGAAGCAAAGGAGGGCACTTTAATATTATAATCCTTCAATATCCCCACTGTCATCACCTGCCACCTATATTCCAATATGGGGCATAACATCAGATTTTAGAATTGTTAATTGGATAGGCTTGTTAGAACTTCATTACTGGTCAAATATCTTTTAAAAGGACAGACACATTTAAAAGCATATAATATATGATTTTTTACTATATGTGCAAATTTAGACCAATATGTTCTATAAATGTGGAATACGCTATTGTGAATAGTGCTGGAATCTTTCAAAGCAATCACATTGCAGATCTATTTAAGGCATGTGGGTTATTGCTGGGCTAATTCACAGATTATTTTCAGGTTCCCCGAACTGCAGAGTAGTATGCTTTCAGTTTTCTTGTCACTGTATTAATACAAAATAAATAAAAATAATAGGACCCTTGCTCACAGATCTTACAGCCACAACAGTACAACAGTAGTCTTGTGTGTGCAGGCTATGTTCTGTGCAGTACTGCAAATCTATATGCCATGGAAACTGTAGTATATGCATGTTTTTTCCATAATGTTTTTATTTCTTTATGCTTTACAAATGAAATGACAAATAACAAATGAAATAAAGTAAAATAAACAAAACAAATGACAAGTACAGATCAAGTTTTGAAAATCAAAAATGAGGATTAGCATCTCTAGATCTTACCAAAGTGACCATCAAGACAGTTTGAGTATACCTCTATCTCTAGAATATAAACAACTTTATCAGTTTGCTTTATGTAGGTAGCGTGCCAAGTTACTAGTATTTTTAATGTTGCAGTAAGTGACTTGTTAACAGTCTGTTAAGGTAATGACTCCTGGGGGGGGGGGGGGGTTTCCACTGTAATTCATTGTTGTAGATTTCCTGCACTCATGAGTAGTTGTTCCACTTCGGTACCTCTTAGTAGTTCTGTTTCATACCAAGTGGTATGTTGGAATGTTTGTATAGTTACCTGTCTAGTAGTTGTGGTAGAGTATTTATGTATGTTAAGCAGGTGTCAAAAAATGTTTTCGTGTTTGTTTCCTTATTTGTCATGGTTTCTTGTAATGTTTGTTGTACTAGAGAAGTAGGTCGGGGATATTGGGATAACCATTTATGTAGAATAGTTTTCCTGGCTGCCTCTGCTAAATGCTCTGCTAGGGCTTTTTCTGGTTTAGAGATGTTTGCAATGGACAAGAATTTACTAAATATGGCCCAGGCAGCAGTGATAAGCATTGTTTTCCCAGATAAGTCTTTTGTATATGCATGTCTAAGTTACTGTGTACCTTTAAATTTGATGTGTTTGCTTCAGAAACACAACCATAGCTTATATAAACAAACTGCTGTGTAGCCATGGGGCCATATAGTCCTGTACACGTAATCCCCAGTGCTCCAGCACATGTGTACGGTTCTTTCGCTGGTTGGGTTATTGAGCTTGCGGGCACTAGGACCCTGCAGCCCCGGGGCGCCCAAGGCCGAAATCCAGCCCTGCACTAGTGCAAAGAGTGAAATTGCACTCTCTGTGCTAGAAGAGCTAAATTTCCATTTAAAAAAAATCTTAATTTGCGTTAAACTCAACACAAAAGAGATTTCAAAGAATAAAATCAGCATGATGATGTCAGTATTTTTCTTTAGAACTTTTAGAAACCTCAATAAAGAATATTAACCTGTACCATGGTTTTTAGAGTGTATTTCTGCTTTGTAATCAACAAAACCATGGTACACATTTCAAGTGTAAATAAATCATATGTTCTGCCAGAAACACTTGAAATGAGAGAATACATTTAATAAGCCTGAATGTATCAGCAAAAATCCAGCCCAAATTAAGGTCTGATTAATTTGTGAATGTTCTTTTTATTAGAGCAATAACTGTTAAAATGGAATAAAGAGGAATTTGAAATATACAGTTGGCCTAAAAAAACTCAATATACAAGTATTAGGACCTGCAATCTGTCAATCCTGGTCTGGTTCCAATGGCTGTTTGTTACAGAATGAATTTGCCAATTTTGTGAATGTTTATGGGTTAAATAAATCACCTATTTTACTAAGCAACATTTTTTGGTGTGCTTCTGAATTTCTTCTATACTGACCTCTGTGCCTGTGTAAGGAGGGGAATTTCTAGTTGAGCACCCACCGCTTCAAAGAAGTGGAAACTTTACAGGTTGAGCACTCCATTACCATGCATCATTACAGAATGATTATGAAATATGTTTAACATTCATTTCCCAAAGTGTGCAATTTTTGGTCTCTCAGGCTCTGCTATTGTCACAGACTGTAAATAATATATTTCCTTTCTTTATTGCAGCAGTACCTTAACTGGGTGGCTGGCCCCATATCAATGGCTGGAGTGGGGCTTCAGCTTGAAAGACAATCAGGGTGAACACTTATGTACGATCTTACACACTCTTAGCACTATGGTTAAATTGCTAATGCAGCAAGGTTTTCATTTGTCTTTAACTTTTTTAGTGAGCCAGGGAGCCCTGACCTGATGTTCATCCTTGGAAGGCACTTGAACTAAAATTGTAGCTTGCAGCCCTAGAGCTTGAGTTTGATCGTAACTGGGGCACTATCTGTAAGGACTTATGTTCTTTCTGTATCTGCGAAGGTGTAACAAGTCAGTCCTACATATAACTAAAGGAGATATAACAGCAGAACTGTGTATAGCTATAACATGTAGTACATATATTTTGCCAGAAGATGGCAAACATTAATAATTTAGATTTTAGACAATCGTTTTGGAAGGTTTCATTTAAACCATTGTGCCTTTGGGTAGTTTGGGTGTGGACTGTTATAGGGTTACAGTTACCAAATTATATAAAGCATCAAAGATATTTCTAGAAAATTCAGCTAGAAGAGTAGCCTTGATAGTGTTTAAACAAGCAGAATATCCCCTTGTTCAACATGCATTCAATTAATAGATCTTTTGTTGAACATACTTTTTGCTTATTATTTTAATTGTGAAAAGCCTGTACTTTTTTTTGGAGCTAAACAGAACAAATAGGGAAACTGGGTGTTCAGTCTTTAAAAGGTAGATAATTAGATACTTGCACTTGCTGACTTGTACTAATATTCTCTTTCTTTTTTTTTCTAGGGTCAAGCTGTTATTTCCAGGTTTAAAGGAGACCTGATGACCGCAGGGTTGCACTACCCCAGGGGTAGAAGATCCGGAGGCTGTGAAGGAGCCTCTTGGTCATGCTGTCTTAAGGTATCCTGAGCAACTGAGGGTTGCCCTTATCTAAAATTGCAGCAGTTATTGTAAGGCAAAGTGCTCTTTCGACTGTTCAGGAGCGATGACGTCACATCGGTGCACCGGAGCAAAGGAAGTCTAAACACATACAGCCCAGAGCTTGTGATACTCCACTTCCTGATGGATATGAGATGAGATTCTGTCAGGAATGTTTGACTAGTTTAGCCCAGAGAGTAGTTCTGGCGGTCATTAATCCCTCTACAGACTGGGTTAAAAATTACAATGCAGGAGACGTTAGTCCAGCTGCAAGGTAGTTAAAGTAAACAGCCGGGTTCTGCTACTCGTAGTTCTTCTCCCTTTACCAGTCCTTGTTCTTTGGACGACACGAATGAGGATGATTTAGCCCTCTTCGCAGTGGAAAATACTGCTAAGTTGATTAGAAGAGTAAAATCCATAATGCCATAGTCTTCTTCTGCTTAAAAGATCCAAATCTTTGGACAGCATCTGAGAAGCAGGCATCTGAAGATTATGTCAACGCTACCACTGTAGCCTATATCTACAAGAAGGGGGGGGGGGGCAGAGCTCTCTTACTGAACAGAAAAATACAGAAGATCCTGGAATTGGCAGAAATCAATGTACCCAGTTTTATGGAGGTGCACATAAAAGTATAGAACAACATGTTGGCGAATCATCTGAACAGGAATTTATTTAGACCAGTGGAGCTGTTCCCTCAAAAGACAAGATCACCCAGATTCAATGCCATTCAGGTGGGACTTTGCCCAAGTCTGTGTTTTCCAACCATTCTCCATGATCCCAAGAGTCATTCGGAAGATCATTGTGGAGCAAGTGAAGACCATCTTGATAACCTCCTTCTGGCCAAAGAAAGTTTGGTTTTCGCTGCTGATTCGCATGATAACACCGCCTCCCTTTCCCCCCCCCATGAGCCCATGAGCCCATCAGCAGAACAATGGGAAGGTAACCAGATAACAGCTCCCTGGTAGATATAAGAATAGTACTCAATAGTAAAAATCCAGGTCCCACTGTGATACTTTCAGTTACACTGAGTAGGAGAACTGCCTAAAGTGTTGGCTCTTTCTGAAAACACATGACCAGGCAAAATGACCTGAGATGGCTGCCTAAACTCCAATATTACAACTAATATTACACTTGTTGGGTTTGGTTTACACAGTAGAGAGAAATATTTGTAGTGTAAACAGTGTAATTTAGAAATAAAAACTACACCATAAAAATCATGACAGTCCCATGTTTTGAGTTTTGATGGGTAGTGGACAACAGATAAGCTTGTTTGCTGCTTTGTGAAAACAAGCTGACTGCTCGCACACATGCTGCTTTTCAGAAAGCTGGAAACTGTATGAAATTACCTCCAACTGACTTGAATGGGAAATGTTTGAAAGCACCATTTAATAGCTCACATCTAATGCAGTACAAGAGTCTGATTTAATACAGGTTCTGGGGGAAATAAGTTCAGTTGTAGTCAGACCACTTTTTTCTGTCTAATGTGGTATTATTATTATTTAAAAAAGAGAACAAGGTTACAACAAATCAGATTATATATTGGTAATGCCTTAACCATTTTCTGAAGCATATTAAAGCAAAACTATACCCCCAGAACAATATTGGTCTGTATAAAAATATATACATAATAATCTACTTTTTAGTAGTATGTGGGTAGTCATAAATAGAAAATTGCTGTTCAAAAAAAAAGGGCCTGCCCCCTGGGATTCTAGGATTCACATGCACGAAATGATGATTGCACGTATGCTCTAATCAAAGCGTGCATGCGTGGAAGCGATAATCAACGGGGAAAACATGGGGAGAGAGGGGACCAGACATGGGGTAGGTGGCAGAGAAGGTACGTGTCTGGCGCCCCCCCCAGCTTTGCACCCTAGGCACATGCCTAGTCTGCCTACCCCTACCCCTAAGCCCTGGTTAGGTCACATGAGCCAATTAATGGACAGACTTCTGTCTTTTGCTTCCACACTTCTTCCTTTTAAAGATAGAGCTGTAGTATTTTGGTCAGCTGATCTCTGAGGCAGGACATTGATCATAACCAAATGGTGGTTCAAGGCAAGAGATGTAATAGGGCGATATTTACTTAAATATATATACCAGTTTGGTAAGATTCTTTAATATGTCACTTCATTTGATATAAACTGTCTGTTGCTTAAGCATTCATTTTGGGGCTATAGTTTTCTTTTAAGTGATTCCATTTAATTTAGCACAGTAATGAAATCAATATCTTTTTATCTGATCACTAGCACCAAAAAATCTGATTTGCTTCTAATAGAGTTAAATAGCAAACTAAATCAAGGCAAGGCTGCTCTAAGAAAATGACTGGTCTTTAAAATAAAATTCTTCAGACTCTGGCAGAGAGTTAAACTAATGGCACAGTAGGCATTATCAGAAAAATGTAGAAAGTGCCTGTGCTGCCAAACCTGTGTTAATAAGCAATCAGCACTGGATTTGTGAAAAGGCCACAAAGGCCCGGGCTTAGTGTGGCAAAATGTTATGGGCACGCTGCTCAGCTGCATCTGCTCTCTAATAGCTGCATATACTGGGGTGTGTGCGTGTGTGTGTGTGTGTGGGGGGTTGGACAGCCAAACACAAATTCCCACAGGTAGGCCCAAGCCCTTTTCTTTCAAAGTTTTCACAAATAATTTTGTTGATGATATGGAAGATGGTGGTGCGCATAGGGTTGCCACCTTACTTATATTTTATCAGCCTGGGCAGTAAAATTCACACTTGATGGCAATGTAACCACGGTGGCCAGGTGCCCCAGGCAACTTTGTGTGTCGCCACCAACCCCCTGACTCCGCACACACATGAGAATAGGAGAGCGTACGCACAAACGAGCATGTGAAAGCACACAATCTCTATCGCTATGAGCAGCAGTAGTCAGGAGAGTGGAGACAGTGGACCGGACTATGAGTAGGCAGTGGAGGTGGTATGTGTTTGGCACCCCCAGCTTTGCACCCTAGGCATGTGCCTACCCCAACTTTTTGCCTTGTGTTACTAACAGGGAAGAAAAAAAACATATATAGAAAGGCTGAAATTTTAAAGTAGACAATATTCAGTGAAAGACATAGTTAAAGCAGAAAGCTGTTGAACACTACCACTTCATTTATTTCCCTTCTTTATTTCATTTTCTTTCAAATGTTCCAGCTTACATTGCTGTTATCCTTTTTTCTGCAGTGCTGATTCTTAACACCAGATGGTGCTTTGAAAGTTCTTAGTACTTTTGACTGTGGAATTTACTCTCATGATCAAGCATCCATTCAGGGGCACTTCTGCCATGAGACGAGTTGAGAAACCAGCCTCAGTCGGCAGCAGCTCCCTAGTTTCCAGGGGTGGCAAAAAGCCGCTCCTGGTGACTTAAAGAACCGAGTCAGTGGCATGGGTGGACGGTGATTTTTTTGTTTGGGGAGGCTACAGGTGACCAGACATGGCCTGCATTATAGGGGGCCCAAATCCCCAAAAAATAAATGAATGTAAACCTACTTAAAGTTGTCCTCTGAATACTTTTGCAATTTACTTCCATTTTTATTTTTTATTGGCTACTGAAATTTGTAGACAGTGTTCTGTGAAGCTCTCTTTGAGTTCCCGTGACTCTATTTGCCTATGCACCTCCTATTTGCACCCTTTATTCAGTTAAACCTAGGGCTGTTGGCCAACTGACTGGTATTAGCAACCGCTAAAAATAGAAAAATAATTTCAAATACAAATGCTCAAAGAAGCACTATGAATTGAATTTTTGGGTCCTGTAACAACTACTAACTGAATGCTTAATTGCAGTGTCATTTAGCCATTCACATCGCATGACTGATTTAAAGAGGATGTTTACTTTTAAAGTTCCAGAAAGCTTCTTGTAAGCATTTTTGGTTTGATCTTTAATTTGTATTGGGCTTTAAATATGGTCCTTCATATTCTGCCTTTTTCTAGCCTGCAGGTAAAAGTTATGTCTGCTTGCCATAGGTCACAGACTCCCACATGCAACCGAAAGGCAGGCTTTTATTTTATTATTTTTACTTTTTTATTTTTCTGTTTAAACTTGACTTATTCATCTTCCATTTTTTTTAGAATGCTGCCTTCTGTCCATCTGACAGACATTGCCACCAAAATATTGAATAGTGAATTGTTTTGTGCTGAGGTTTGCATGTCAATGCTTTATTTGTAAATACAAAAGGGGGTTGTGGGAGCACTCACATTGTTAAGTAGAAATGTATATTAGTATAAGGGAAGTGCTACTGACATAACCAAATGGGTCAGTGCACATTCCCATGGTCCCTGTCTAAGTAATTCAGTATATATGCATATGCATGTGTTCACAAAGACAGGGGTTTTTAGTTACAAAGTTATGATCATAAAGTTGAAAAGCCACCATACCACGTCAAGGTAAACCCCTTATGGCGGTCCCTAACTTGTTTACCTCCAGTCATAGTATAGAGGATCCTGTGCCTCTCTGCATAATAGCATTAGTTGAAGTAGAAGTCTGCTGAACCTTGGTTTCTGTCTGAGGGCTAGATCAGCTCAGCAGTTGTTAGGATGGTTCTTAGCTATAACTACTCTGTCATACAAACATCAGCTTGCTCAGTAAAGAATCTTCCTTCACAGGAGAGTCGAGATCTGTAACGTAACTCATCAATAGCTTCTGACCCATATGTACCTTCTAGCTCCCTCTCTCCCACAGTTTGCAGGCAGTGCTGTGTGTATGGCATGAGACAAGTAAATATCTTCTGATTCCAGAAGGCTTCACTTTGCATGTATTTGCTAGTGAATGGCTTTTTGACTCCTTTCAGCCCTTCTCACCCTAACCAGGTTTGGTTTTCCGTTCCCATAGTTTAAGAAAACTGTTATTTATGAGGGTGGGTGAGAGGCAGACAGGCACCACCAACCACCTTAATAAAAGCTGACAACCTCTCCCACTATCTCTGAGATAAAGGCACAATGGCAGTCACGCTCAGTAACGCGTCATTTTTTTTTTAACTTTGCTTTGTAATCATTGATTTTTTTTTATATTGCATTAAGGTTTGGGGAGGTTAAGCCTCCCCAAGCCTTAATGAAGATCCGCCCATGGTCAGTGGCGTAACTAAGTATTACCTGGCCCCACAGCAATTTTTTGAGGCCCCCACAATATCTAGTTGACCTGCTTCACAAATATTTATTGAAATTGTATATAAATTAGAGCCACATTATTATTATTATTATTATTAACATGTATTTCGCAGCGCTGGGGCCCCTATACCTCCTGGGCCCCCTGCAACTGCAGGTTCTGCTTCCTCTATAGTTACGCCCTGCTTCTAGTGCCGAGAGTGAAATTGTAGGGGAGCACGAGGAGGGAGATGGCATTGCATGAGCTGCCTCAGGCATCAAGATGCATAGAATGCCTCCTGCATCCATTGCTTCTTCACTAAGCTGTGCTACATTGATAGCAACAATGCTTTAATTTGGATCTGACCAATGTCTTACTGACCATTGAACCAAACATGCATGTGATTTCCTCCTTGAGCTTATTATTGTTTACAAAATCACTTTAATTTTGCTTATAAACTTTATTTAGAATCTGGAAACCACTTAATATATTAGAATTTCAAATAGGCTTCAGTGATTTTGCACCTGCCCCATATGCATTAATTGAGGGTGATTTTTAGCAGGCAAAATTACTAAGATCACTGAGAGTCTGTAAAAAAATATTACCAATTGCACTGAAATGTATCCACTCCTTTCTTTTTTTTTATTCTTTTTTGCTCTATTTAATTTGCCCACTGCCTGTGTATCAATGTTTGTTGAGTTGTATTAAATATATACAATCTATATACATAGTCTATATCTAGACTACTCACACTTAATTGGATTCCTCACATGAAAAAAAATATTTGTTGTTGATTTATTAGCACACTTGGCAAGTTTTTACTTGACGCAATGGGCAACACACCTGCAAGCATTTGTAAGGAAATAATATTGTATTTTATAGTGTTATTGTTAGTCCAGTCACTAGGGTAGTGTTTGGTAGGTAATCCTTATGAGAATGCAGGTCTCCCTCAGTTTCCCTGGATGGGATATATAAGTGTAAGGAGGAAAGGATTTGACCACTTCTTTTTTGGATAGATGATGCCACCATGTTGAGGTCTTCTGTCTCAGATGCCAAGGAGAACCATATATATATATATTAGGTTAATGAGTGGCAGGCCAGATTTATTACTGGTGGTAAAAGACTGAGACAGTGTAAGGCACCGCAGCTCTGTCATGGAGCTTGCGGCCGCCTCCCCCTCAGCCTATTTAAGTTTGCACAGGTGCAGTAATGATGCACAGTTATACTTACTCTATCTGGAAGTAAGGCTGGTGTCTCTCATGCTCCAAGATCTTCATGTCAAGAATCATCTTGCCTGCAGTCTCCTGTTCCCAGTCCTTCTACCTTTTCTCAGCCTTGCCTCATCAGTTTCCTGGCCTGCTGCAGCACCTCACTTGAACCGGCATCTTCAAACTTTTGCTCGATCCGTTGCTAGACAGATCTACCCTAGCAACCACAGCTTCCTTCTCCTCATTTCAGTAATCAACGTCCAGCTTCAGTCTCCAGGCCATTGCTAACAGTTTCCTCTTCACCGACAATTCTTCCCGACAACATCCATAGCAACGGTCCGCATGGCAATCCCTCTTTACCTGCGTGAGTTATAATAAGCTTATATTCACGACTGCATTGTTGTTGCTGCAAAGACTGTTATTTCTCCCCTGCTTGATATCTATATCAAAGATTTACTAACATTGGAGATAAATATCTGGAGAGATTTCTGGAGATGTTGCCCATAGCAACCAATCAGATCTTTGCTTTTGTTTTCTAACTTGGCTGTGGCTGTTTAAATCGAATTGCTGATTGGTTGCCATGGGCAACATCTCCAAAAATCTCTCCAGATATTTATCTCCAATGTTAGTAAACATGCCCCTGTGTATTGAATCTTTACTTGCACCCTGCCTGTGTCAAGTCTGTGCTCATTACTTCATGCTTGCATCCAGCCAACACTGTGCTCATTAACCCTTGTCTGCAGCCTGCCTGTGTCTACACCAAGACTGTGCTCATTAACCCCTTCTCTGCAGCCTGCCTGTGTCTACACCAAGACTGTGCTCATTAACCTTTGATCTATTGCCTATTTCTGTTAACAGGGGTACAGATGGTTACTCCCCAATCCAAGACTTTCATGCTTGTTCCAGTTACCGTGTGTATTGCTACTTACCTTGAGTATTAATTTGCTCGCACTCTATGTACAGTCAAGTTTCCTTTCCTAAAAGAGGACTTATTCAAGGTCATATCTGCTCCTCTGATTTCCTGTGGGAAGAAAACTACTTTTTCAAAGACTGTTTACTTTCTGAGGACTTTCCTAACACAGTATACTCTCCTAGAAGCTCCTGCTTATTTCCAGAACTACTGTGGGTTTTCCTTCTTGGGATGTGCAGGGATTATCCTTCTGTGAGACCTGAAAATAAAGAGTTTAATTGAATTCATCACGGTGTTCTTATTGCTGCACAATACAGGGTTCAACTAACACATTAAATTCCTAACAGACAGCTACAGTAGTAGAGCAGTTGAGGCTCAACTGAGGAGGAAGGAAGAATTCAGCACTTGGGTAGCACCTCAACCATCTAGGGCGTTAAGCCTAGATGGGTCCTTTAACTGCAGTCTGCACCCCTTAACACATTTGTGGTGTTTATACAAAGGGCCTGTAGGTGTCACTGTGCACAAGATTTATACTGTGTACATAGTAGTTTCTAGAAAGTAAAAAAGTATTACAGTTGAAGTGTAATGGCTGCCTGAACCTGCTAATAAAGACTGTTATAATCTACTCATCCTCGGCTACCAAAACATAACAAACTGATGACGAGATGTCCCTTCTACCTCCCCTTAAGCCAGTACCATTCCCTGATTCAGCATGGGAAAAACTTGCTATTGATATTGTGGGTCCTTTGCAGATGCTCCGATAGACTGTAGATATGCTATAACCTTGATAGACTATTACAGTAAATGACCTGAAATTGCATTTGCATCAGTTACAGTAATAAAATTTCTGTCTACAGTCTTCAGCAGAGAAAGTAATCCAAAGGAGTTAATATCAGACAACGGACCACAGTTTGTCTTATCTGAGTTTGAATTCTTTCTGAGAGAGAGAAATATTGTGCATAGCAAATCTTCAGTGTATTACCCACAAGCAAATGGAGAAATCAAGCAATTCAACAGAAGTCTGAAAGAAACACTACAGACAGCAAATCTTACTGGGAAATCTTGGAAAGTATTTACAACAGAGTTCCTACATAACTACAGAGCAACACGCCATGCAACAACCCAATCATCTCCAGCTGAATTATTACATGGCAGACAGATGCGCACTAAGCTACATGTTGCAGACATCAAACTTCCACAAAATACTGTGCCTACAAAATTGTCTACTGCTGATATTGTCAAACGTCAACAAGCCAAATGCAAGGCTTATACGGACAGAAAACGTGGTGCAAGAGTAGTGCACTTTTAGCCTGGATCTTAAGTCAGAATTAAGAAACCAGGAATACTGAAACAAGGACAATCTAAATATACTACACCACTTGCAGTGAGACGCCAGCAAGGACCATACACGTATGAACTGTCTGATGGACGCATATTGAATGCAAGTCGTCTTGCTCCTGTTAGGAATGACTTTGGAGAAGCTCCATTTGATGAAGGACATTTTCCTACTCCTGATGCCAACTGCAATAGACCTGAAGAAAGTGAACCTATAAGGCATACTGAGAGAATAAGAAAACTACCTGCATGGACTATGTGATGTGAATAATGCATAATATTGCTTTAAGATGCATACTGTTTAATTGTTGCTGTACATTTGCCCAAATGCACCACATATAGGGGGTGGTGTTTATACAAAGGGCCTGTATGTGTCACTGTGCACAAGTGTAATACTGTGTACATAGTACTTTATAGACTGTTAAAAAGTATTAGAGTTGAAGTATAATGGCTGCCTGAACCTGCTAATAAAGGCTGTTATACTCTACTCATCCTCGGCTACCAAAACATAACAACATTCTTGTCCTGTGCCATTAATGCCTCCTGATTTGAATGGAGAGTATCAGGAGGAGAGGCAGCAGGCGGGGCTATGCAGCCTGAGCATTTTTATACTGGTTTCTATTTATGACATTGGCTATTGTATGAACTGCTGAGTGAACTGGACAAACTGCAGGATTGACTGTAATTAAACCTGTTACTGAGTTGATCTGCAAGATGGGCCTTCCATTATTCAGGTCTCCCCTTTTGTCTGCAATGATAGCGGGCAGCAAATGGTTAAACAGCTATTGCTACTAAAGCTTATTACAGCCCTGTGGTGCACCATGTACAATGTACAAACTGTACAGGGGACAGCTGGGAAATTGACAGTATGTCTAGCCCCAGGTCAGATTTCAAAATTGAATATAAAAAAAATCTGTTTGCTCTTTTGAGAAATGGATTTCAGCGTATTATTCTGCTGGAGTAGCACTATTAACTGATTAATTTTGAAAAATTTTTTTTTTCCCATGACAGTATCCCTTTAAGGTTGCATCAAGAGAACTGAGGACCTCCAGAGCAAAACAATGGGGAACACTGCAGGCAACATTCCCTTGCCTCTCAAAACTGAACACTCAGATGTAACCCTTAGTCAGAATGCACATCGAGGTACCATAAGAACAAGACGCACATTTAATGAAATCTGGAGATGTTTAGGAAGCACAGCCTGTTGTGTTTAACAGATAATATTCCTGAAAATAATTATCTTTTTAAACAAAAAAAATGTGAAAACCTTTAAAATCTGGGAGGAAGAATGTATGGAAAACAAACAGTCAGCCTACTCTGTGCAATTAAAAATCAGCTTTATACTTCCTAGAAGCACAGGAGCATGAATGAATGCATTTTTGTTGGAGGGAATTCATTTTTCGTTTTATCTTATTTACATTTTTCTTTTACCATAACGTACTGCAGCCATCAGGCCAGCTGCTTAAATTATCTCTGAAAAAACATATCTGTGATTTTCCCTAGAAAAACGGAACCAATCCTTTACTGCACAGTGGTTAGATCACAAGTTAACACCTATAATCTAATTTGCCAAGTTAGCAAGAAGTGTGGGTAGGAAAAAGCTCCAGAGAACAGAACGGGAGGAAGTACTTTTCAGACTACATAAGAGTGCAAGAACTTCGAAAAACTGGCAGTCACTTCTGGGAATTGCACTCAGTTTATAGACCTGTAAAGGATATCTCCTCTTCTCCATAGAATGTATTTTCTTGTGGGGTGGACACGATTTATCAATACATTGGAAATAACCACAGTGTGAGTTTTTTTTTTTTTTTTTTTTTTTTTTTGCTATTGCTAAGAAAGAGCATCTTCAGTGCACAGTGAGTTTTATGGGGGTGTTTTGTCTTTTTTCCCCTTATATGTATGGGCTGAGAATTCGCTGGCTGAAAAATAAAGCGGTTCCATCTGTGCCATAGTTTTACTTTGTTTTTCCAGGTAATTAAAAACAGCACATTGCTTTGTAATTAAGAGTCTGAACAAGACAAGCAGAGGGACGTAACAAGTTGCTTTTGGGAATCAACCATAATAATGCATCTAAACAGTTATTTACTTTTAAGTTTTTAAAAGTCTACTGGAGTAAAAAAGTATTCTCACAGTTTGGAATTCTGCTTCACTGAACATTTTTTTTCTTCATTTTTTTTTTTTAATTAAAAGTTACCTGGTTCACTGGTGAAGATACAAGCCAGCACAAGGGAATAAGAAGCTATTATGTTTTTCAGCAGAGAAACATCACATGTTTTTCAAACGACTTTGGCCATTATGTCCATCCTGGTAATTTTCCTGGATCTTACAAGCGAGAGTTTTGTGAAAAATCATCTTCATTCAAGCTTCATTCAGAGGAAATTAAGCGGCAGAGAGAAACGAGAGATGCAAAGGGAGATTCTATCCATAATGGGATTGCCAGGGCGACCTAGACCTGCAAGTGGCGGCCAAGTTCCTTCCTCTGCCCCACTCTTCATGCTGGATCTTTATCATGCTATGTGTAGTGAGGAAGATGAGGATGGAATGCCAGGTGTTTCCAGAGCACATTTTACAACATTAAGCACTCAGAGCCCACCACTAGGAACAGTGATCAGCGAAGCTGACACAGTAATGAGCTTTGTTAATATGGGTGAGTACAGAGATACCTAATGTTAAGGTTAACTATGTGGTATAATAATGAATGCATGAAAGAATATGTCCATTTCAAAAGTGTAGAAATGTTACCCATGGTATAGACTAGACCTATAATAATTTTATACAATTTCTCAAACCCAATTACCGTATTTTAGGAATGTATGATTATTAATTGATCTTAAATCCTTGAAGACATATTGATCTGGGACAAAAACTGAAATGGCCAATGGTTGGATAAATTATTGAGCTGACGGAACTACAAACTAACCTCAGAACTGTTATTTCTTCTTTTTCTATGACATGACAGACATTGCTTTTTTCTTCTTCATACTAGAAATATTTTTCACAAAGCATCTGCAGTCACTTTAATGATACAGTCATGTTGGAATCAATAGTGATTAAAGTTTAAAATAAAATCAGTGGGATCAATTCAAATAGTATGAATGCTTAAAATGATTAATCATATAGTAAAGTCAGCTGGATACACAACTTGTACAATCCCAATAGGCTGGTTCTGCTTCCAATAAGAACTAATTATATCTTAGTTTGGAAAATGTACAAGGTACAGATATGCGATCCGTTATCCGTAAACCTTATCAAGAAATTATGTAAAAGCTGTCTCCCATAGACACTATTATAATCAAATAGTCCAAAATGGATTTCATTTTGCTCTGTAATATTAAAACAGTACATTGTACTTAATTCAAGATAAGATATAAATAATCCTTATTGGAAGAAAAAACAGCCTATTGACTTTATTTAATGTTTACATGATTTTCTAGTAGACTTAATGTATGAAGATCCATATTACAGAAAGGTCCCTTATCCAGAAAAGCACAAGTCTCAAACATTCTGGATAACAGGTCCCATACCTGCACTGATTTATTAATACCGAGTAACAGGAAATAATTTTTACAAATGTGGATTATTTGGATAAAATGGAGTCTATGTGAGATGGCTTTTCCATAATTTTGAACTTTCTGGATAACAGGCTTCCAAATAATGGATCCCATTCATGTACAAGAAAATATATAAAAAGCTATAGTTTGAAAAGCATAATCATGGATAAATGTACTTCCGATATAATTAAAGGGTCATTTTACTGCAGGATGCTCAAACAGCAATATTTAACTTAGTAACATAGTAAGTTAGGTTGAAAAAAGACACACATCCATCAAGTTCAACTTTAAGTCTGTATATAACCTACCTAACTGCTAGTTGATCCAGAGGAAGGCAAAAAAAACCCATCTGAAGCCTCTCCAATTTGGCTCAGAGGGGGAAAAAAATCCTTCCTGACTCCAAGATGGCAATCGGACTAGTCCCTGGATCAACTTGTACTATGAGCTATCTTCCATAACCCTGTATTCCCTCACTTGCAATCTAACCCTTTCTTAAAACAATCTAATGTATCGGCCTGTACTACTGATTCAGGGAGAGAATTCCACATCTTCACAGCTCTCATTGTGCCAATGGCACCCCTAGCCCCTCTGGGAGTTCCTCACACAGGCAGGTGTCCTTCCTGCTCTGAGTCCTGCACTGAGAGAGCTTCCTAACAGGCCCACTAGAACTAAATACCTTTCCACAGGACAGCCTTCCTGTGGAAGGTGAGCTCTAATCCATGAGCTGGACTACTGGATCGGAGTACCTGGCTTGCCTGTTCTTTCCAGAATACTCCAGCTTCCAGAACCTGGCCGCCAAAACCTTTAACGAGAGAACCTATTCTCTCTTTATGAACACCCTTCCTGGTGCCTACCTCTCCCACTAAGGAGAACTTAAAGGTAAAACACACATTTTCCCACATTGTTTTGGTCACTCTACCACAATAGTTATCATATCCCCCCCATAAGCGCATCGTCTCTTTTCAGCACGAACAAACCCAACTTGGCTAGTCTTAGCCTCATAGCTAAGATTTTCCATACCGTTTACCAGTTTAGTTTCCCTTGTCTTGACAGTCACTAATTCAACTTCATAGACAATAAGAATAAAACCTTATTATTATTATTATTATTATTATTATTATTATTATTAATATAATAATAGTATAAAGTTATTATTCACATTTTTACTAGTGTGACTGTATTTTGAGTGTATATGTTCAAGTATGCACAAGTCAAGTATTTGTGTGCATGCATGATTGCTTGTATGAGTCTTCTTGTGCTTTGGAGAAGGATAAGTGTGTTTTTCAGTTTCTGATTGTGTGCAAGACAGTTGGTATGTGATAGAGAATGTGTGTTTAAGGCAGAGTTTATATGAAAGATTGATAGTATAGGAATGACAATCAAATGCAGGGGATGCTCAACTATAACTCACCGCTTGTTGTAGCGTTGGGTGCAAGTTGCTGGTCCCCCTGGCTGGTGTGAGAAGGGGGGTTGGCCCAAAACGTTGCCTAGTTTGTTGGCACAATAAAAAAACTTTCACAGGAATCGGACTGCTGCAGCGCGTGTTTCTTGACAGTATAGGAATGAATTCAGGGCTGGATTTGCAGTGCGGCGCCCCTAGGCTGTGCAGTCCTAGAGCCTGGCCTGCAATGCAAGTGCACACGCGGAGCACTGGGGAGCTGCGTGTCCTCAATGCTCTGCAGCAAGCGGCTGGGTGGCATGCCGCCCTAGGCCCGAGCCTTTGTGGCCTTGACACAAATCCGGGCCTGAATGAATTACTTAATGGGCATGTTTGCACCACTGCAGTAACCCAAGCCAACCATAGCAATGCTTTAATAATCTCCCTGCAGTTGTCTTATTAAAGTTAATTGCTGTGTTTGAATCTTTATTGTACCATCGGGCCCAGGGCAAAGATTTATTTAGGGGCAGATTTATCAAAGGTTGAGGTGAATTTTCAAATGAAAAAAAATCTGAATTTCAAGCTATTTTTGTGTACTTTGACTAGGGAATAGTCCAAATTAGATTAATTTGAAAAAAATTCAGAAATTCGAATATCGAAATTTATCATGTACTGTATCTTTAAAAATTCGACTTCAACCATTTGCCATCTAAAACCTGACTAATTGCTGTTTTAGCCTATGGGGGACCTCCTAGCAGGGCCGGCCTTAGGCCAATTGGACCAATTGGGCCCCGCACCTCTGGGGGCCCCGCACTGCCCCTTTCCTTTCTATTTTGTGCCCGTATGCCCTTATTTTCCTAAATACTTGCTGTGTCAGTAGCCAGCAACACTTTGTCTAGGGGCCCCGCCAACATGGTCCCAATTGGGCCCCACATTTGATAGGATCAGCCCTGCCTCCTAGAACCTATTTGGAGTCAATTGGTGGACTTTGAAAAATCAAAGTTTTTTTTTTTTTTTTTTTTTTTTTTGGTAAAAACTTCGAATCAAATTCGATCCATTGCGATATTCCTATGAATAAGGACCTATTCGATCGAAAACTGACCTATTCGACCAAAAAAAACCTTAATTTCAGTTGGTCTTTTTGAATTCAAAGTTTTTTTTCTATTCGAAATTCGACCCTTGATAAATATGCCCCTTAGTGTCTCCACTGCCCCAAGAAGTCAGTGATTGAACTACTGTCAGGTCTACTAACTAAGTAAGTAGTCTGATGTCCATATGAAGGGTAACCAGGACTGTATTTATCTTCACATGTCCATTACACACAATGCTTGTTAGGGTTATTGGCCCGCACAAACTCACAAACTCTCCAGTGACTTATCAGAGTAATGTAGAAGCATACTCACCACTTTGTCAAGGGTTTAAATCTGGAGGGGTCGTAACAAATATTTTGACCATTGAGCTGGTGAGCTTCAATGTAATAAGGCAGGCAATGAAGAAATGGTCTGCACTTAGACGTGATCCCCAGGTGTGCCACCTTAAAACAACAATCATTGACCATATAAATGAGAATGTGGTGACAATACAAGGACAAAATGCAAAGAAATTACTGCATCGCTCTTCCAGTTGGTTAAAATGAGGGGTCTGCCATCTCTAACCAGTGCTGTTTCCTCAAAAAAATAGTTCTGTGTTTTGGAATTATGTAGTTTTTTTTTTTGTCAATATTAATAGACAATGTCACGATTAGGGATATACTCTCTTAATGTACACATGAAAATGTGTTAATACCAAAGCTAGCTGAGTAAGGACCCACACTATGCAGTAAAACATAGACTGTTACATAAAATATGCAGTGGAAAAGGAAATCCTGGGACTATAACAATTAAAACCTTAATCTGATCTGTAAGGAGAGCTGGCATGTATGGGAAATATTTTGACACAGAGCTGACATTCTTTAAGTGGGCACAGTGCACTATGACCATAAGAGTGAATGTTATAAAAGTCTTGTAATCCATGACAGTCAATCAGTAGATAATATCCTCTGATCACCTGGTTGAAAGCTAATATCTTATAATTATCACATAACATAACCAATGCACTAATATACCAATTGATGCACACTGGCTCATACAAATATTTTGTAGATCAGGGATCCCCAATCAGTGGCTTGGGATCAACATGTTGCTCTCCAACCCCTTGAATGCTGTTCCCAGTGGCCTCAAAGCAGGTGCCTACAGTATTTTTGAATTCCAGGCTTGCAGGCAAGTTTTGGTTGCATATTAATAGGTTTACTGCTAAACAGAGCCTCATGTAGACTGCCAGATGGACAGATACATAGATACACATAAATGCATTATTTACACAAAACCTTACACATTTAGTATGAGTGTAATCATTTTATTCATTCATAGCTACACATATACAACTCTGTATACTTGCTTATGTTATACCTACTTGCGTATAATTACATTGTTCTCTATGCATTCTTGTAGCTTGTGTACTTAATAATTATATTTGTATCCAGTTTTGAAAAACTGTGAACAGAAGTGTGAGCAAGTGTTGTATTTTGTATATATTTATGTATAATTTTATTTAAAAAGGGGCTGTTAAGGAGCTGCAGCAAGTACAATGCATAAAAGTAGAATATACGCAGGGAGGACAAGTCACACAATAAATACAATAAATATACACAGAGCTCATATAAGGACACAGAGTTTAAAGGGGTGGTTCACCTTTAAGTTAACTTTTAGTATGTTACAGAATGGACATTTCTAAGTAACTTTTCAATTGGTCTTCATTATTTATTTTTTAATTATTTGCCATATTCTTCTGATTCTTTCCAGCTTTCAAATGGCGGTCACTGGCGCCATCTTACAACAAATGCTCTGTGAGGCTACACGTTTATTGTTATTGCTACTTTTTATTACTCGTCTTTCTATTCAGACCCTCTCCTATTCATGTTCCAGTCTCTTATTCATCAACAAATGCATGGTTGCTAGGGTAAGTTGAGCCCTAGCAACCAGATTGCTGAAATTACAAACTGGAGAGGTACTGAATAAAAAGCTAAATAATTCAAAAACCGCAAATAATAAAAAATGAAAACCAAAATTAAATTGTCTCACCCTTTACACCATACTAAAAGTTAACTCAAAGGTGAGAAACTCCTTTAAGTGCTATGTGGTAAGAAACACAGTGGGAAGGAAGTCCCTGTCCTGTAGAGTTTACAGTCTAAGTACAGTCTTTGCATACAAACTTTTGTGTACTCCACAACTAGCTGTGAGCACCGGTGCCATAACTTGCATGTCCACATATACAGAACACACTAACATTAACATTAACTTGCTTAATTTGTTTCCTTACTACCCACCAGCCACCATTTCTTGCAGAAAAAAGCATCTCATGCTTTGATATGATTAACCATATAGCTTCACCTTTGTGTATAGATTACACAGTTCCTCTAATCTCTTCCACTACCCCCTAGGAGTAACCACTAGGTAACTGATGCAGTAACACAGGGATAATGGACAGCCTTGATGCTTACAGTGATAGCTGGTATAAATTTTTCCTTTTGACCCAAGCACAGCACAACTAAGTATGCATAAAGTACATTTCTGGATAGGCAGAGACCCTACAAAATGTACTTTAATAGGAGTAATCAGAGTCCGCAGAACTGTAAAACATGGAAAAAAATGCCTTGTCTTCAGAGTGTATAAATCTAACTATATGCAAGTATTACTGGCGTTCCGTAGTGAAAGTGCAGACAAGGGCCACAATGCAACCAACAGCATCTGTTTTAAACAGAGGAGCAACACAGACATGTGGCTCAGTTGATGTCCAACTTTAATATCTTTTTTTTCATCATAATGCAATGATATACAACTAGAAAACAGACAAATCAACAGGCTGTCATAGTAAGAAACAAGTATATTCAATCTCGACATATATATATATATATTCTGCCTATCATCATAAGAACAAGCCTAGATACTGTAAACCCAGAGACTAACATAGCAAACCGGCACAAGTATGTTTTATCTAAACATTCATACTCTGCCTATACTTATAAACACTAACCTGTTATAAACAGAGGAGCAACACAGACATGTGGCTCAGATGATGTCCAACTTTAATATGAGCCTCAGGCCCTGGATCTCCTCAGAACATTGCAATAATAACAGAGCTCCCTCTAGTGGCAGCATTATCATTGTGCTGTTTGGAGGTCTGAGTTTAGCCCTGTCACACAAGGCTTTCATAGGGTTAAAGAAATGTTCCTTTTTTAAACTTACCCTTGAATTTATTATGCAAATAGAAGCATGGACAAATATACATTGGCAGCCACAATCTATGATTTCTTTGTGGTAATCATGGTTACTCCAAAGAACAGGGTACCACATTCTGAAGGATATAACCCACCCACATTGTTCCTGAATGAGTACATCACTCAAAGCAAGACATAATTCGACAAAACATCTAAAAATGTCTCTCATTAATGTATTTAATCAATAATGGATTAAAAATAATTACTGTTTGGTACAACAAATAGAAATCATGTAAGTGTATCAACTGGAAGAACAAGAGCAAATTACAGTTCCAGGACAAAGCCAAACCTTGGATTGTGACATTAGACTTTATAGGGTCACTGTCACTTATTTATTTCACCTATTTCTTTGCTATTTACAGTTGCTCTATTCATACATATTTTAATTCAGCCCAGAACCTGCTATTTATTCTACTTTCTGCAGGTATTTTGTTTTTAAATCCTTGGAATATGGCATTGATGCAAAGGGTGATCTCTATGCAATCTGCAGGGTGTTTTGCCATGCTTTGCACTGCAGTTCTCTGTAAAACCATGGCAGCCATATTGCCCCATGGTGTTACTTAAAGGATCCTATGGCAAGAGAATGATTATATAAGGTACCTATTTACAGACAACTATGGTACAACCCCAACACGCCTGGAACTTCTCAACAAAAAAAAATACTTGTTTAAGAAGAGCTGGCGGAGAAAAAAAAATACAGGAGTTTCTAAATCAATCATGGTTTCTTGCTTACACAGGTATAGTGTGATACTTGTTTCCTGGAAAGTTGGACTTCCCTGTACTGCTACGAAGGCTGACCCTAGAAATGGAGCTATGTACCATACTTTGTTGGTTATATTACATAGCACATGAGTTAACATAAGAGGTATGGAATTGTCCATACAGAGCTCCAGTATCCGGTTTGCTTCTCTATTCTTCCATAGCTCTCAACTGTCCTGTTTTCTGCAGGAAAGTTCTGATTTTTACAGCTCAGCCAGCAGTCCTGTTTTTATATTAAAAAGTCCTTAGTTTGTCTTTGATCTCTTGCACTGATGCCCAGAATACTCAGCGCCTGCACTTAAATACATTTGTAACAATTTAAGATAAGCAATGATACACTTACAAAAGCAGGTCTCTTGGGAGAACTGAGATTCAAAGCTTAAAGGGCAATTTCATCTTCGTTAGCAAAACTGCTATAACACATAAAACATGTCTCTTAAACTCCCAGAGATGTGTTCACACTTTCATAACCTACCAAATTTTATAAAATGGACATGGTAATTAGAGGGTGTGACCATAAAATGGGCATGGTCGAAACATTTTGCTGCGCTACACACGTCAGATCTTTTTTGTCCCTCTGTCCAATTTTTAAATGTTAGGAGGTATGTTCTGCACATTTTAAAAGTTTTACTGCTTTGAAATAAATATATCACAGAGCAGTGGTGGACCCAAAACACAGCACTTTTCCAGGCTGTGTACCACCATGCCACTTTCAACCCTTCCAAAATGTTTGCACAAATCTTAAACAAAAAGAAAGTACGTAATGTATACAAAACAATATTTTTTTCAGTATGAATATTGTTTGTTTTTGCTTAGTACCTTTTAGTCATATGTTCAGATCTACTTTGCTTTTATTATTATCATGGCTTAGACTCCTGTGTCTCATCCTATGGCCAACAGCCTATGGGGCATATTTATTAAAAAGCAAAAATAGTGCTCACTACAGTTCCTCAAAAAGAGCAGACTGTTTAATCACCTTTGATTCTATGCTCCTAAAAATCTGATACAGGTAAACAGAGAGATGGAGAGTCGCCCTCTTTAAACTGGTTTAAAAAAAACCCTTACAATGTAATTCATAGACCTCACCACCACACATCTATTCAGGTCCGGACTGAGAATTAAAATAGGCCCTGGCATTTCAAGTACATAGAGGCCCACTCAGCCCCCACCAGCCCACTAAATACTGACTTTCTATGGCATCTTATAGCAGCCCCTCTGGCATTTGGCAGAACCCACAGATTGCCAGTCCGGGCCTGCATCTATTCAACCCCCATTTACATTTCAAGTCTTCTGCTGTGACCCCTTCTCTAGGTGTGAAATGCACATGAGGGGTCACATGAGCCATAACATCCAGTCACTCCAGCCTTTATACATTACATTTTTGCCTAACTAACTATATTACAACCATTTTTTTTTATTTTGCACAGCCTATTTATTTACCCAGTTTTTATTGTTTCACTGAACTGTTCCCTTAAAGATTTGCTCTGTAAAGATGGCAATTTACCATTATATCAATTTCTTTATAACACTGGAAATGATCTTGATTTGCTGCTGGAAAAAAAATAAACATTAATTTCAATATCAGCAACAACTAAAACCACTAATAAATAAACAAAGCCATTCTTTGCTTGATGCACATGCAGCTTGTCTTTGGATCAGCATAAGCACCACACTAAATAAATCAGTGATATTTATGGTTTGTGTTTTCTGGCACAATGTACCTTGCATTTTTTCCATGTTTTTTTTGACTCTTTTTTTCGTGATGTGGTTCATCACTCCAGAGCTCCTTTTAATTTAGTGTCTAAATTCTCCACACAAAGACAGCTTAGACAGGTAATTATAGTTGATGTGTCATTTATAGAGGAGGAAGCATACAAAGTAAGTGCACACTAAAGTGGCCAGTGTTTCAGCGAAAATGCCAGCAGGCACTTTGCATTTATGCAGTGAAGTGAAGGGACTAGAATAAGACCTTTTTCATAAACATATTTGAAGATACTCTTCAGTTAGCTTGCCACTGGGAACCCTATTCCTCCTGCCCCACAACCCCTGCAGTCATAGGGACTGTATAGTTACTACTCCTGCATCTAGTGGTACTGAAATGCTGTCAAATCTAATATTACATCGCAAGGTAGAATGGATAACAGAAATAAAACATTCCTACCCTCTGATTTACATTATACTTAAGAAGCTGTGGTTGCTTAGTACATATTAAAACAATGTAAACTTATATTCTCCATCTTTTTTGGATTGTTTCCATCAGAGAACATAGCTCCCAAGCAAGTGACAATCATCTTTATTGCCATCATTAAATGCGTCCGGGATGGCTGCATGTGGTCCCCAGACTAGCGGCAAGGTGGGACGTTGAATGTCATCAATGATCTGTTTGTGAATGATCATTGTAGGATGATGTTTACTAATGCTCTCTCTATTCTGAGCACAGTTCTGATCAACTGAAAACAGACTGAAATATGTGCCACTTGCAGATGTTTGTGCCTTCATTACCAGCCTGCTGACAGATATATGCTGCATGCTATCCCACTGTCCATAATACCTGTAAACCTGCATACCCAGTCCTTACACCTCATTGCCATTAGTCAGCTTTTTATCCAGCAGTTCTCTATTTTGCAATATTGGCAATCTGCTTGCAAAGTTTTAAATTGCTCTAGCAACCATGCATTGATTTGGATAAGATACTGGACTATGAGTAGGAGAGGGCCTGAATAGAAAGATGAGCAACAAAAAGTAGCAATAACAAAATATTATTTATCAAAATCCAAAATTTTCTCACTATTTTCTGCAAACCACTCTGACCAAATCTGCACAGACTATCCCCCCTATTTATCAATACATTTTCCTGAAAATTTCTTGTTCTGGAAAAGACTCAATTAAATCATTAAAAAAACTAATTGTAGAAATTTTTCTGATTTATTGCCGAAAACTGCAACTTTTTCAGATTTGACGCCTAAAAACTGCGACTTTTTAGGATTATCGCCTGAAAACCACGAAATCTTTGGATTACTGTATGGAACCCAGCACAGATCAGGATATATTCCATTTGTAAACAGGACATCTGCCATTGACTTCTACATAAGCTCGGCAGGTCTGAGATGGAGTACTTTTTGATTCAGACTTTTAACATCATCAGGGTTTTTCCTATGATCAAATGGACTTTAATAAATAACCCCCTACATGTGTAGTCTTACAGAACATTTACTTATTCGATGGGGTCAGTGACCCCCATTTGAAAACTGGAAAGCGTCAGAAGAAAAAAGGCAAATAGTTCCAAAACTGTAAATAAATACATAAATAAATAAGAAGACTAATTGAAAAGTTGCTTGCAGTGTGCTATTCTATAACATACTAAAAGTTACCTTTTAGGGCAATCACCCCTTTAATTCCTTTAAACATGACAACATGGAGGAATTTGAACATGGGGGAAATTCTCAAGTTCATTTAACACCTCTGCCCTAAATCTGCACCCTCTCTAATGATGCAGCATGCATAGAATTCCTTCTTTTGCGGTTTCCAACTTTCCATGTTTAATGGTTGTTAGATAATTTACTATCACAGATGCCAAATCATACCATTGCAGTTACCCATAGCAAACAGCAGCCATTCATTTCCATTAGTCTACTACAAAACAGAACAAAGCTAAAATAAAAGCAAAGATTTAATTGGTGACTATAGTAAATCAACCTTGGCAATGTGAATAGCAATGGATAAAACATTAAACTCATTAAAAGGTGTTGCTCTTTTCTCCTCTATAACTATTTATTGTATAATTCAGAATGCACGCTAAGCTTACCATTAATTCTCCATGTTTAAGGATTTTTAGTCCACTCTCCTGAAGTCAAAACACACACAGATTTTTTTTTTGCTTGTTACAGAGTTTTGTCGAAATTCTTGCTTGCTTTTGCTCTAGAATTTTGTCATGCGTTTAGTTTTGCCAGAGGAAAAAAAAATTGGGGGTTTTCATGCTGGAAAGAGAAATGGAAAAAAACAAACACCCATTGATACCAATGCATTTGACAAGAAAAAAAATGCTTCCATTATGGTTGATGCTTCTGCCCAAATAAAGAGGCATTATAACACATAAAGGAGTGATTAGACATATAGTTTATTCTAAGAGGCAACCACATTGGGGTTCTATACATTTTGCCCCCATTACATTGTTTATTTTACTGGCATACATTTACAGTTACCATGTCATGACTTATTTATCACTGATCAATTCCAACTGACATTATAAGCATTTGACATACTGTATACCTTAAACATGATGAATGGATTATGCTGTTCATCACTTGTATTAAATGTGTCACTGCAATTTTTGACCACAAAAGTTGACAAAAAGTAAATGGCAAAAATAATGTAAAACGTCGAGTAAAAGTTCCAGTTAAGTGTGTCCATTTTCTTTTATCATAGATCCTTATGACGGACTGTATAACAAAACAATGAAATTATCATTGTGTGTTTTTTCTAGTATTTAGCTGTCACATTTTAGAGAACTAACATCTGCTCCATTGACAGCTTGGCACAGCCCCCTCAATGGTTAGGAATGTGGCTTGGGAATTGGCAAAAAAATGTTTAAGCTTTGGTGCATGCAGTTGGGCTTGAATTAATCTATAAATGTCAACTTTTCCTTTCCACCATATCATATGTCTTTATACCAGTAACTGTAAGGCTCCTATGTAAATGATTATCAGTCACAGTCCTTAAACAAGAAGAAAACTGATGGGGTGGGGCTAGTCACCTTTAACCCCTTGCCTGTTGGAGCATTTTGATCCAGAGCTGATATTGAGACCCAGGTATGGTCAAAAAGTACATTTAGTAATAGCAGTATTGCACACTCCGTGGGGTCCAAATTATGGGGTGTTAAAGTATGATCCTCCTGCTCCGCCACTTTAAACTTTGCCTCTCGCTTGTTTGCTGCAGGCAATGGCACAGCCGAGTGGTATGGGGTTGAGGCCCTGCGAGTGGTTGCCCCCATGGCTACATAGCAGCTTTTTTTTATAAACTATAGTTGTGTTTGTGTAGTAAACACACCAGTTTTATCAGTACATTATATTTTTTCATTTCTTTAAAACATTTACATTTTTCTGTGATACTGTTCCTTTGATTGCTTTTAAAGAATATCACAATGCAGCAGCCTTGCGAATAGTGGCAGGAGACTGGAAAGCTAGTTTATGTGTGTTTGAAAATAAAGATGGTGAACTGATAACAGCCAGCCTGCATCACAGAGGCTTTTTATCCAAAATGCTTGGAACCTGGGGTGTACTGGATAATAGATCTTTCCATAACTTGGATCTTCATGCCTTAAGTCTATTAAAAAATCATGTAAATGTTAAATAAACCCAATAGACTGGTTCTGCTTCCAATAAGGACTAATTATATCTTAGTTGGGATTAAGTAGAAGTTACTGTTTTATTATTACAGAGAAAAAGGAAATAATTTTTCTAAAAATTTGGATTATTTGGATAAAATGGAGACTACAGGAGACAGATTTTCTGTAATTCAGAGCTTTCTAGATAATGGGTTTCCAGATAACGGATACCATATCTGTACAAGCAAATGTGTGACACAACACAGTCATGTGTGTCTTGTGCTAAACTTAATCGTAAGCTTATGGTTATAGGACTATGATTGTGCCCAGTGCATGAAACATGTAAGTCGATGATATGTCCTACATTTGCTTGAAATAAAGTTTACAATTCTTTTACTATGCCTCTTCAAGGCATCTGTGAGTGCGGCTGTATCTTTTGTGATAGGGCAATTTATTGCCAAACAAAAAAAAAATTGATTTAACATGTCCATTATTATTACTGCAATGAGTAGTTAAAGGTTTATCAGCAGTAAAATGTGCAACAAAAGTGTGTCTTGGCTGTTTATGTGCTGCCAGTTTTTTCAGATATATTTCAAATATGGATCTTTTTTTTCATTACCTTCAACTTTGTTAGTATTAAAACACCTGTCTGGCTTATCTGTATTCCCTGAAAGAAATATACATAGCAACAAAATCTGCATGACTTATAAAACCAGATTCCCTACATGCTAAAGTAATATAACTAGTGTTGCATGACAAAGCAAAATATGGTTCCTCATTTGCCCCGGGTAAAAAATTAGAGACTGTTTCAGTATTTTTCTGTTTTGAAGATGGCTTGGCTCTTCCAAATACAAGACTTGTCATCTTTAAGTGATTGCATATGTGCAAGGAGATGTTTTATTTCTTGTGGTGATATTACAATAAACGGTTTCAGATTTATGAATCATTTCCTTCTACAGTAACTAGATAGTGTATGGCCACTGTGTACTTATAAATATGTATTTTATTCATTTATTCAATGTGCGTTGTTTGGCAAAACATCTTAGGCTGTGGCATCACAAACTTACAATTCCGATTCCATCCGTTGTTGTAAAAACTAATCTTTGTAAATAGTCAGCAATCGTGTCTTTCTAATGATATTAAATCCCCACTAACTACATTGTTATTCTCTGCTACATGAGTAGAGTAATTATAGAAACAATTAGTCGAGTTACATCAGTATGATGTAAAAAAACAATAAAAATAGTATACGGTTATCGAAGGAATGGTGACGTCGGAAGCGGGGCTGTTGATTTTGGGGCAGGTCTGGTGACATCAGGGGCAGGGCTGATGATGTAGCGATGAGCGATTGGTTGATCGCCATGTCATTATTTTCAATGTCCTGTCCTGATTTCCTAATTTAGCAAAATCTGGATAGGAGGGTTTCACCTGGACAGCCCTTCCAAATAACGGGCTGTCTGGGTGAAATCCAGACAGGTGGAAACCCTAGGAAGGGGGGGAGGTGTGAATAAACTGGTTGATCTTGTAGAGTATGCAATCGACTGGGCCACAGGCTGAGCAGATGAATACCCTACTTTTCCTACCTTTCCTATTGTTATGTTTGATGAACGTTATAACAGGAACTGAAGAATAAATTTTAACTTTGCCAATGTACCATGCACTCACAATATGGTACAACAGAAGATGACATTTTCAAACATCCAGCCATCTGCGATCAAACAAGATCTCAGGATTGCCTGTATCAAATTACTCTTTTACCTACTCTATGGTTGATATGGTTTATAAAGGCCAAACAGTTCTACCAAATCTGGGTATGTATGTCTAGCCTAAAAGGAACCTGTCACCCAGACAAAAAAAATCGATATAATAATAAGACCTTTTCAAAGACGGTGCTTTATTTTTTTAATAAAGCACCGTCTGTTATAAAGTTATTTAAAAATCTCAGCTGTCAATCATACTGTTTATTGCTTGTCCCCACCAGGTATAGAGGCAGGGCAGGCAATTACTTTCACTTTCTATTCTGCACTAACAAAATATCACTGCAATCCTCACATTCCCCCTCCCTTCTCACCATCTAATTGTACAGTCAGGGCATGGGTATCAGATCTCACCTGCCTGCTTGCTGTGTCTGTGAATTCCGAGATTCCATGACTATTTAGTTTGACTAACACCATACAAAAGCATTTTAAGGCTCTCATTCCTCCTTCCCTCAGGTTAATTGTTCCCATATATATATTTCAATGGAGATGAAGGTGGATATTTTGTAGCATAAGCAAGTTAGCCTAAGCCAATTCATAGTGACCAATCAGCAGCTTTGATGGATAAGGTGCAGTTAGAACAATGAAAGCCAGCATCTGATTAATGAATTAATGAATAATGAACAACTAGGGACATGGACAAACCTGGTGCAAATTAAGAACCCTGTGAGGGCAGCAGTAAACTTGAGCTTTGTTTATTGAACAGAAGAAGGCCAAGACCACTTTAAAACCACCAGGGATGTGAGGGTAAAATCACCAAGCCCCTCTTCTGGTAATATAGAACTACTGGGTAGTTAATAGGGTTCTAACAATGTGATTAGTGCTGTGCTTCTCAGTGACGGAACTAGTGGGGGTGCAAAGGGTGAGAGTGCACCAGGATCCACAACCCCTTGATGCCCACCAGCGATTTGCATGATTGCGAATCCGCCACAATCTTGTCAGGACTGCCAGAAGTACCCAACGGCGCTGTTTACATTCCCGGCGGACACAGTGAAGATCCAAGATGGCGGCGCCCATGCTGAACACATGGCTGCAGCGTTGCTACATGATGATGTCATCACTGGTGCTGGGATCTCGTCATAAAAGGGCGCCCAAAACATTGTGACGGCGCCCAAGAATAGGATTCAAATCACTACTGATCCTGGGTTCCTGTACTGCCTGTTTTCCAGCCTTGATTCCTGCTCCCAGCCCTGATTCCTGCTTCCAGCCTTGATTCCTGCTCCTTGTCCATGATTCCTATTACCTGCCTGTGTTATTGAACTCTGCCTGGACTTTGGACTTTTGCATTTGATCTGCCTGCCCTCGTTAACTCCTGCCTGTGACCAATACTACTGATTTTGCTTAACCCTTCGGATACCGCGACCTTGCTCCCAATAGAGGGCTTCCTCCTTGATCCAGACTATCTCCCTGGAGGGAGCTCCCGGCTCCCTGACAGATCTCCGCTTCCAGAGGGGAGTGGGGGGGGGGGCTGCATAGTCTGCACCCGGGACCTGCACCTCCTAGTTCCGTTACTGCTGCTCCTCAGGTTAATCCTTCATCAGCCACATGGAATATTAGATAAGAATAAGAAAACTAGATTTAGCCTTTAAAAATATTGAACAACACTCTCTTCTTTAGCTAGTGCATAAGTAAATGAGTCTGTAATGTATTCTGAATTATGTGTAGTGTAATTATTTGTGTAGCTGCAGTTTCCTCAGCCTGTTTATTTTTCAGGAATCTTTTTTTTTTTTTTTTTTAGACCTAGCAATACTTAAGTCTGAATTTGGGTCTCATTTTCCACTTATCAGCACTTCTTATATTGTTTTGTTCTAATGAAGTGTGAAATATAAATTCTTGTCTTTATTGCATGGAGATCAAACTGATGGTTCAGAAGCAGGTTTAGAATTATAGAACCAGCACTGATGACTAAATGGAAAATACCTAAGCATTAACCTATGAATGGTTAACTTCATTAAAGATCACTAGAAAAGATTTTGGGAAACTTCTGGAAAACTTTTTTCCTTTTCTTCTTGTTATTGTATGGAAGACCCCGTACAATGCTGAGATTATTAAACACTGCTCCGTGGCATTCTTCTATTAAAATAGACTGAATCTCTAAGTTTTACTGACTACTGAAAATCGAGGAACGTAGCAGGACAGTGCGAGAGTGTAGAAACAGAACCAGACAGGACTGAGGCAGGGACAAGGCTGGAGCAGGAACAAGGCGAAAGTTAGGGACTAGTTACAGTGCTCTAGCTACCATAAACTAATGCTCAGGCAGGGAATTGTATTTATATAGGCACCCAAGGGCCTATGCCTAGGGTGGTGGCGTTAAGGAGTTAGCCATTGGTTGACTATATACTAGATCAAGTTTTTTAAAAGAAAAATAAAAGAACTCTACATAGCCACTGCTGGAGACTTCCCTTGCAAATCAGAGCTGGGGAGTGAGGAGGCATAGCACTCACCATGTTGCAGCGACTGCGGAAGTGATGTCACGCACAGCCTTGCGCATTGAGTCAGGGTGGCACCAGACCTATATACAGTCCTGCCAGTAAGGCTTTTGGAAAACAAGGTGAAAACATGAGAATGAGAACATGCTGGCTGTTCTCCTTGCCAGTGGCTAAGGAGAGCAGCCAGCAACCAGGAGCTTCAGGCTTGATTCCCAGAAGAACCTTACAATTACAACCCAGAAGAAACTGTTTTCCACCGTTTCTATGATAGTGTTACTGACTCAGTTTGCAGTTTAGGGGGCAAATTTCTTATAAATTTTTCATAAATGCTTTTAAATAATGCTTGACACCATTATATGTTTAATTTTATGAATAAGTAAAGAGATTTAAGGAGAGAATCATGCACTGCCGTACAAGTTGGCAGGCCATAGAAAACAAAAGGAACTTGGCTTTTTTTTGGCTGGCAAATGGTTTCTGATGAAAAATTACATTTGTTTAAGGTACAAATTCTTGTTAATATAGCAAATTTGTGACTCTTACCAGCAAGACAGTTATTGAATGGACACATTGATTAACGCTGATATATGTGTTCGTTTTTCACAATGAGCTCAACTGCTTTGAACAGTATAACATAATTTTTTCTATGCGGTGGTAGTGCTTGGGGCTGCTCAGCACCCATCACCCATCCAAAGCTTTACATCATAATAAAAAACGGAATGAAAAGGAAAAGGTATCCGGACAGTTAACGTCAATTTATTCCAGCACTGAAAGTACACTGTTATATGCAAAAGAGTCAGTAATAATTTGCTAAGCTACAAGGATAAAGCTACCGGTAGAAAGAAGAGGGTCCCAAGTGAAAACGGGGGGGGGGGCAAAAGGGGAAGAGTGTTAGTAGGGTGCAAACAATGGCCATATGAACCAAGCAGTGGATGGGGTGCTGGGCATGTAAACCAAGGGGGCAGATATGCTTTGCTGGTGCCGCTAGCGCCAATACTACTTGGCCTGGCTCTGATTATTCATGGTTACCCCTTTTAAAATTGACAGACACATGATAAATCATCTTCCAATAATGTACTTATATTTTTTAAGAAAATGGGGTTTCCCTTTAGATTGTCAGAAAGAACATGTGAAATACCAGTGCAGTTAAGATACCACTGGCTTACATGTTTGTTATTTTATAATAAGCTCTATCTTCTAGCTACACTTTATATCCTATGTGTATTTACAGCCATTTTTAACATATGTCAACATTTGGAAATTATGCAAACCACATAAAAGAATTTGCGAATGTAAACTCATTACTTTATTCTCTGGGAAGGAAATGGTTTCTGCTCTTTGGAATATTGGGTATTCCAGTTACGATTCCACAAATTAGCATTTTGTGTGTATAGGCCCTGTTGTTATTTCATAACAGTTTATTAGGGCACAGCTCTTCCACCTTAAGGAGAAATGCAATATTTATGAGCCCAGGGAGAAAACAACAAAAATAAATAATTCATGATGATATTTTTTAAAAACACATTTTGAAGGAAATGTGAAAATAAATAGTGTTTTACCACAGAAGAGTAAAAAAGAAAAAAACAACCCAGAAATTCAGAATATAATCATATTCGCCCCTTTTAACGTGTATTTGTTTAGATGACAAAGCCAGGCCACAGCCACATGTGGTTTCCACATCCGAAGAAGGCCCTGCCTTATGGAGATGTACAATCCAGATTTTATTTTAAAATTGCAACTGTGAATTATTTTGGTAGCCTGTTGTTGCTCAACGACTAGAGGGACGATTTATTAAAGTGGTACTCTGAATACCATTAAATCAGGTAGAAAAGCTGACTTTATCTATAATAGGCATGCAATATAACCAATTCTCATACTGAGAGAAGAACAACATAAAAATGTATGAGATTCATTATCCAGAAACCACAGAATTACAGGAAGGACATCTCCCATAGACTCCATTTTTATCAAAATAAAATGTTTTAAAAAAAATTTTCTCTGTTATAATAAAGCAATACGTGACATCAACTGAGAAATAATTATTGCTTTGTGGAGGCAAATCAGTTTTATCGGGGTTTAAATAATGTTTAATGAATTCATGTTTAAATTAATTGTTTCATTAATGTTTAATAACTGTTAAATGATTTTTTTTAGTAGACTTAAGGTTTGGAGATCTGATTTACGGAAAGACCCCTTATCTGGAAAACCCCAGGTACTGAGCATTTGGGATAACAGGTCCCATATCTGTACTTGGATAATTTGAGGGATGAAGATTATCTGAATATAACCTAGATTGGTTTGTAACCACAACTTTCACATTGTGAAGGGGAGATTTCAATCACAGCACAGTGTTTAAAAGAGAACCAAACATTTTTTCTTAAAAAACCCTTATCTCCCTACCCTACATACTGTAGACCCCTCTTGCTCCCCCCCAGCCTAGGTGTAAACTTCGGTAATTAACCCTAACTCTTTACTTACCTCTCTTTGCAGATTCAGCGCAGCGGAGCTCTATGGTCTATGTAGTGTAGGGGAGTAGGGGTTTTTAAGAAAAAAGTTTGGTTCTCCTTTAAGGGTGGTGGCAGATGGGGAGATTAGTCACCCAGTGACAAATCATCTCTACTGCGGGCAAATAATCTTCCCCAAATCTCTTCCAGCTGGCAACAATGTAAATCGCATATGTATCGCTTCAGAATTTCGAATTCCTCCGTTTCCTCATGAGACAACTTTGGAAAAGGAAGCGATACGTATGCTATCCTGGCCACAATTCACATTCTTGCCGACCGCAAAAGAGAATATTTGTCGCTGTTCGACTAATCTCCCCTTCTGCCACCACCCTAAGCCTAGTGCCCGAGTGCAATTAAACCTTGCATTTTTTTTCCAGTTGAACATGACAGAGATATCTTCCAACAGAAGCCCTACTGGAAAGAGTTCAAGTTTGACATGACCCAAATACCCACAGGAGAGTCTGTGACGGTGGCCGAGTTCCGCCTTTTCAAGATGCGCAGCTTTTTACGTAATTTGAATCGCACACTTCACATCAGTCTTTATGAGATAAAGAAGGAAAGAGGCTATAGGTACACCTTTTCTTTACTGACCTTTGTTTAATGCTGCTGAATAATGTATTGTAACTTCAGACCATTATTTTTTTTATAGGGAACCTGAGCTAACCTTATTGGACCATGAAAGCACACTGGCTGGGGATGAAGGGTGGTTGGTGTTTGATGTCACAGCTGGCAGTAATCACTGGTTACTAAACTCCAAAAATAACTTAGGAATCCGTCTCTATGTGGAGACTGATCAAGGTATGGCTAACAAACACATTGGGGAAAATTGGCATATGGGCACGTTTTTCAGTCCTTTCCAAGTGTGTGGACAATTCAGTTATTGATTACATTCATACTTGCTAAAGAAAAACTATATTTCAAGTCCCCTTCATATTTTGAGACTTTATATTGTTCGCAGTTTTATAATATAATTGTGTCTTTACCTGGGCCAGTACTTCTGTTAACTAACCTCCCCAACCCTGGTATTTCTATGGAAGCTCATAGTGACCATCTTTGGACTCTTCTGTTTTTCTTCTTCTCCATTCCAGGCAGGTTCCTGCGCCTGCCTGGTCCTGAAAAAAAGAAGTTCACAGGGTAAGAGCTCCTACAGAAATACTTTGGCAGCGCAGTTTTAAGTAAACAGAAGCACATGCCTAGGGTATCAGGTAAGAGATTGTAATCTTTTATAATTCACAATTGAAAATTATGAGCATTCTGAATAGCAGGTTCCATACATGTACTGTAATAAAATACACATACAATGCAGTTATATACTTTAGACTTAATACATGAAAACGCATACCCAACAAATCAGACCAATTACACATCAAGATATAAATACAATGATTATTCATTTTGTTATTTTATTGATTCAACAGGGCAAAGTATTGATCCAGGTATAGCAGGCATCTTAGGAAGGCGAGCACCACGTTCGAAACAGCCATTCATGGTCACATTTTTCCGGGTTAGTCGCAATCAAATAAGATCGGCACGGGCAGTCAAACAGCTCAGGAAAAAGCAACAGAAGAAACATGACTTACCGCATCCCAATAAACTTCCTGGCATTCTTGGTAAGTACTATCAATAATTAAATAAACATTTCTTGCTTTTCTGTCATCTTGCATGGATGCAGTTGTGCCTACTTCCTTTCTGCCAGCAGTTCAATTATGGCTTATTTGGGGAATTTTAACTTTATAATAGGGCAACTTGAGATAGCACTCAATAATAAACATATGGGTTGATCATAATAATAATAATCCCCTTTTAACTAAAGGCATTTTTTTACAGGTACGGTACAGTCCAGCATTTGACCATCTACCTGTTGAAGGTTGCTGTGATTTGTGGTTGGGTGGCATTGGGTTGGAGACCCTACACCAGACTTACTATCTTAGATAGACACATTTTTTATGTTACTGTGGGTGCAGGGATGGTTTAAATTAGCCTTCATACTCCTTAACTGATCTATTGAATATACTGGCGAATCTCTCTCTGCATCAGAAGTGATGTAAGCAGAAGTGAAGTCACACGTATGTGCACAATTGGTCCTGAAGCCATAGATTTCATGCTGAGCATACGTCCATCACTCTGCTGATGTCACTTTGTATGCACACAACAAATTTTTGCCTGCAAATTGTAAGAAATAGGGGGAATGCTTAAGAGTGACAAGAGATTGGGCTACAGAGCCTGGCCGGTAAAAATTATGCTTGATCCCAATATTATTAATAGGGAAAAAGATAAATATATAGGAAGGCCGGTATTTTCTTCCAGAAGAGTTGGCAACCCTATTCCTGAACCCTGCTCTGAGCCAGGTACTCCTCCCTCACCCCCAATTGTCCTGGAAACCCCATCAGCCCTTGGCTGCATTTAAAATATATATATATATATATATATATATATATATATATATATATACTGTATATAGTTCTAAAAAAACATACATTACAAATTGTTAAAAAACAGGAAGAATGAGGTTCCTGTCATTTAGGGCTTAGTGGGTGTGTAACTTATAAAGACAAATGATTTGCTAAAACACAGTGCTGCATTTTTCCTTTTTTTCCCCTTCATAGGCAGATCAAATGTCTGTATTTGTACCTGCCAATATATGCCTTTGCTTTTACTGCAAAGTGTCCATAGAGCCACCTCTTTGTATATATCTTTCATTTCAGATCATGTAAATGTTATTGACAGCCGGCAAGTGTGTAAAAGACATGAATTGTATGTCAGCTTTCGTGACCTGGGATGGCTGGTAAAATGATCTATCAATCTATCTATATATCTTCTATCTATCATCTATCTATCCATCCATCCATCCATCCATCTATCCATCTATCTATCCTTCTATCCATCTATCTATCCTTCTATCCATCTATCTATCTATCCATCTATCTATCTGTATATGTATCTCATTCAGCCTAGTATTGATGTATTAATATCAATCTTTCATACATCTACGGATCTATTATTTTTTTTTTTATGTAGAGAAGGTCAAATGTTTTTATCTAATCTGTAGGATTGGGTAATAGCTCCGCAAGGTTACTCAGCATTTTACTGTGAAGGAGAATGTTCATTTCCCCTTGACTCCTGCATGAATGCAACCAATCATGCCATACTTCAGTCATTGGTAAGAATTTAAAGGCATAATCCATATTTATAAGTAGTGCATATTATATTTCTATGAATCTCACTGAGTCTGGGCATAAAGAATCTGTATTTTTGCTTTTATTATTAAGAATGTGAATGCTAGTACAAAGTAAATGAAGTATCCTCAAACTCCAACAGGGAAACAAAAATGATGGGCCAGATGTTTAAAACCCTGCACTCAGTATAAACAGTATACAGTATAAACTCTGCCCATTGCATGGTCTATACCAGGGATCCCCAAACTTTTGAACCCGGGAGCAACATTCAGAAGTAAAAGGAGTTGGGGAGCAACACAAGCATGAAAAATATTCTTGGGGTGCCAAATAAGTGCTGTGATTGGCCATTTGGTAGCCTCTATGCGTATTGTCAACCTTCATTGAGGCTCTGTTTGGCAGTGCACCTGGTTTTTATACAACCAAAACTTGACTCCAAGCCTGGAATTCAAAAATAATCACCTGCTTTGAGGCCACTGTGTCAAGGCCGATGGGAGCATGAAGAGACGCGCTGCTCCCGGGGGCGAAGAATCCAAAATGGCGGCGCCCAGTCGGCCCACGTGGACGCTGGGACGCCAGCGCCGCAACACCGACGCATGCGTAAAACACGCATGCGCAAACACACCGGCGCAAGCATGCCGGCGTAAGGACGCCAGTGACGTCACTATGGCGCCAAATTAAACTATAAAAGGGCGCCCAGGACGCCAGAGGGGCGACCAAGAATAGGTTTTGCTACCCTGAACCTGGGTTCCTGTATTCCTGATTCCTGCTCCTGCCTTGGTTTTGACCCCCCGCCTGGACTCTTGTTATTTGATCCTGACCTGCCTGCCATTGAACTCTTGCCTGGACTTTGACCTTGTATCTTGCTTAACCCCTTGGATACCGCGACCTTGCACCCTCAAGAGGGCTTCCTCCTTGATCCTGACTACCTCCCAGGAGGGAGCTCCCGGCTCCCTGACACACTGGGAGCAAAATCCAAGGAGTTGGAGAGCAACATGTTGCTCACAAGCTACTGGTTGGGGATCGCTGGTCTATACTGATAAATTGGGGATACTTGGCAAGTATGCGGTTGATCAGTGTATTAGAGAAACTTGTCTAAAGGTGGCCCCAAACTCCTCCACCTATCTCCTTGGTACAACAAAACCTTCATTACATTTTCCATCTTTACTAGAAACCTTAGGGAAAATACACAAAAAGACCCATTTTGACACTTGGCTCACTTACATGAACACTTTACCACAAAGAACCAGACACCTAACAATACAAATCCTCCACATGGTATGAAACAGAACTACTTCAGGGCAGCAAACTTGTTCAGGAGGTGGAACTTATAAACTCTGATATCTCAAGTCAATCATCTACAGCTGTACCCCCAGGAGTTATTATATTAACATATTATTAATATGTTATGCAGAATGATAATAATAATTGAAATGCCTGTAATAATAAGGGTGAACACCACCATCTCTACATGAATTACACATTTGTTGATACTGTTCTTTATTAAGATCGTTATGGATATATCTTTACTTTACTGGTCACAAACTCTCTGATCTTTGCTTTACTTATGTTAAAATCATTATCTTGATTAAGTTGATCTAATACCTGATAAACACTTTTATTTCCTTTCATGTTATTGAACTATGATCTTTCCTGCAACCATTGGTTGTTTCTTTTCAATACAGATACACACATACATACACACATACACACACACATATATATATATATATATATATATATATATATATATATATATATAAACAATAGAATTCTACCTGTATCTGGAGAGTCAGCAGTAAACCCTGACCTTTGTTCTGGCTCCTTCAAAGGCGCCCAATCAAAATGATACAACCTGGCTTATTGACGACCCGATTCATATCCATGTCTATTGCTGATCTCAGTAGGCTCATCTCCTGCAATACACTTAGTTTTGTACGATAATATCTCCTGTGTCTATGGACACCTTAAACTACGCCAGGGACACGAGGAAACTGTAGAGAGTGGATTACTATCCAAAACTTTTTCTCCTAATTAATATTCTCTCCCCTTTTCATTTGTACGTTTCCAATTGAATGTCAGCTTCAGGGAATTACATGAAGATGAAGAATGTACCACAGACAGAGGTCTTGTGAATTTTTGGATTTATGTCCTTACTGTTGGTCAGTGTTTTGTGAGGTCTCATTAAACAAAAATGTGTCTTTTAAAGTCACCCTCCTAAAATTCTAGTGCTGTATCCAAAAAAGTAAATAAGCATTTACCCCCTAAGGCTACTCATGATGGACCTACAGGGTGGGCCCACCTTTCCACTGCATTGACCCCCAACCCCAGGGGGGGTTGTTGAACAAGCATTTTCAGCCACGTGCAACATTGACCTTAAGGTTAGCTCTGATTTTCTGATCTTTGAGATAGTTACAGTGAAACAACAGCCCAAATTAAGTTTTTTTTATTAAAAGGCTTTGAAATGCTTCAAGAATTTGCTAAAATGTTGAGTCCCTGTCCAGATATTATTTATCTATACATACACACATATATTATTATAAAGCACTTCAGGTATTTATTCCTATGCTATTACCAGCTCACAGATCTATTAGGAAGACTTTTTTCATCTAAGCCAGCCTCCAAATAAGTAATTATAATGAATCCAATGTAAACTGGAACTCCTTTTGCCAAAGAAAGTATTCAAATAAGTATTTTCACATGCAGTGAAAATAATCTTTCTACTGAATCGTACTCTCTCTCATTTTGTAAACTTTACCTTGGTGTGTTTATGTTTAAACAGGTAAAAATATGCCGTCTTATGCCCAGTAAGAAGAAATTTTGTGTTTTTCTTTCCAGGTTCACCTGATGAAGCCAGAGAGTGTCCCTAAGGCCTGCTGTGCTCCTACCAAACTTTCTGCCACTTCTGTCCTGTATTATGACAATAACAACAACGTCATACTAAAAAAACATCGAAATATGGTTGTCAAGTCCTGTGGTTGTCACTAAACAAGGCAGAAACAGGACAGGCCTGAGGAGGACTTGCACTTACCATAGGAATTTAGAAAGATGATTTATTTATCAAATATTAAATTAAAAGTAACATTATAGACCGAACATCACAGACAATGACCAGCTATATAAACGCTTATCACTACAACATTGCTTTTACAACTTTTTCCACAAAGAGGGACAATTATCCAGGATGTTTAGTTGGGTTAAAATAAAATGATCTATTACATAAAAAGTGTATGGGAGTTTTGAGCAGGTTGGGGATCATAAAACTCCAATTGATGGCCGGTTTAGTACCTGTAGACTTGAAACAGGAATTTCCAACTTACATTAAACTCCCTTTGATCCCAGTACAAAACCTCAACACAAGGATTCATATCTCTTCATAACTGTATGGTTTTCTTGGGACTCCGCATTGACTGGAGATCATATATTAGACAGAAATCTAAAGGGAAGGTAAAGCTATTGTTAACACTTACCAATATTTGTAACAATTTTTTTCAAACTGATGAAGCACAGATGTGGGGGTGTCAGACACATTATTCCCCACATTCTATTTGCATTAGGGATTAACTAGTAGGAAAGGTGTTATTGTGCAGTGCTGCGAACTAAGATCCACATATGTGCTCAGAGCCAGGGCTGGAACTAGGGATAGAAAGAAGAGGCACTTGCCTAGGACACAACAAGGGGCTGAGCTTGGCACATAGATCTTCTGCCTGTCTATCCCCAGGTTTGGTAACCTGTAAGCAGGGACAATCCTAGCCCCTCTGCCACCTGAGGCAGCAGCAGTTGCTGCCGCCCCCCTCCCCGTGCACTTACCTTTTTGCACTTGAGGGGGTCCACGAGGGCGGCAGAGAGGGTCAGTACGCTAGCGCAGAGAGCCTAACTGTGCTAGAAGAGCAGAATTTCCGATTTGAAAACAAAAATTTTGGGGGGAAAATGCATTTTTGCCGCCCCTGGGGAGCTGCCTCCTGAGGTGACAGCCTCAACTCGCCTCATTGGCGAAGCGCCCCTGCCTATAAGTGTGTGTATGTGTGGTGGTGGGGGGGAGGTTTGAGAAGATAAAGATTCAGTGCCTCTTTTGCATTGGTGTTTCTGGCAGAACACTTGGGCCTCTGCCATTGCAGCTGCCTTTGAGTTATCTTGTGCCAGAATTATACTGCTGAAACATAAAGATTACATTAAGTTGAAATATCAAAGTAAGTTGCAAAAGTTATCAGATGGTATTCAAAAACATAATTTTTTTTTCAAAAATTCACACCAGCACAAATGTTTACATGCCTGTTGTTCTCACAATTAAAAAAAAACCTTCAAAATACAGTAGGAGCACTTGCTCTTTGCCCTACTACATAGTCTCCATTGAAATCTTATCCACCCAAGCAAACCAGACTATTTGTATAGCAGTTTGTTAGAGACCCCCCGCAGCTGCCTTGTCATCACTAAAAGTAAAAAGCTGCCTTCCCCGCTCCACACACAGTAATTGGGGATTTGGCAGTAAGCGCAAATAAAGGGCTTTACTGCAGAAGTACTGTGTTGAGAGAGCTGTCGAGTGGTATAATTAAAGGTTCACTAAGGAACACAGTGCGCTATAGGCTGAAAATTAAAGAAAACTGCAGCTTCACCTATTTCTGAGGTTTAATAAATTTGTCCAGATGTGCCTGCCTGTGCTCCATGCTTTAAGAAAATGAAGACTGCACACTGAATAGTCCCAATGTATTGCAGACCTAAGAAACGCTCAGTGCACAAATAGGGTATTGTTTAATGTATGGAACTCGTTATTCTTCTCAGTAATCTCTTGTCCAAGAACTTCTTAGCGCGCTGCCGCAGCACAGCAAGCGTTATTCTTTCCGAGTTTGATAATAGAACCATTATCTATTATTGATGTAAATGAAACTGGATGCCCAGTGCTTGAGTATTACCTATGTCATTAAACTGAATGGTACATTGTGAACAGGGAAGACATTATTGGAACCTCACAGACATCTGGTAGCCAGGTCCAGTTCTAACTAATGTGGCTGCACATACTCAACATAAATAGGCCACTATTGAGGCTGGGAAACACTAATGAGATTATGTTAATATGTTTCGAGTAACCCATACTTGATATTCCCAGAAGACACAGCAATTTAATATATTATAGTAGTGATCTGAACTTGTTGCTAAACTGCAACTTTTTTATATCCTTACTGCACAGAATGTACATAAACTATAGATTCTTTTTTTTTGTGGTTAGGCAGGGGAGTTCTCTGCCAAATAATAATAAAAAGCTATGCGCAGGGGGTCTGACAACTTGTCTTTCGACAAACCTACAGTGATGTGAATATGTTTTTGCCCCCTTACAGATTTCCTTGACCTTACTTGTCACAATGAAAATAAAGTTAAAAATTTGACAAAGGCAACCATTAATGGACATATTTACCACATATATTACCCATGTATTACCCATGTGAAAAAGTAACTGCCAACGTAAAACTAATAAGTGGTTGCCCCACCTTTAAATGCAATTTTGGAACAAACATTATCTATAATTTCATATTAGTCTTTCACATCACTGTTAAACAAGCAGTATACGCCCTTGTTCCACATGAATGCAATTAATAGGGGTTGTGCTAAGCAAATGTTGTGTCTATTGTTTTAAGGAGAAATAAAGATTTTCTGGGGAGAGGCAAATGTTAGGCACCCCCATGGATGATAATCTGATACCCCGGGCGAGTGCTCCTGTTTGCAGAATAATTTTGAGCAATCGCCTCGGGGCAATCCTCTTTCTGCCTCCTTCTTTGTGCCAGGCGTGTCTTGCAAGAACAAAACATGGAGCAGTTTCATTTTCTCTGTAACTTAAATAACCATTTAATAATATTTTACACAATTAAAACAATAGACAAAAAGTATGTTCAGTTCAAACCAGATGAAAATGAAACTGATGAAAATTTTCTAACCTGACTGATCGATTTTCTGACCAATGACGGATGAAAAATCATTAGATATACAATTATTCGGTGCCCACTAACCTCACTATAATTTAACAGATTTGTCAGTTCACACTAAAAAACGGTTGTTATGGAGAGAAAAATCTTAATATCTATAGTTATCTTTAGCATCATTATTGGGTTCAAGTCAGCATTTTGATAAGGCATTGTTGAAACCTACTTGTGTTTCAGCTCATGGACAGATGATCAGCCAGAATTATGTGGTATAGTGCAGAATTCATTGTTAATTAAACAATAGCAAGTTGTCCTGGTTCTGAGGCAGTTAAGCATCCATATAGCATGCATATACTACCATGTTGGAATGATAGTCACTGACTAAGCTAGAGAGGCCTGCAGGGTTTTTTTTTGGAGCAATTGTTGGAGTAATTATGGCAAGTAGAGTCCTGCGCGGAACCAATTTCTAAGACCCGGACCCAACCTGAACCTGCAGCCCATGACCCGAACCGCAACCCACATATTTTCCCACTTTGAGCAGCTACCCGACCCGGACCAGCAACTGCCTTATCCGCAACCCGACCTGCAACCCGTCGACCACCATCAAACCGGAAGTGACGTCATCAAAAGTGGGCGGGACAGAAACAAGTTTTGTAAAACTTTAAAAGGAGTTAAATATAGACAATATTACATAAGATAACAATTAGATGAGACCCGCAACGTGACCCGCGGCTTTACCCGCACCTGAAAATCCTCCCCTCATTCCGCATGTCTTTATGTAGACAGGTTTAGAGCAGTGGCCGACAGTGGTAGATTTGTCTCCTCACAAGGCAATTTAGGGGCGATTTATCGATAATTTGGACATACCACTAACGATTTCAATTGCTGGCAATGGAGAGACATTTTCAGATTTCAGGGGCGACAAATCTCCCCTGAAATTTCCCTGTCGGCCACTGCCCTTAGATTTGATTTACATTTTCATATGGATGATATGGGTGTCCAGCAACATTATTCCTTAAATATACAGTACTTCCTGGTCCCAATGAGCAAATAAATAACAAAATATAAACTCCTTCCTACCCCCTGCTAAAGCTAATAGATAAAGAGCAGCTGATAAAATAGTGTATTCTCAATGGACTGCTGATGTGTTTTAACTTTGCTTCTTGGGAGCAGGAAGTAAAATCTGACTTTACTTTCACTTTCAAATTATTCCTTGTTTAGGGCAAGAAATAACAACCAAAGATATTTTTTAATTAAAACAAATGGCTAAAAGTATGTTCAGAGCAAGCCCTATTCATTACACTCGTGTTGAAAAAAAAAAGCAGTGGACTGATGGTGCACAGGGACAATGCAATGTCAATTCTTTGGAAGTTCCATCTGTTGTTTGTACTGTATTTGTACAATGTCCTTTGTTGTCTCAAATGATCAGCAAATTCCATCAGGTGCACTCATAAACATCATCATTAATTTATATTGGGTCAACAAGTTACGTAACTGTTTACAATCATTTCTAACAACTGGAGATCTTTCAATAATCTAGCACAGGGCTCCGCAACCTTTATTACCAATGTAAAAAGTGTTGGGGAGCAACACAAGCATGACAATTGTTCCTGGGTGGTAAAATAAGGCCTGTGATTGGCCATTTGATAGCCCCTATGTAGACTTTAAACCTACAGAAGGCTCTGTTTGTACATCTGTTTTTTATACAACCAAAACTTGCCTCCAAACCTGGAATAGAAAAATAAGCACCTGCTTTGAGGCCACTGGGAGCAACATCCAATGAGTTTGGGAGCAACATGTTGCTCACGAGCCACTACTTGGGGATCACTGATCTAGCAAGTAAAGGACGTAGAATAAAAATAGGATCCAAGAGCCCTGCTCACAAAAGCTTACATAGTAAAATAGTAAGTTAGACACACCATCAAGGACACACCATCAAGTTCAATCTTTATTAATTACAGTAGGGGGTACATTATCCACTATATATTTCTATATTAAATGTGAGGCTAACATTCATTACTAACTGGCCTATTCAGCACCAGTGCTTACAGACAGGAATATGAAACAACAGTCATAGAACCCCTTATTTCTCTTTGCATGTGTATATACAATCCAACAATTTGATTTTGTTTTTAGCCTGCTTCATTTTCCACCACTCATAGGGTCGTTTCCTCAGCCCATTTGCACATCCTGAAAGTCCAAGCCAGTGTTTCTGCTGGTTTGTGATCACAAACCATAAAGGTTTGCAATTTAAGTGGGCTAAAAAAACAAGTCTAATCCTTAATGTTGTGCCAAGTGGAAATTCATGTGCCTTGGGGATTTTTTTTCTTTACCTGTTTCTGTATGCGTTCATTTAGAAACACTTGGTTCAGCAGGTCAGCCAGTTCAGTGATTGAGAACACCCATTCATGCGAGCACTGGGTAAACACAACATGAAGCATGAAAAGGCCGGGAGAAGGAAACCAATCTAAAACTCAGATTGTTGGCCAAGGAAACAGTAACAAAAAGACTCCGACAGGGTAAACACACACTTTCTGTGTTCAGAATCTTACATACCTGAAGACTTTGTACAAAGCGCAGGAAAATATTATTAGCTTGAAAAACAAATTATGTGTGCTGTAGGATGTTAACCATTTCTTTACCGGGCAAGCAGCTACCAAAAGGACTAAATACATTTACAAACAACTAGAAACAAGTTGGATATTTGACCCGAATCCCATACAAAGATGTTTTGGATATATTTTATATGGAAAATTTGCTAGTGTTTGACCTACTTTTATTGCTCTTATAGCAGTGATTTGAAAATGTGGTGGTGCCCTCTCTGGGGCCTGAAAAGGGAAAGGGACTTCAGCCTTGAGGCCAGTTAGCATTGGGTTATTTATTGTGTTTCATCTTGTAAGGCTAAGGGAAGGACTACACAGACATTTTCCGCGTGATGCAACGCGCAAACAGAAATAAGGAAAGTAATAGCATTGTCGGATGGTGTTGCAGCATTGATCCAACGCGACACGACTGTCGTATGCAGACGCAGCATGCATCATCTGCATCCAACAGTCGTGTCGGATCAAAGTGACATCTGCGTTTTTGCGCAGCGCGTCGAATTAGCACAGTGAACGTCCGTGTAGTCCTACCCTTAGCCTTACAAGATGAAACAATAAATAACCCCAAAACCAATGCTAACTGGCCTCAAGGCTGAAGTCCCTTTCCCTTTTCAGGCCCACTGAAAGGACACCACCACATTTTCAAAATCACTGCTATAAGAGCAATAAAAGTACTGTCAGCCAAGAGCTCCATTCCTCAAAAGCCCCTTTAACTCCTTAAACCTTTGTACTTCCTTTATCCATCAATTTTCTTTTGCAGGGGAGAAAAACAGCACAGAGGTGAAATATAATAGTAAAGGAGCACCTTAACAGTAGTGCCAAGTTACCCACTTATAATAAAAGTGCCAAGTGCTCCCTTAAAATATAAGAGATTTCAGATAGGATTATTGTGAATTAATGAAAGTTCCATAATATCAGTGGCGGAACTACCGGGGGAGCAGGGGGTGCGAGTGGGCCAGGGCCCGCATCCCCTCAGGGACCCCCGGCAGCCCGTGCGCCACTGACAAATGCGGGCAGTAAGGAGGGGGGCGGGGCCCGGCTGTGTGTCACGCACCAGGGCCCGTCCCCCTCCAGTTACACTACTGCATAATATAAGGCTATATTCTCGATATATGAATTCAGAATAACTTGTAGATAGTAAAGTTATGTGTTCAGAATAGTGTCTTTAAAAAAAGCTCAAAATCCTTATAATAGCTTATAAAAGGGAATATTAGTCTGTTGCAAAAAATAGCAGTGTCTGCATTCTTCTTTATAAACTCAAACATTCACTGTATCAACTGAAAAATGTTTCAAGATTTTGCTTTCCTTTGAATCACTGAACTAATGTTTAGTTGTATAAGCAGTGTTTCTGAGAACTGCTGCACAACAAAGGACGCATGGGCGCAACCGTGCACAGCCGAGTGCAGCTGTGCGCAAAGCACTTAGACTTCACAGAGCGCACCCACTTTTCATTGAGGTAACACTTACCGGACTAGGGGTAGGTTGCATGTGAGGTATGTGCCTGGCGCCCCCCAAGCTTTGCGCTCTAGGTACGTGCCTCTTCTGCCTACCCTTAGTTACAGCCCTGAGTCCACCAACTTCTGGCACCTGTTACATTCTACAATTCTTCTGCATTTGTTTGTTTTGCCTCAGAAACAGCGTTTCTGATGTTTTCTATTGGATTAAAGTGATACTGACACTAGAAAACTACTTTTTAAACCTGCAAAGGTGCAAAACTGCAGTACCAAAAAGGTAGGTTTTTGGCAAATACATCAAATTTGTAGTGGTTTATGAATGTATGGAGGGAAGACCAAGTAGCTGCTTTGCAGATGTCTTCCGATGACGCCCCTGCTTGGAATGCCCAAGATGCCGACCATAGCCCTTGTAGAGTCTGCATTAACTGAATTGGGTACAGCACTGGACTTGAAGTCCTAAGCTTCTGAGATACATTGTTTGATCCAGTTTGCTACTGTAGATTTGGACGGTCGCAATTCAGCTTTTGGACTACTGGGGATAACCAGCCACTAGTCTGATTGTCCTAATGTCTTTTACTTTGTCTAGGTAGGTTAGTAGACATCTTCTGACATCTAAGGTATGCCAGGTGGTGTCTTTATCTTTCTGGATTGTGATAGAATTAAGGAAGGATTATGTCTTAAGAAGTGTGAAAACCTGAAACTACCTTGGATAGAAAGTTGTCGGCTGTCTTAAGAATGGTTCTGTCTTGCAGTATGGTAAATGTGCCTGGTGAAATGGAGGACATGGATTTCACTGACCCTTCTAGCTGATGGCAAGTAGGAAACACATCTTCAATGTGATGGATTTGAGCCGTGGGATAGTAAGAAATGGAGGGAAGATGTAAGCCCTCTTGAAGTTCCACTGGAAAAGCCCCTGGATCCATAGTCCTTGCCACATAAGAGGGGAGGATTGCATTCCTTCTGGTGGCCATGAGGTCTATCAAGAGGGGATCCCATTTCAACTGTATCATCTCAAATGCTTTGTGGTATAGTTCCCACTCTCCTGCTGGGGTAGTCGGCCGACTGAGCTTGTCTGCTACCACATTCAGAGTTCCTGGTATGTGTTCTGCTTTTAAGTCCATCAGATGTGTTACTGCCCATGTAAAAATAAGTATGGTCAGATGCAATAGAGTTTCTGGTTTTGTCCCACCGAGTTCAGGTATCTGACTGTGGTAGAATTGTCTGATTTTATTAGGTCTTCCTTCTAATGGATTTGGTGCCGAAACTTCAGGAGACAACTGAATAGCTTTGCGTTCTCTCCAGCTGGAGGAACGACTTGCTTCTTGTGTTGACGATATCCCTTTTGTAGTTAGGGTCCCCAAGTGGGCACCCTAGTCTTACCTGCTGGCATTTGTGGTGATCATAATCCAGTTACATTATTTTGGGGCAGACTTACTGCATGTAATGATTTGGGGAAATTAGTCGCCCTGCAACCAATCTCCTCTTCTTCGGGCGACTAATCTCCCCAAAATGCCTTCCTGCCGGGTAGAGTGTGAATTGCCGGCGTGATGGCTCTCGGATTGCTTCCGCTTTCCAAGGTCAATGGAAGTTTCTTTGTGAGGCAACTTCGGAAAATTAAGAGATCAAAGTGCCATCCCACCGGCTATTCACATTCCACATGCCAAAAAATACCCTGCCATAGACAAGTAGCTGCTAAACCTTCTGGATGTGATTTTGGAGTAGTGCAAGTTAGTATGTAACATTGTGTTACAGTATGTAGGTTTTGTTTTTTTATACAGTGTTGTAAATTTGCTGTAATCTACCTTGTACAGCATCAAATCTAAAAAGTTCAGATGTTCCAGCCTACTCCTTAGTAAAGCAGGGAGGGCGTGGGTACTGAGTCTGCTAATGAATTCATGTAAAGTCTACAGTCCTCCCACACTCCAAGAGGAGAGATAATGAGGTTTTAGGTAAACAGAGTAATATTCGACAAATGAAGTTTCTTAGTTAACATCCTTATCATAGGGACAACATTAGATATTTTATAGATAATGATATTCACAGAAATCCTGTAAGACAACATGGTACAAAAATAGGATTTATTTAAACAGGGGAAAATGTACAAACTGTAAACATATAGGGAAAGTTGCCTGCAACCAAATCCCAGAACCAGTGAAGAAATTGCTGTCACACATACTCCCCACAGTCTGATATGATGACCTTCTGTTTCGGCTTTCCATCCTTGCCACCTTGTGCCTTTACAAATGAAAAGCAAAAGTTAGAAGCGCAATGTTCAGCACAGAAACGGAACTAGAGGGGGCGGGCCCTGGCGCAGGACACACAACCGGGTCCTCGCCCCCCTCCGTACACCCGGAACTGGCCGGGAATATGTGCTGCCAAGCGGCGTGCGGACTGCTGGGGGGCCCTGGCCCGCTCGCACCCCCTGCTCCCCCGGTAGTTCCGCCCCTGGTTCAGCACTCAGCTTCACAATGTGAGTCACTAAATGTTAGTACTACTGTGCCGTTTTACATTATTTGAAATAATGATGTGATGGAACTGTAGTAATAGGATTCCATTTCATTATTTCCAAAGCATTTTACTACCTTCAATAAAGTTATTTGAGGAAAGTAAAATACTAATTCTTGCTTTTGGAAAAAGTATGGGATTAGGTGTGAGCAGGCAGATAGTTTGGATACAGTTGTGTCAGAGTTGCACTGGAATGAATTATGAAAGTGTATGAATGGGAAGTGTCACAAAAATGGTTAAAATCTGCAACTTGAACATACTGTGCTGAAGAAGTAAATTAAGCAGTTGTATTATATACAAATTGAATTAACTGGCCTATTATTCACGTTACTGCTGGCAGGAGGCTATTACAACAAAGCACATACATCTGTTTGTAAGCTCAAGTGTATAGATTGGTTAGAACAGTGATCCCCAACAAGTGGCTCGGGAGAAACATGTTGCTCACCAACCCCTTGGATGCTGCTCTCAGTGGCCTCAAAGCTATTTTTGGATTCTAGGCTTGAAGGAAAGTTTTTGTTGCATAAAAGTAAGGTGTACTGCCAACTAGGAGCTCATGTAGGCTGCCAATCCACATAGGAACTACCAAAGTCAATCAAAGCCCATAATTGGCACCTCAGGAACTTTCTGCATGCTTGTGTTGCTCTCCAACTTTTATTTACATTTGAATGTGGCTCACGGATAAGAAAAGGTTGGGGATCTCTGGGTTAGAACACCACATGTTTTCCATCAAGCCAATCTGTTTTGTCGCATGTGATGAAGAATTGAGATCCATTTGTGTTGGCACCAGAATTCGCCATGGACAGCAACCCTGAAGGGAAATCAGAGCCACAGTGATGAAAGTTTATGAAGTGCTATGTCAAGCTCATCCCAGCACTACAAGGTAAATGCACGTGAATGACCACACTCTTACTATTTCCCTTCAGTAAAATCCCCCAGAAATGCACAATACACAGCTGTGTTAATAAATAACTAGTAAAAAACATACACAAGGAAAGGATTACAATATTCCCTATAACAACATTTAGACAGTCTATAATTAATGAGTTTAATGACAGATGCACCTTATTACTAGTGATCTGCTTTTGTTTTATCAGTGCCTAGGTGACAGTCTACCCATCAAAGCATCAATTTAGAAAGCCTTGGCTAGTAGGTTATTGCAGAATGACATTGTATATATTTATAAATGATTAAGGTAATTTATTTAGAATTCATTTAATGCTAAAAGCTTTGAGGGTTCTTTTGTGTAGATGGAAGCATATGCACAAAAAAATGCATTCTTCAGGCTCACAGTAATTAGCAGCACTAAATATAGGTTTGTTATCCTCAGCAAATAATACACAACACAGTAAAGAAGACCACACACTGACTGATTTTCAGGTTACCCACCCAAATGACCCATAGCGTATGACTTGACCACACACATAGATGACTAAATTGCAATGATGCATATTCTACCTACGGGCCTGTATAAGAAGATTAAGGGGAGCAGGAAGGAATTAAAAAATCATAAAAGTAGACAAAAACTGGATGTCGGTAGGCTAGAATTTCTGTCAAGAAATGAACAGGCAAATCTGTCAAAATTCACTCTAGAGGGATCAGACTGCTTATCCATATTGCTTCATGTAAGGTCACCAAGAGGACCATGACCATCACCGAGGTCTCCTCTGGTAAAACAGCAGCCATTTCCCATGCAAGTGATAAGGAACCATGCTATCTATGTAAAGGCAGAGACTGCTGGGGTTTGGTTGTCTTAGTCAACCTAATCATCATTAACTGACTTGGCTGCCAACTATTTTAGTTTGTATAGGACAAGAAAAATGTGTGTAGTGAGTCATGGATTACATTTAACACTAAAATCTAAAACCATTGTATTATATTCTGAATGATTGGTTTATGTACAGTGTCAGATTGGGGTTGATGGGGCACACCAGAGAACTCCCTGCAGACACTTATGGAGGGGAACCCCGGAGCTACCGCAATTTTCGAAGATGGTGGTATTTTCAGGGTTTCCCCAACACCCTGCATCATCTTTGAACCTAAAGAATTGGATGCAGAGGTTTGTTTGACAGCAAGAACTAGAAATGATGACATCTTGTGACCGAAGACATTCAGCAAAACCAAGCCCAATTAATGATAAAGCACACAGACAAGAGTTTTATTGCATCACACACACTGCCAACTGCAATTACACTAGAATTATGCAGAAAAACACTGCATTATATATTTGAATAACATTGCAAATTCCACCCAAAATGGCACTTTGCATACTGAATTTCCAGTCATAACCCACCCCTATAATGACATGCAGAAGACTTTAACTGTCACTGTACATAATGTATTAGGGCTACATTTCCCACTGCCTTTTATTGTATTTAATGTATCTGGGGTCCACTACCTTGTACCTCTAACTATATATTGGATTTACTGTGTAATGTATTTAGAATGCGGGAATATTATCAGAACCTGCAACAGGTAGAGGGGCAGGTAGGTAGGGGCGCCGCGTTTTAACCACTAAAGGTTTTTCCTGACAACAGAAAAAGTGAAACTAGCAGCCAGACAGACCCTAGCAACCAGACAGTCAATAACATTTTCAATAATACAATAAAGTGAACTAGCCCTCTAATAAGTTCCTTTACTCTAGCTGGTGTACAGGTAAAAATACTGATGATTAAACTGACACTAATGGGAGAGAAAAAATATTGTTTAATATTGTCTAATCAAAAAGTTCTACATCTGCCTATATTGTGGATATGGAAAGTGGCAGTCAAGCCCAAATACAGACCGACAGAAAGGAGAACTTCACATTGGAGGAGATACAAAGCATACTGTTTAAGGAAACCTTTGCGGATACCTTTGGTAATCCTGGTGCCAAAGAAGCATACTATGAATTACTACGCCTGAAAAAGAAAGAGGTGGAACTGCATCTCTCTGACAGATTATTATAGTGAATACAAGATCCCAAGGGGATTCCGCATAACTAACACACCTACCATCGGGAGGGCAAACCCTGAGTTTTTTTAAACGGTGGTGCCAGATCCTGGACCGATGTTCTTTGGATCTGATCCTACTAGTGACAGAGGAAGTGGGCCGTGAACTGAGACAGCTGAGGAGTGATCTGGAAGCCTTCTAGACCACACACAGACCGGTCATAATTGCAGACAAACAAATTGACTGGCATGCCAGGCTACAGAAGCAGGTAGCAAAATACAAGGCAGACATACTTGCATTCAAAAATTCGAAACGATTGAGAGTGAACCAGGACTACAAAGAGTCCAGAGAATACCGCTGGTTACAAGGAGGAGTTCCCCTTAGGAGAAGAACAGTGATGTGCCGACCGCAAGGAAGGATTGAGTAGCGACCGCGAGTTCAGCACTACAGGAGTAATAGCCGCATCAGACCCGACACCCTCTGCTTCATCTCCAATCTCTGCATCGCCTTTTTTAGGCCCGGCCACCAAAGACCCGGGAAAACTACCCGCAGGGGTGGGCACAAACACTCCGGCAAGCACAAGATTGCAGAATACTGAAAGGCGGCAGAACAGGAGGAAATGATATTCAACCTCTCCTCACACCACCTTACAGCCTCTGAGAAATCCCTGCTGCACAAAGGTCTAAGCTTCGTTGAGTAATCACCCTTTGAAAGTGTAATAGACAATTTTAAATTTACACGCCAGCTCAAATTGAGAGAAAAGTTTGCTGGGGACAAAATGGAAGCCACTGAATTAATTGAAGGGGCTGAAGGGGTTAACAGTTTGGCCACAAAAGGGGCAGGGGATCCATATGAACGGGCACTTAAACCTAAAAGCACATATGACCCCCCAAGTCACAGTGCCTCCATAAGAATTTTCCACCGTTTACTTAATGATAATACCTCTAAGGCAACACACGGTTACACAGGTGGAGAGGCAATTTAACCCCTGATGAAAAAGAAACAATGAGAAGCCTGAAGGACAATAGGGACATCATTATAAAAAATGCAGACAAGGGTGGGGCTGTGGTCATTATGGACTATTCGTATTATAAAATGGTAATGATGGTTATAAAAAGTTTTATTGGTAAGAAATCACTGGCACTCAAAGGGCAGGTGCAAGCAGGGACGAGCCCTTGCGTTTATTCACAGAAAAAGCAACGTTTCGGGGTCAGACCCCTTTATCAAGCATAAATAAAGGGGTCTGACCCCGAAACGTTGCTTTTTCTGTGAATAAACGCAAGGGCTCGTCCCTGCTTGCACCTGCCCTTTGAGTGCCAGTGATTTCTTACCAATTGGAATTAGGAGGGTGCCGATCCCCCCGTCACCGTGCACCGGGCAATCAACACGAAGGCCAGGGAGTGCGAGAAGAGTTGTTCTTATAAAAAGTTTTATCCCAGTTATCAGACACCAACCAATACGGGAAGCTCACATATGATCCCACATAAAAATTTAAAGGGGAACTCACAGGATTAATTAATATGGGTGTAACACACGGATGGTTGACCAAAGAATTGTCAAGTTACTTAATACCCAAAAACCCTGTAGTGCACGTTGCCAGAAATACATAAAAACCCTGAGAGACCCCCGGGGAGACCAATAATATTGTCCACTAGGTCCCTGAATGAGAAGCTAGCACAGTAACTTGATATGTTACTACAACCCTGCATAACATCCACACGCAGCTATTTGACTGGTTTCCTAAAAGTAGTCGGGAGCATCACTTTGCCAATGGATAATTTAATTCTGGCCACTATGGACGTCCAAAGTCTGTATACATGCATACCCCACATAGCCAGGTTACAAGCAGTATGTGTAAGGAACTTACCCTGGTGGTCTAGCGGCAGCGGGGTCCACGCTGCGTCCTCGGCATGGACACCTGTCACGCTTCTTCTTTCTCCTGTTTGCGAAATTCAAATGTATATAAAGCCCATTTAGATTACAGGACCTTGCCCGTTGTTAGGTTCAATTAGCTTGTTCCTGGGTGTTGTTCTGTGTGATTCCTGTTTGATACTTTGTTTAACCCTTGCCTGCCTGCTTACTACTCTGACCTCTCCAATCCTGACCTTGCTTGCCTGAAACTACATTGTTCTCTTCAATCCTGAATCCTTGCCTGTTCTCTGACTATTCTACGATCTCTAATCCTGATTCTGGCCTGTCTGACTACTCTAACTGCTTGTGCTGGCCCGGCCTGCCTGTTCCTGGTGGCTTCCTATCTTCCAGCATCCTTGTAAACAGTTGTGCCCCATTGCCTGCCAGAACTTACGCCTTGCACCTCTCGTTAAGTTCAGGTGGCATCTGAGTAAGCCGAGGGCTCCTCCCAGGGCCAAAGGCGGTCACTTAACTGGTGAAGTATGAGCCGAGACCAGGGTGCTTGGCATCTGTTCTGGTGTTGGGTGCCGACCTTGACAGTATGTAAGCTATTGACAAATAACCCTGCATGTATTGGTCCACCCATTGAATACGTTATACAGCTATTGCACTTCGTATTAACATACAACTATTTCAAATTCGAGACCCAATTTTACATACAGCGGATGGGCACAACCATGGATACGAAAATGGCGCCAGTATACGCCAATGCATATATGGGTGATTATGAAAATGAGCACATTAATGGCCACGAGATGTTCAAAAAGTATGGTGGCTTCTACAGACGCTATATTGACAACCTGTTCTTCACATGGGCAGGTACGGCAAGCCAACTAGAGAAATATGTGAACAGTTTAAATTCCCTAGATTCACCAGTGAAATTGACGTTGAACTATAACTGACAACTCATAAATTTCCTTGACGTACAGGTTAACAAACAAGGGGAGAGTTTGCAAACACGCATCTACACAAAGGACACGGATAGGAATACCCTACTGCATTATAGGAGCAACCACCCCAGACACCTCTTAGATTCTCTCCCCCAATCACAAATGATGCGGGTCATCAGAAATGACAGTGACCCCATGCAACTTAAAGAGGACTTAATGAAAATGGGGAAAAAGTTCTTAGCTAGGGGCTATCTGGCCGGCCTGATCAGAGACACCACAGAAAAGGTAATGGCCTTGTCACGGGTACAATTGCTCCAAAGTACAAAGTAATGTGTGCACCGAGTGGGGACAACAATGACATATATTATGTGAACATAATTACAACCCTCTCAGTAAATTTACTAAAGAAGCAGTACTTAAACATTGGGAAATAGTGGCCAAAGATGAAGCACTAACCCCAAAGATCCCAAACAAACCAAAATTCAGTTACTCAAGGAATACCAATCTTAAAGAACACTTAAGCCCCGCCAACCCAGTAGGAAAATATGTGCAACCTAGGATCCAACATTTTCTATCCTCTCGTCCAGGTGTGTACAAGTGCACAGGTTGTGTAGTGTGCAATACTCTAATAGTGGGCAAAGAGTTCAGACATCCCAGGATGGGCAAAAGATATGAAATCAAACATAGGTTAACGTGCACATCCTCAATGGTAATATATGTCATCAAATGCCCATGTGGCCTGATATACTGCGGTAAAACCATCAGGCAATTGAAAGAGAGGATTAATATGCATAGGGCAAGCATTAGAGCAGCTCTAGACACTTGACAGAAAGGTCGATGCAAACAAAGAAGATATAGCACAACAACCTGTAGCGAAACATTGGAAAGAAGCGAGGCATGATCCATCTACATTCAAGTGTATGCCAATCTATCATGAACCTAAACCGCCATGGGGTGGTGACCTTGATAATATATTGTTGAGACGAGAAGCTTTTTGGATACACAAACTTGATTGTGTCATGCCCAGGGGACTGAATGGGCAACTGCAGTTAAATTGCTTCTTAACCTGAGGATGTTTGCAGTTAACAACTATATAGATTGATTTGTACTTTTTGTTCCACAGAAAGGTTTATACGAAGTATCTTATTACAGTGTGATTGTTCTCCAATATCTGTAAGTAACATGTTTTTATCTTTATTGTTACATTGTTTCTAATCAAGAACAAAGTATCCTTGTATGTGCATCTATATACACATGAAAGACTTGGCACTGGAGCACAACACTGACACCCGATGGTGGAAAATGGGAATGACACTTTGCACTGACAATGAATGAACTTTATTTGTGGAAACAAACAACTGTTAAAGGACTGATGACGGTGGCAAAATTCACTAGAGGGGGAGGGTATTTTAACTATTGTTCACTCAGAGCACATCATCCTTGATAAAGGTCCCCAGGTGGGACCGAAACGTTGGACAATGCTGTGTTACAAATAAAAACACTTTAATGCACCTTTACTAGAGTGAGCTGATCCCTGCATTGATTGTATCATTTCAATTGATCGTGCACCTCGCCTGCGACAAAGACAGAGTGCGGACACCCAAGCATCTATATATATATATATACACACACTTTTCAAGGTTGCACAGACAGAGGAAATTCTCTGTGAAATAGAGGAGACATTGGTATAGACTCATCTTACAGATGGTATCACATTTTTATTATATAAATAATATTCCAGATAATAAGAAAACCCCAGTTTAGTTATGTTCTGCAGAGTGCTATAGATATCCCCTGGGGGATTGTTGTTGGGCAATTAGTTGGTTAGGGGTGCTGGGGTGTTGCTGGTAAGCAGGTCAAAAGGGGTGACCAAACAGGTGCCCTCTGTGACTGAGGAAATTGCAGCTACATTTCATTTGCCCTAGCCAAACACATGGTTTAGATGGAGACTTTTAACTGGAGAGAGCTCAAAATTTTACTAGTAGGAGGGAAATGAGACACAAAGATGACTTTTGTTCAAAATTAAAAAGGCCTATATAAACTTCCTACAATTACAAACCAGAATCTTCTCGTATTCTGTGAAGTTTCATTTCAGAATACTCTCCCACAAAGTTATAATGCTATATTCCGCGAAAGAGTATGTGAAAACAGAGAGAGCTACAAACCACTACACACTATACCATCTGCAATACATTTGCTGGATTGGATTTGGCTCAATTACACAAGGTTTTATTTCAGTATGACATCAAAAGCTCAAATTGTAAGGGGGGATATTTTCTTATAAAATGCTATCAGGTTGCAGGTGCAATTACAGTGGCAGCACATTTTTTATCATCTTAAATTGCTTATTAACCCCAACCATGGAAGTAAAGATCACCTTATCATTGGAGTTAAGGAAACAACCCCTGAAAAGTGAGCTTGCGGGAGAATATGTGCCGGACCACTTGCATAAGTGACGTAAGAGAGAGTGTACAGAGTATGCTAAAAGATACTTGAAGCATGAAATAGAAGAGGGGGATTAGGAGGTAGAGCGTTGTTTAAAAAATGTCACTGTAAAGATTAAAAAAAACAAAAAAAGTTTGTAAATAATTACATACTCAGTCTGCTCATGGAGATAATTGTTACAGTGGGTAATATACTCTACTTTAATTTCCCTGCCTCTCTCAGTATGAAGCCCACATCTCTGCCTCATTGAAATCAGGAGCACAGGTATAAAGATTAGCTTTAAAATAGAACGGGAAGTTTGAGAACAAACTTCACTCACTGAGTTTTTTTTTTCAAACCAACATGAAATCTGGTTGGTTATTGTTGGCTCCACTCACTTTTTCTAACCTTGGACCATTATCATATAGTAAAAACACTGTACACATTGTGGGGACCCTGGTTTTAATAGTGTCAAAATGGCAGCAATTTAGATTTCCCTACTGGAAAGTGACATCTGAATAATGGTTGGTGGCTCTGTCCCCTTTTTCTAAAATTGAACTGCAGTCCACCAGTGACTAATTCAGCAAAGTGTGGGGACTAATGCTGGGAGAAAGGCAGCAGTTTATATAATAGCCAATGAAATTTTGATGGGTAAAATATTCGGGCCGTGTGTGGAGAGTCCCGACATTTCTCTTCCGGTAGAGATCGGTCTTTTCGGACAGGTTAATAGATTTCTGTCGGCTGCCAATAATATCTCAGAGGGAGACTGTCACTAGCTTTGTCGGACATAACTTTCGTACGATTGCTGTCAGGGCAGAACATCGGCTGATCTGTTCTTTTGTACTTTATTTGGTTGGAATGGTTAGTGGCAGGTCGGGAGATGGGGAAGTCCATTCTTTCGACGATTCAAATGATCGGATCTTTGCATCTACGGCCAGCTTAACTCTTTAAAGATTGAGGATCCTGGTATAAATAGTATTAGAATGGCAAAATCTTCAATGTAAATCAATAAAATTCAATAGGTAAAATCAGATCAAAACGGTTGTTGGTGGCTCCATCCACTATTTCAAAACTAAAACTACAGTCCCCTAGTAACCAACTGTGAAAGTTTGCATACTGTGAGAATGGCAGCTGGTTAAATTTCCTCATTGAAAGTCAATTGGTAAAATGTGATTGGCTCCGGTCATTTTTTCCTAAGCTTGAACTGCAATTACCCGATGGCTAACTCTGCAAAGTCCGGGGACCCTGACGTTAAACTTGTGAGAATGGCAGCAGTTTAAAGTTCCCCATTAAAATCAATGAAAGAAATTGTATTGGCTACTGGCTCCACCCACTTTCCCCCCAAACCTTAAATTGTCACGTAGTGACTAACTCTGCAAAGCTTAGGTGAAATCTGTTGGTGGCTCTGCCCACTTTTTCAAACTTAAACCCCTAGTGACCAACTGTGAATAGTTTGGAGACCCTGGTGTTAATACTGTAAAAATGGCAGCAGGTTCAGTTCCCCACTGAAATCTGTTGTTTTTTTAAATTGTCTTTATTACATTTTTATAGCATGCAATACATTTCCTTTTCAGTCATTGATGTCATAGTACATGCTTAAATGAAGGAAAAGAAATTAGATAAAAAATTAAATGTAAACAAAGTTAACATAGTAATATATTTCCGTTACAACTAGTTCCAAGTTTGGTTGTAGTTCAAACAGGCTGAATTTATTTACCTTAGGTAAGATGATAAAAGCCCCCTGGGGGGTGATCTTGTGGTCGTTTCAGTCCCTTGAAGTATGTTTTGGATATAATGGTTTGTTTCTTGCAACAATGAATTACCTCTTAAAATTTCTGTGTCATACCAAGTTGTGTTTATGAAGGTGTGAGTGGTAAGGTATCTGAGTGGAGAGGGAAGACTATTGATATATGTAGTCCAAGTGAGAAAGAATTTTTTAGCTTGTCGTTCTTTGTTTGTCATGGCTTCCAGCCAGTCCATATGAAACATGTGATGCATTTTTTGTTTTGTAAGTGTGATTGATGGGGCTTCTGTTGAGAGCCATTGATGTAGGATTGCCTTTTGAGACACTGCTGCCAGTCTAGCTACCAAATATTTATCCCCTTTATTTAAATCCCTGGGTTAGAGGGTAGTAATATCTCTCACAGCATGGTAATATAACACAAAAGCCAACTTCCTGCCATCACAGTGCAGATGGTTTGTCTCCAGGTGGAAAGATCGGTATAATCTCACCAGACCGGCACCCTCCATGTCATAATCTAACTTCTTGGGTCCATAGAAACTATACATCACAGGCAGTAGGGTGATTAGAAAAGTAGTAGGATAAGTAATATAAAGTGTTAAATAATAATAAATAGTCACATCACAGAAATGAAGAGGATTAAAACTTAATTTTAAAGAAAAAGAAGCATTATGGAGCGGTATATTAAACAACAAACTGAAGGGGTTAAGCTCTTTATTCTGTTTTACTCAGTTTTATAATAGAATATATACAAATTTCAGCCGCCCTCTAACGACTGGTAACTCTAGAGCAGGGATGCCCAGACTTTGTTACCCTGGGATCTACTTTGACACCTGGCCGCCATCAGGAGAATATTTCACAAAGGATTTGGGGGTTCAGCCGAATCCAAAAAAGTGGATTCTGTGCATCCCTATCCTGAATCACAATACAAGGGCTCGCCATGTCTGGAGGTATGAAGGAAAGGTACAGAGAGTCTTCCCCTGTCCCCGGCAGCTCACGCACGTGGTGTAGGGACACAAGGTGGAGCCTGGCCTGCCCACTGATCTCACTGCTCCGATGTGACTGCTGCTCAGGCAGGAGATTGGCACACGAGAACTTCCAGTCCGACTGGGAGAGGGCTGGGGGGGGTACCTGCAGCTGGGGAGACCAAGGCTGAGACCGTGCTGGAGTCCCTGGAACCCTACAAGGGCACTGGGCAGTTGGAAAATGCCAAGCAATCACAGTGTCCGCTCCTATATAACTTCAAACGGTACTGATTATCCCACACTGGTCAAGCACATGGCATCTAGTACCAGTTGTGCCAGTGCTCTCAGCAATAAGCATGACTGGCTAAGCCAGGTACCCCATTGGCATGGTGAGCGCTTGATACCATCTGCTTCAGCTGCTACATAGCACCACTACATCAGTGACCCCACCACTGTGTGCCCCGCTCCACTGCAGCCCTCTCTTTACTTGCTACCATCACCCATGACATCCTGATAGGCCACCAGCAAGTCCAGGCAGTGGGATTTCAAGATAACAGAATCCATGCAGGCTCTCTGAGTGCCAGGGGATGGAGAGATAAGGCAGAGGACTGAGGGAGGGTAGGAGAGGGATGGGGAGAGGAGTGGGCACTGACACATTGCTGCTGGGGAAGTCCTACAACTAACACTGAACTGCCAGGTCCTTAAGCTGCTGCTGTTTCAGATGGGAAACAGCAGCAGTGCTTCATCCTCTTCAAGTCCCCCCAAGGTGACCATCTTTACTAAGCAACCATACGTTCCACTGTGGAATGCATGGCCCTTCACCAGCAGCAGGAGCCATGGCAGGTGTTCCCTGTCCCCTCCTCTCTGGTAGGAATCCATGCTGGCTGCAGGCTGGCTCAGACAGTGGACTGAGGGAGGGAAGGAGAGGGGTGTGGAGGTGGGAGCACTGACACACTGGGTAAGCGGCAGGGCTGCAACTAACGCAGATCCACTGGGTCCTAAAGCTGCGGGAGCGGTGGTGGATGTTCCATATTCCCTCCTCTCTGGTTTAGGCAGCTTGCGGTCTACTAGGAACATTCCCTGGATCTACTGGTAGACCGCGATCGACGTCTTGGGCACCCCTGCTCTAGAGTTTAACAGCTGCTCAGAGATTGACACAATAGCAATTGTTTGTATCGAGTCTGTAGCAATATGTTACTTGTTTGTTATAATAATAATTGATTTTTAGTGCCTTGCTTTTAAAAATGTTTTTGTGTAATTTTGTTAACGATTTGTTAAATGAGTGTAATTTTTATTGGGTATATGATCTACAGTGATAAATTATGACTATGCGAACCCGTCACAAGTGCTGCTGTTTTCCAGCCAAAATACAGATATAAGGCTTGTTCATTGTTATTTAAGTACTTTGAGAAAGGCCTAGGGTTGGGCCGAAACATCAGGTTGAAGTTCTGAAAATAAAGATTATTTTTATTTCATAAGCTCTGTGAGTGCGGATGCTTTTGGACATGTATGGAGAATGTTGAGTGCCGGTATTATTACAGTATAATAATGTTCCTTATAGACCGTCCATGAAAACAATAAAGAAGTGGCATGTGCAGTAAACGTTTCAAATAAAACATCTGAATTGCACAAAAACAAACACAGAATTAAAAGCTGATCAAATGGAAATCTGCCACTATTCAAGTTCAAAATTTCTCCAGCTTCTCTACCAGTGTCTGTAAGAGACGCCGGAGAAATTTTGAACTTGAATGGTGTGTAAATAAGTGAGACTACTACATATTATCATTCTTCTTGTTTTTTCCCAAATGCTTGATTTTTGAGCTCTTTAGGGACACAGATATTTGTAAAATTTAGAATTTGGAGGTGTGAGAAAACCTATTATGACCTTACTGAGTGGGATCAATACTGATTTGGGACTTTCTTTTTTGTGTATTAAAAATATTATATTCACCCCTCTAACAAGGCAGTTGCGTAACTACTCGCCGGCAGACCCTGGTATAGGATGGGCACCCGGGCCCCCTTGTTGGGCCCTCCCCCCTATGAATCTTGCAACGCAGTGCTTCTGGCGTGCGTTCTGTAAAATCCGGTGGGCCTCTAGGGGGTGTGGGCCCAGGTGTGTTTGCACCCCCCTGCACCCCTGGTAGTTATGCCACTGTAACAAGGGTTTACAGTACTTTTGAGCTAGCAGACAAATAATCAACACCAATACGTGCATATTAAAATGATTATATTGTATAATAAATCAATTGATTGTTTCACCAAAACCATTACACTGAAACAATATTTATATTAACAAATGTTTGATATAGTCTACATTGTTGTTGTCAGGCCCTTAATGCATTTATTTTGTCGAACTGGTGGCTCCTGTTCCCAGACTGCTTCCTGTCTTAATTTTCTCTTCCCAGACTCCCCTCTGGCTAACCCCAGGAGCTAAATCCTAAGTAACTACGCCACAGCTCACCTGCCAACTGATGAGATGGAGTAGGTAAAATTCCCCAACTTGCCCACGTTCTGTCATGCAGATTTTCTCACCTACAGTACAGTAATTAGATTTAAGGCACCAGTTGTAAGCATACAAGCCTGCTGCCATTCCCAGGTAACCATTTGATATGTAGAAATTAGATAAGGGTGTGACTTGGTATGCAAGCTACAAAATGACTTTGTAATCAATCCCCCATACACAGTGGATTATATGAATATGGCCCCAAACACACACAAAAGTAAATAACATTCCAAAAATGGTTATTTTGAACACCTGTATTTTTGCCATTCATGGGAATACACCAGGGATGCACCGAATCCAGGATTCGGTTCGGTATTTGGCCTTTTTCAGCAGGATTCGGCCAAATCCTTCTGCCGGGCCAAACCCTAATTTGCATATGCAAATTAGGGACGAGGAGGTAAATTGCATGACTTTTTGTCACAAAACAAGGAAGTAAAACATGTTTTCCCCTTCCCACCCCTAATTTACATTTGCAAATTAGGAATAGGTTCGGTATTCAGCCGAATCATTTGCCAAGGATTCGGGGTTCGGCCGAATCCAAAAAAGTGGATTCGGCGCATCCCTAGAATACACTGTTAGGAGAGTGCACTAGTGATCTCCCCACTGATCCTATGAAGTGCCTGTTTGCTAAATTTAAACCATGCTCATGGTGAAAAATCTGCAACTCTGGTCAGGAGGGGGTATTCAGTATATTTTACTTAACTTGTCCCATAACATCTTCTCCCTTTCACTTATTTGTGACATTTCTTAAAGTGACCTCGTCATATCAGTAAAACATGTATAATGCAAACTGTTCTGTTGCATCACTCTTTCTTATAAACCCTAAATTATATTTGTTTCCAAGTATGAGTAATGTTCCAAAACCTGTTCCAGAAAACTCTTTAATGCACCTTCAATAGCAAACCTGCTAAATTATAGATCAGGGGTGTCCAAACTTTTGGCTCGCCGGGCCACATTGGAAAAAGAAAAATTGTCTGGGGCCACACATGAAATACACAAACACGTTTGATTTGTAAAAGTTAAGGAAATACACAGAAAAGAACTACAATGCCAGTTGGATAACTAGATGGAGCTATACACTGGAATATGGGACACCTGGATATTAAATAGACTTATTATTATATTATTATTACTATCTGGGCAATGGACAGAGTCCCCCCTCCTCCTATATCCTTTGCGACATGACGTTTCCTCGGGAACCAAGCGTTTCAAGTTGGGCCGCATTCATATGCATCCTGGGCCACATGTGGCCCTCGGGCCGTAGTTTGGACACCCCTGCTATAGATAGAGCATGCAGCTCTTAGAATAAAGAATAGAAACAGGTACTGCTATTTCCCTATGAAGTTTAGGATGTATGAGTCCTATCATATTTCATTTATTTGTTCCTACTTCCCTTGAAAGATAATTGAATGGGGAAAGAATCTAAGGTAAAGACAGGGAACCACCAGGGTGCCTAGTCCTCGATGGGACAAATTTATTTTAACCTATCGAGAATTTTATAGAAAATCCCCTACTTGTTATTACCTCTTAGTAATCACATAGTTTTGGAGAGTGGGGTAATTTAAGGACAAGGTCAGCTATTGCAATCATTATGTCTCTAGAATCTGAAAGTAGCAATAAGGTAAAGCTATTAAATGGAAGTCATCACTCTATCCAGAGACACTTATAAAGTGACCTTTAAAGATCTTTTACAGATAAATAATATGCAAATGTTAGCAGGGAGTAGAATTATTACAGTAAAACATGGAAAGTAACACGTTGCTCTTTTTGGAATTGCATTCATCACTAAACATGCTCTGTGCATGGTCAAGGATGTTTATTCAGTGAGTGGCACTATGGAATGAAGACCCTGGAAAAATGAAATAGATCTTTGAATCCCTTTGCATTAACCCAAAGGTCAAGGGAGTAAGAGAGCTAGAAGTTCTCCCTGTGGAAGGCTGCATAAAAGGTGCAAATCCATGTTTTCCCTCTTTCGATCAAAAGGAAAATGCTAAAGAAGAAGAGCTTTCATTTTATGCCCTGGAGAAAGACACCCAGTTGGATTCCTCTTGTGGTACTTAACACGGGGGTGCATGTTAATAGATAATCAGATATCACTCAACAGAAATACAGAGTAAAGAAAAAAACACTTTGGATTAAAAATGTACAGAATTTTATTTAATCGGTTAATGCATATCTGTTTATAATCTATGTTAAAATGTTAAACAAGTAAAAAACAGACATTATTAAAATTAAAATCAGATTGGATATGACAATTTACATTAGATAATCCTGGATAATCAGATATCACAACAGAAATACAGCAGAAAGAAAAAAACACTTTGGATTAAAAATGTACAGAATTTTATTTCAACGGTTAATGCATATCTGTTAATAATCTATGTTAAAATGTTAAACAAGTAAAAAACAGACATTATTAAAATTACAATCACATTGGATATGACAATTTACATTATATTACAGAATAACTGCATTTTTCTTACACTTAAATTAAAAAAAATATATTAAAACCAATTTCAATGGGCATTTGGGAAATAGTATTAGCATTGACATGAGAATTATACATAAGAAAAAAAAATTCAATCTGGGACATTGTTACAAATAAAATATTATAATGACAATAGTAATGACTTCCGTTTATGAAACAAAATATACTTGGGAACAAATAAATTACTAATAGCCGAAAGGAAAAGCCTACCCATTCCCTGTTGTTGGGGGACACATGCTTAACTAAAAAGGTCCATCATACCCAGTCTCTACTGATCCTGCCATGAAGGACTTCTATGAGCATGTCATCCCAAGCAAAGGGACCCAAACCCTTGGGGACCCAACAATTCAATTGTCTGTCTATGCCTATATAAATATATGGTCTAATCACCAAAGGAAAACTAAACCTTATCTATAACTGTTTAACTATATACATATCTGAACACCTTATTGGCACTATAAACTTATAGAAAAGAAATGTCAGTTCAAATACCAAATAAAAAACATTTTTCATTTAAAAAAAGATATACAGATATATAACATATAAACCTATATACATATATCTAAGAATAATTAAAAGGACCCTTAGGAAAACCCTACCCATTCCCTGTTGTTGGGGTCTCATGCTTAACTAAAAAGGTCCATCATACCCGTCCTCTACTGATCCTGCCATGAAGGACCTATATAAGCATGTCACCTCATGGGGACCCAGCAATTAAATTGTCTATCTATGCCTATATAAATCTATGGCCTAATCAACAATGGAAAACTAAACATTCCCTTTGCTTGGAGTCATATACTCAGCCAAATAGGCCCATCAAACTCTACCAAAACTGCCATGAAGGACCAATGTGAGTTAAACTAGTCCTCTTGGGGACTCAGCAATTCAATAGTCTATGTAGGCCTAAATTAATCAATTACCCAATACATGAATCAGATTCACTAAAAAATCAAACACCAAAAATTCTTAAAAACAACATTAACCAAACGGAGAATACAATATACATGTAAAACAAACTGCTAACTATAACATTATACAGATGTATTTAGAAAAGCCTTATGCAGAGCCTATCCCTAACAATCAAAATACAACTCTATATTGAAAAACCTTACATATTTAAAAATGTATTTATTAAAATATCATTAGAAAAATTATAATATACATGTCATTAAGAACAATTCAATTGCTGAGGAACCCAATGGAGCCCTATTCTTTACCCTTGCTTGGGGTCATATGCTCAACCAAAGAGGCCCATCAAACCCATCCTCTACCAAACCTGCCATGAAGGACCAATTTGGTTAAACTAGTCATCCACCATTAAGAGAAAAAAACCCTGGGGACCACTAACTATAACACTATACAGATGTATATTAAAAAACTTTATGTATCACTCTGTTTATTCCCCTTAACCAAGGCTGTAAGACACTGCTATCTGGTATAATATAGTAGCGGAAGAACCTTCTTACCGTCAGGATGCAATCTACACGCCAAACGGGGAAAACTATAGGCCACCAGCGCGAACAAAGCTACCCGAACCCGACTCCAACCACTAGGCTCCCCAAGATGGCTGCGGCACTTCCACTGACACAGCGCGTAAGGCTTCAGAGGTGTCTAAGGAATCACCTATTCGTCATCGGGTAAGCCTCACTGCAGCTCATTTTTTGAGCAAATTTGCTCGGGACACTACATCCACTATGCAGGAGCCGACTTACATGGAGCCCCAAAGTCAGATAGAGGGCCTGATCCCTGACACATCCCCCGCAGTACCCGCTGAACCTACTGGGGGAAATCATACTTCTGTCCTACATAAGTTAGATGAGCTCTGAATTGTGTCTGTATGTTACCCTTCCATTTAGGCTGTAAGCCCTACGGGGTAGGGTCCTCTAGCCTTTTGTTTCCTTGACACTGAGCACATAGGGGCATGTTTACTAACATTGGAGATAAATATCTGGAGAGATTTCTGGAGATGTTGCCCATGGCAACCAATCAGCAATTAGATTTAAACAGCCACAGCCAAGTTAGAAAACAAAAGCAAAGATCTGATTGGTTGCTATGGGCAACATCTCCAGAAATCTCTCCAGATATTTATCTCCAATGTTAGTAAACATGCCCCTTAATCTGCATTGTAATTATATTTTATATTTTAGTGAATTGTATTCTAATAATGCACTTATTGTTACTTTTTATTCCAATGACCCCTTGTTTGTTACTACTAATTTATTGTTTTGTTGTACAGTGCTTTGCCCTCAAGGAGCGCTTTACAAATAAAAATATACATACATACATAAGCTTAAAGTTGATTTTAATATCATCATATCAAGATGTTCAGAACTTAAGGGACAGGACACTTGATAATGAAAGGCATATTTCTGACCTGGAGGACGTGTCACATGCAGGCCAAAATGGAGGATACTATACGAAAACTGTCCACTTTACAGAACCGGGCAGATGACATGGAAAACCATATAACAAATTAGATTTTTAGAAGGCGCACACCCAATTTCAAATTAATAGTGAGGTGCTTGTCCCATGAAGACCGCCCATATAGAGTCTCCAAAAAATCAAACAAAAGATAAATATAGGGACTGCACACTCAGAATTTAAAAAGGCAAAAGTTTATTACATTTACAAAAATTACACTCACATTTTCAGGGCCATGTGAGTGAACTGGGCCATAACTGAACATGTGAGTGTAATTTTTGTAAATGTAATAAACTTTTGCCTTTTTAAATTCTGAGTGCGCAGTCCCTATATTTATATTTTGACATGGAAAACTGTCTCAGACGGAACAATATTCGCCTAGTGGGTATACCCGAAAAGGCAGAAGGGCAACATGTTGAAAAATTTGTGGAGGACTGGCTCATAAAACAATTTGGCACCACTCAATTTTTGACATGCTTCGTAGTCGAGCGGGTTCACAGAATCCCCGGGAAATTCCGTCCACCAGGGGCCCAGGCGCGGTCACTTATTGCCAGAATACTAAATAACAAAGATAGAGATGCAGCCCGGATCGATTTACCCGGATTACTCGATGGAGATTTGTAACCAAAGACAGAAATTTAACACCACGAAAGCAAACCTCCGCCAACTACAACTAACTTACTCCATAATCTTCCCGGCCAAGCTGAGAGTGGTTAAAGATGATAAAGCATACTTCTTTTCCACCCCTGAAGAAACCCTTCACTGGATAGAAACCAACTTTATCCACCCACCTATCCCAAGGTCCCCCAGCCGTCCATGACTCGAGGGTCAACTCCAAGGCACCAGTTATGGAACAAGGTAAAAATGACTTTGTATTCAGCTACAACTTATGCTGCACGCACACCAGAGAACAAGTAACAACCATGTCACTTCATAGTTCACTACCCCGGTTAACCACCTCCCCTATTTTACTACAGAGGAACTCTAGGTTATGGTACAGTAGCCCTTAACGAAGGTTAGAGTTAGAACCCTTTGTCATTAACAACAAGGAATCAGCCTCTCCTCAAATTGTGTGGGACTCTATGAAGGTGTATGTTAGGGGTGCTTACATAAAACAAATCAAACAAATTAATAACAACACCAAAAGAGAAATGCTAGAACACCAATTGGGTGAGGCTGAAAGGTCATTCTGTGACAACCCCTCTCAACAAACTAGAGAGACACTGCTTAAAAGCCAGAGTGCGTTAAAAACCACTCTAACGAAAAATGTTTTTGCAACAGGAGACAAGAATGGCAAATTATTAGCTTTATTGTCCAGGGAAATTTCACCAATGACTAATATACTAGTCATCAAGGACAGCAATGGCCTCACCTTTACTGATTTAGATGACATTAATCATGTATTCAAACAATACTATTCGCACCTATACTCCTCTAGAATGACTCTTTCCCAGGAACAAATATCAATCTATCTGATTCTTATTCCCCTCTCAAAACTAGATGGCAATGATAGGGCCCTCCTAGATAGCCCAATTACCGATACAGTGGTGCAGGAGGCAATCACTGCCTTAACCTCTGGAAAAACCCCAGGGGTAGACGGGCTTCAAACAGATTTCTACGCCAAACATTGAAAACAATTGGTTCCGCTCCTCACCTCCATTTTTAATAATGTATTGAATGGGGAAAATTTGCCAAAATCAATGAGTGAAACACTTATAACACTCATACTTAAACCTGGGAAAGATCCATTATGCTGCGCCCCATATAGGCCGATTTCATTGATTAATACAGATGCGAAAGTACTAGCAAAAGTCCTTTCCCATAGGCTAAACCAGGTTATAATAAAACTAGTCTCTCCTGACCAACAGGCTTCATACCAAGGCGATCCACGGATATTAACATTCGCAGGTTATATATTAATATGTCAATCCAACATGATAACTCAGGGTCCCGAGTCTACCATCTATCTCACTCACTAGAGGGACTAGGCAAGGTTGCCCACTTTCACCTCAATTGTTTGCCCTAGCTATGGAACCCCTAGCAGCTCTGTTGAAGGCCACCCCAGAGGTTAAAGGACTCACACTAGGAGATGTTAGAGAAACAGTTGCAATGTACACTGATGACACTATATTGTTTTTGGAAAACCCATACGAAGCTCTGAACTCTGCTCTAGCAGTAATTAACAGACATACGAGGTATTCAGGCCTATCTATAAACTGGGCAAAATCCCACATTTTTCCAATTGACACTTTTACTCTAGATAATCAAGCCTATCAGGCCCCCCTACAATGGGCATCCACATTTAAATATTTGGGAGTTCATATTCATAGAGACCTAAGTCAATTCCTGGAATTAAACCTAAAACCCTTTACTCTTGCTGCTCGAAACTAAATCCAAAGCCTGGGGCTCCCTCCCACTAACGCTGTAGGGAGGATAAACCTCTTTAAAATGATTCTATTACAGAAATTTACTTATTTGCTTAGACAAGCACCTATCCCTATACCTAGCAAATATTTTGGTAAACTGAAATCTTTGCTTTCTACAATGTACTGGGCCTCCTCAACACCCCGGACATTGCTTAACACAATCCAGCATAACACAAAATACCTTGGGGACATAACAGAAAATGGAAAATTGCTAACCTTTGATGCTTTGAAAACTAAATAAGCATGAAAAATAAAATGTTTTTTCGGTATATCCAACTCAAACATGCTATGAAAGCTCAATTTGGCAATGCTAACATTGATACTACTCCCCGTCAACTAGAAGAAATTATATTCAACCCAGAGCTCAAAAAAACCTGTATCTCAATTTTATTCTATATTGAGAAACTGGACACATGATATACCACATCTTACCCCTGAAACATGGAGAGATACACTAGAAACTCATAGTTCAATGTTAATAAGCGCTAAGGACAAAATGATTCAATATCGATATTTACACAGGTCCTATCTTACCCCACACAGACTTTATCTTATAAAACCGGATATATCTGATATTTGTCCTAAATGTCACCACCCTCCAGCAAATAACATTCACATGGTTTGGGAATGTCGGGTTATTCATAAATTTTGGGGAACAGTGGCCAATGAAATTAGCAGTGTCCGGGCACTAATAATCCTGCTTGACCCAGCAACACATATTAAACCAGGTGGAAGAAACAGCCCCTAACCAAACAGAAAGGGTACTCTTATGCTATCTCTTCATTCAAGCCAAAAGGTTAATTGCAATAAATTGGAAATCTAATCAACCACCCTCAATTCCCTCATATAAGCTAACCTTTTGGAGCAGAGGCTGCCCCAAAAAAAATTAATAAAGTGCGTCCCCATGGCTTTCTGAGCATCTACCTACTCTACTACCCTTAAATGATCTGCCTACAGGGAATGATCCCCCCTCTCACCTTAATCTCCCCCCCCCCTTTTTTTTAAAAAAAAATTTATATTAGTCTTGAGGAATGACAGCAATACTTATTCATTTGGGAATAATGATTTTTATTGGTATATGTTTAAAAACATGACATGCACATGCTGTGCTATTTACCTAGTATTTTGCAGGACATGCACTCTGAGGACGAGAAATATGTCAAACAGTGTTATAATATTTGGACAAAAAGTTGAAAAACTCACATATAAAGCATATATAGCATGTTATAATGTTCTGGATACATGTGATGCTCTGTAATGTATATATGCCATGTATAAGTTTTTTTTCTTTTTTTTGGGTTGTAAATTTAAATTTCAATAAAAAAGAAGTTATAAAAAAAACTCTAATACCAAAAATTAACATAACCATATGGAGAATAGAATACACATGTAAAACAAACCACTAACTATAACACTATACAGATGAATATAGAAAAAACTTATGTAGAAGCTGTCCCTAACCATCACAATATAACTGTAGATTGAAAAGCCTTATATAATTAAACAATTCCTTAACTAAAATATCATTAGAAAAACATGTTTATAAGAACAGATCATTTGCAGAGAACCCCAAGTAAACTGAATGCTTTCCCTTTGCTTGGGGTCATATGCTCAACCAAAGAGGCCCATCACACCTGCCCTCAACCAAATCTGCCATGAAGGACCAATTCGGTTAAGCTAGTCATCCCCCGCAAAGGGACCCACCCCCTTGGGGACTCAGCAATACAATTGTCTATCTAGGCCTAAAATAATTGAGAACAATTTAATTACTGAGGACCCCAAGGGAATCGCTACCCTTTCCCTTTATTTGGGGTCATATGCTCAACCAAAGAGGCCCTTCAAACAAGCCCACTACCAAACCCGCCATGAAGGACCAATTCAGTTAAGCTAGTCATCCCCCACAAAGGGACCCAACCCCTTGGGGACTCAGCAATACAATTGTCTATCTAGGCCTACAATAATTAAGAACAATTGAATTACTGAGGACCCCAAGGGAACCGCTACCCTTTCCCTTTGTTTGGGGTCATATGCTCAACCCAAGAGGCCCTTCAAACCAGCCCACTACCAAACCCGCCATGAAGGACCAATTTGGTTAAGCGAGTCATCCCCTGCAAAGGGACCCACCCCCTTGGGGACTCAGCAATACAATTGTCTATCTAGGCCTACAATAATTCAGAACAATTCAATTACTGAGGACCCCAAGGGAACCGCTACCCTTTCCCTTTGTTTGGGGTCATATGCTCAACCAAAGAGGCCCTTCAAACCAGCCCACTACCAAACCCGCCATGAAGGACCAATTTGGTTAAGCTAGTTATCCCCCGCAAAGGGACCCACCCCCTTGGGGACTCAGCATTACAATTGTCTATCTAGGCCTAAAATAATTAAGAACAATTGAATTATTGAGTACCCCAAGGGAACCGCTACCCTTTCCCTTTGTTTGGGGTCATATGCTCAACCAAAGAGGCCCTTCAAATCAGCCCACTACCAAACCCGCCATGAAGGACCAATTCGGTTAAGCTAGTCATCCCCCGCAAAGTGACACACCCCCTTGGGGACTCGGCAATACAATTGTCTATCTAGGCCTAAAATAATTGATTACCCAATACATGAATCACATTTACATAAAAATCTAACGCTAAAAATTCATAAAAATAACATAACCATATGGAGAATAGCATACACATGTAAAACAAACCACTAACCATAACACTATACAGATGAATGTAGAAGAACCTTATAAAAAAGCTGTCTCTAACCATCACAATATAACTGTAGATTGAAAAGCCTTATATAATTAAACAATTCGACCAAACAATATATGAATCACGTTTACATAAAAACCTATACCAATAATTCTTAAGAATAAAATAACCATATAGAGAATAGAATGCACATGTAAAACAAACCACTCACTATAACACTATACAGATGAATATAGAAAACCCTTATGTAGAAGATGTCCCTAACCATGACAATATACCTGTAGATTGAAAGCCTTATATAATTCAACAATTCATTAACTAAAACATCATTAGTAAAATAACAATACACATGTTTATAAGAACATATCATTTGCAGAGGATCCCAAGTGAACCGTATCCTTTCCCTTTGCTTGGGGTCATACTCTCAACCAAAAAGGTCCATCAAACCTGCCCTCTACCAAACCTGCCATGAAGGACCACTTTTTTTAAAAAAATCATTCCGTCCCCCTTGTGGACTCATCAATACAATTTTCTATCCAGGCGTAAATAAATCGATTACCCAATACATGAATCACATTTTCTTAAAAATCTAATACCAATAATTCTTAAAAATAACATAACTATATGGAGAATAGAATACACATGTAAAACAACCCACTAACTATAACACTATAGAGATTTAAATTGAAAAACATTATAAAAAATCTATCCCTAATCATCACAATATAACTCTAGATTGCAAAATTTTATGAATTTAAACACTTCATTAACTAAAGTACCATTAGAAAAATAACAATATAAATGTTTATGAGAACAATTGAATTACTGAGGACACCAAGGGAACCACTACCCTTTCCCTTTGTTTGGGGTCATATGCTCAACCAAAGAGGCCCTTCAAACCAGCCCACAACCAAACCCGCATGAACAACCAATTTGGTTAAGCTAGTCATCCCCTGCAAAGGGACCACCCCCTTGGCGACCCAGCAATACAATTGTCTATCTAGGCCTAAATTAATTGAGAACAATTTAATTACTGAGGACCCCAAGGGAACCGCTACCCTTTCCCTTTGTATGGGGTCATATGCTCAACCAAAGAGGCCCTTCAAACCAGCCCACTACCAAACCCGCCATGAAGGACCAATTCGGTTAAGCTAGTCATCCCCCGCAAAGGGACCCACCCCCTTGGGGACTCTGCAATACAATTGTCTATCTAGGCCTAAAATAATTAAGAACAATTGAATTATTGAGTACCCCAAGGGAACCGCTACCCTTTCCCTTTGTTTGGGGTCATATGCTCAACCAAAGAGGCCCTTCAAATCAGCCCACTACCAAACCCGCCATGAAGGACCAATTCGGTTAAGCTAGTCATCCCCCGCAAAGTGACACACCCCCTTGGGGACTCGGCAATACAATTGTCTATCTAGGCCTAAAATAATTGATTACCCAATACATGAATCACATTTACATAAAAATCTAACGCTAAAAATTCATAAAAATAACATAACCATATGGAGAATAGCATACACATGTAAAACAAACCACTAACCATAACACTATACAGATGAATGTAGAAGAACCTTATAAAAAAGCTGTCTCTAACCATCACAATATAACTGTAGATTGAAAAGCCTTATATAATTAAACAATTCGACCAAACAATATATGAATCACGTTTACATAAAAACCTATACCAATAATTCTTAAGAATAAAATAACCATATAGAGAATAGAATGCACATGTAAAACAAACCACTCACTATAACACTATACAGATGAATATAGAAAACCCTTATGTAGAAGATGTCCCTAACCATGACAATATACCTGTAGATTGAAAGCCTTATATAATTCAACAATTCATTAACTAAAACATCATTAGTAAAATAACAATACACATGTTTATAAGAACATATCATTTGCAGAGGATCCCAAGTGAACCGTATCCTTTCCCTTTGCTTGGGGTCATACTCTCAACCAAAAAGGTCCATCAAACCTGCCCTCTACCAAACCTGCCATGAAGGACCACTTTTTTTAAAAAAATCATTCCGTCCCCCTTGTGGACTCATCAATACAATTTTCTATCCAGGCGTAAATAAATCGATTACCCAATACATGAATCACATTTTCTTAAAAATCTAATACCAATAATTCTTAAAAATAACATAACTATATGGAGAATAGAATACACATGTAAAACAACCCACTAACTATAACACTATAGAGATTTAAATTGAAAAACATTATAAAAAATCTATCCCTAATCATCACAATATAACTCTAGATTGCAAAATTTTATGAATTTAAACACTTCATTAACTAAAGTACCATTAGAAAAATAACAATATAAATGTTTATGAGAACAATTGAATTACTGAGGACACCAAGGGAACCACTACCCTTTCCCTTTGTTTGGGGTCATATGCTCAACCAAAGAGGCCCTTCAAACCAGCCCACAACCAAACCCGCATGAACAACCAATTTGGTTAAGCTAGTCATCCCCTGCAAAGGGACCACCCCCTTGGCGACCCAGCAATACAATTGTCTATCTAGGCCTAAATTAATTGAGAACAATTTAATTACTGAGGACCCCAAGGGAACCGCTACCCTTTCCCTTTGTATGGGGTCATATGCTCAACCAAAGAGGCCCTTCAAACCAGCCCACTACCAAACCCGCCATGAAGGACCAATTCGGTTAAGCTAGTCATCCCCCGCAAAGGGACCCACCCCCTTGGGGACTCTGCAATACAATTGTCTATCTAGGCCTAAAATAATTAAGAACAATTGAATTACTGAGGACCCCAAGGGAACCGCTACCCTTTCCCTTTGTTTGGGGTCATATGCTCAACCAAAGAGGCCCTTCAAACCAGCCCACTACCAAACCCACCATAAAGGACCAATTTGGTTAAGCTAGTTATCCCCCGCAAAGGGACCCACCCCCATGGGGACTCAGCAATACAATTGTCTATCTAGGCCTAAAATAATTAAGAACAATTGAATTACTTAGTACCCCAAGGGAACCGCTACCCTTTCCCTTTGTTTGGGGTCAAATGCTCAACCAAAGAGGCCCTTCAAACCAGCCCACTACCAAACCCACCATGAAGGACCAATTCGGTTAAGCTAGTCATCCCCGGTTAAGCTAGTCATCCCCTGCAAAGGGACCCACCCCCTTGGGGACTCAGCAATACAATTGTCTATCTAGGCCTAAAATAATTAAGAACAATTGAATTACTGAGGACCCCAAGGGAACCGCTACCCTTTCCCATTGTTTGGGGTCATATGCTCAACCAAAGAGGCCCTTCAAACCAGCCCACTACCAAACCCACCATGAAGGACCAATTCGGTTAAGCTAGTCATCCCCCACAAAGGGACCCACCCCCTTGGGGACTCGGCAATACAATTGTCTATCTAGGCCTAAAATAATTGAGAACAATTGAATTACTGAGTACCCCAAGGGAACCGCTTCCCTTTCCCTTTGTTTGGGGTCATATGCTCAACCAAAGAGGCCCTTCAAACCAGCCCACTACCAAACCAGCCATGAAGGACCAATTTGGTTAAGCTAGTTATCCCCCGCAAAGAGACCCACCCCCTTGGGGACTCAGCAATACAATTGTCTATCTAGGCCTAAATAAGAACAATTGAATTACTTAGTACCCCAAGGGAACCGCTACCCTTTCCCTTTGTTTGGGGTCATATGCTCAACTAAAGAGGCCCTTCAAACGAGCCCACTACCAAACCCACCATGAAGGACCAATTCGGTTAAGCTAGTCATCCCCAGTTAAGCTAGTGATCCCCTGCAAAGGGACCCACCCCCTTGGGGACTCAGCAATACAATTGTCTATCTAGGCCTAACATAATTAAGAACAATTGAATTACTGAGGACCCCAAGGGAACCGCTACCCTTTCCCTTTGTTTGGGGTCATATGCTCAACCAAAGAGGCCCTTCAAACCAGCCCACTACCAAACCCGCCATGAAGGACCAATTTGGTTAAGATAGTCATCCCCAGCAAAGTGACCCACCCCCTTGGGGACCCAGCAATACAATTGTCTATCTAGGCCTAAAATAATTGAGAACATTTGAATTACTGAGGACCCCAAGGGAACCGCTACCCTTTCCCTTTGTTTGGGGTCATATGCTCAACCAAAGAGGCCCTTCAAACCAGGCCACTACCAAACCCGCCATGAAGGACCAATTCGGTTAAGCTAGTCATCCCCCGCAAAGGGACCCACCCCCTTGGGGACTCAGCAATACAATTGTCTATCTAGGCCTAAAATAATTAAGAACAATTGAATTACTGAGGACCCCAAGGGAACCGCTACCCTTTCCCTTTGTTTGGGGTCATATGCTCAACCAAAGAGGCCCTTCAAACCAGCCCACTACCAAACACACCATGAAGGACCAATTCGGTTAAGCTAGTCATCCCCCGCAAAGGGACCCACCCCCTTGGGGACTCAGCAATACAATTGTCTATCTAGGCCTAAAACAATTGAGAACAATTCAATTACTGAGGACCCCAAGGGAACCGCTACCCTTTCCCTTTGTTTGGGGTCATATGCTCAACCAAAGAGGCCCTTCAAACCAGCCCACTACCAAACCCGCCATGAAGGACCAATTTGGTTAAGCTAGTCATCCCCCGCAAAGGGACCCACCCCCTTGGGGACTCGGCAATACAATTGTCTATCTAGGCCTAAAATAATTAAGAACAATTGAATTACTGAGGACCCCAAGGGAACCGCTACCCTTTCCCATTGTTTGGGGTCATATGCTCAACCAAAGAGGCCCTTCAAACCAGCCCACTACCAAACCCACCATGAAGGACCAATTCGGTTAAGCTAGTCATCCCCCACAAAGGGACCCACCCCCTTGGGGACTCGGCAATACAATTGTCTATCTAGGCCTAAAATAATTGAGAACAATTGAATTACTGAGTACCCCAAAGGAACCGCTTCCCTTTCCCTTTGTTTGGGGTCATATGCTCAACCAAAGAGGCCCTTCAAACCAGCCCACTACCAAACCAGCCATGAAGGACCAATTTGGTTAAGCTAGTTATCCCCCGCAAAGAGACCCACCCCCTTGGGGACTCAGCAATACAATTGTCTATCTACGCCTAAATAAGAACAATTGAATTACTTAGTACCCCAAGGGAACCGCTACCCTTTCCCTTTGTTTGGGGTCATATGCTCAACTAAAGAGGCCCTTCAAACGAGCCCACTACCAAACCCACCATGAAGGACCAATTCGGTTAAGCTAGTCATCCCCAGTTAAGCTAGTGATCCCCTGCAAAGGGACCCACCCCCTTGGGGACTCAGCAATACAATTGTCTATCTAGGCCTAACATAATTAAGAACAATTGAATTACTGAGGACCCCAAGGGAACCGCTACCCTTTCCCTTTGTTTGGGGTCATATGCTCAACCAAAGAGGCCCTTCAAACCAGCCCACTACCAAACCCGCCATGAAGGACCAATTTGGTTAAGATAGTCATCCCCAGCAAAGTGACCCACCCCCTTGGGGACCCAGCAATACAATTGTCTATCTAGGCCTAAAATAATTGAGAACATTTGAATTACTGAGGACCCCAAGGGAACCGCTACCCTTTCCCTTTGTTTGGGGTCATATGCTCAACCAAAGAGGCCCTTCAAACCAGCCCACTACCAAACCCGCCATGAAGGACCAATTTAGTTAAGCTAGTCATCCCCCGCAAAGGGACCCACCCCCTTGGGGACTCAGCAAAACAATTGTCTATCTAGGCCTAAAATAATTAAGAACAATTGAATTACTGAGGACCCCAAGGGAACCATTTCCCTTTCCCTTTGTTTGGGGTCATATGCTCAACCAAAGAGGCCCTTCAAACCAGCCCACTACCAAACCCGCCATGAAGGACCAATTCGGTTAAGCTAGTCATCCCCCGCAAAGGGACCCACCCCCTTGGGGACTCGGCAATACAATTGTCTATCCAGGCCTAAAATAATTGAGAGCAATTCAATTACTGAGGACCCCAAGGGAACCGCTACCCTTTCCCTATTTTTTGGGGTCATATGCTCAACCAAAGAGGCCCTTCAAACTAGCCCACTACCAAACCCGCCATGAAGGACCAATTCAGTTAAGCTAGTCATCCCCCGCAAAGGGACCCACCCCCTTGGGGACTCAGCAATACAATTGTCTATCTAGGCCTAAAATAATTAAGAACAATTGAATTACTGAGGACCCCAAGTGAACCACTTCCCTTTCCATTTGTTTGGGGTCATATGCTCAACCAAAGAGGCCCGTCAAACCAGCCCACTACCAAACCCGCCATGAAGGACCAATTTGGTTAAGCTAGTCATCCCCCGCAAAGGGACCCACCCCCTTGGGGACTCAGCAATACAATTGTCTATCTAGGCCTAAAATAATTAAGAACAATTGAATTACTGAGGACCCCAAGGGAACCGCTACTCTTTCCCTTTGTTTGGGGTCATATGCTCAACCAAAGAAACCCATCAAACCAGCCCACTACCAAACCCACCATGAAGGACTAATTCAGTTAAGCTAGTCATCACCCGCAAAGGGACCCACTCCTTGGGGACTCAGCAATACAATTGTCTATCTAGGCCTAAAATAATTGAGAACAATTGAATTACTGAGGACCCCAAGGGTACCGCTACCATTTCCCTTTGTTTGGGGTCATATGCTCAACCAAAGAGGCCCTTCAAACCAGCCCACTACCAAACCCGCCATGAAGGACCAATTTGGTTAAGCTAGTCATCCCCCGCAAAGGGACCCACCCCCTTGGGGACTCAGCAATACAATTGTCTATCTAGGCCTAAAATAATTAAGAACAATTGAATTACTGAGGACCCCAAGGGAACCACTTCCCTTTCCATTTGTTTGGGGTCATATGCTCAACCAAAGAGGCCCTTCAAACCAGCCCACTACCAAACCCGCCATGAAGGACCAATTCGGTTAAGCTAGTCATCCCCCGCAAAGGGACCCACCCCCTTGGGGACTCAGCAATACAATTTTCTTTCTAGGCCTAAAATAATTAAGAACAATTGAATTACTGAGGACCCCGAGAGAACATCTACCCTTTCCCTTTGTTTGGGGTCATATGCTCAACCAAAGAGGCCCTTCAAACCAGCCCACTACCAAACCCGCCATGAAGGACCAATTCGGTTAAGCTAGTCGGCCCCCGCAAAGGGACCCACCCCCTTGGGGACTCAGCAATACAATTGTCTATCTAGGCCTAAAATAATTAAGAACAATTGAATTACTGAGGACCCCAAGGGAACCACTTCCCTTTCCATTTGTTTGGGGTCATATGCTCAACCAAAGAGGCCCTTCAAACCAGCCCACTACCAAACCCCACCATGAAAGACCAATTCGGTTAAGCTAGTCATCCCCCGCAAAGGGACCCACCCCCTTGGGGACTCAGCAATACAATTTTCTTTTTAGGCCTAAAATAATTAAGAACAATTGAATTACTGAGGACCCCAAGAGAACAACTACCCTTTACCTTTGTTTGGGGTCATATGCTCAACCAAAGAGGCCCTTCAAACCAGCCCACTACCAAACCCGCCATGAAGGACCAATTCGGTTAAGCTAGTCAGCCCCCGCAAAGGGACCCACCCCATTGGGGACTCAGCAATACAATTGTCTATCTAGGCCTAAAATAATTAAGAACAATTGAATTACTGAGGACCCCAAGAGAACCGCTACCCTTTCCCTTTGTTTGGGGTCATATGCTCAACCAAAGAGGCCCTTCAAACCAGCCCACTACCAAACCAGCCATGAAGGACCAATTTGGTTAAGCTAGTTATCCCCCTCAAAGAGACCCACCCCCTTGGGGACTCAGCAATACAATTGTCTATCTAGGCCTAAAATAATTAAGAACAATTGAATTACTTAGTACCCCAAGGGAACCGCTACCGTTTCCCTTTGTTTGGGGTCAAATGCTCAACCAAAGAGGCCCTTTAAAACAGCCCACTACCAAACCCACCATGAAGGTCCAATTCGGTAAAGCTAGTCATCCCCGGTTAAGCTAGTGATCCCCTGCAAAGGGACCCACCCCCTTGGGGACTCAGCAATACAATTGTCTATCTAGGCCTAAAATAATTAAGAACAATTGAATTACTGAGGACCCCAAGGGAACCGTTACCCTTTCCCTTTGTTTTGGGTCATATGCTTAACCAAAGAGGCCCTTCAAACCAGCCCACTACCAAACCCGCCATGAAGGACCAATTTGGTTAAGATAGTCATCCCCTGCAAAGTTACCCACCCCCTTGGGGACCCAGCAATACAATTGTCTATCTAGGCCTAAAATAATTAAGAACAATTGAATTACTGAAGACCCCAAGGGAACCGCTACCCTTTCCTTTTGTTTGGGGTCATATGCTCAACCAAAGAGGCCCTTCAAACCAGCTCACTACCAAACCCGCCATGAAGGACCGATTTGGTTAAGATAGTCATCCCCTGCAAAGTTACCCACCCCCTTGAGGACCCAGCAATACAATTGTCTATCTAGGCCTAAAATAATTAAGAACAATTGAATTACTGAGGACCCCAAGGGAACCGCTAACCTTTCCCTTTGTTTGGGGTCATATGCTCAACCAAAGAGGCCCTTCAAACCAGCCCACTACCAAACCCGCCATGAAGGACCAATTTGGTTAAGCTAGTCATCCCCCGCAAAGTGACCCACCCCCTTGGGGACCCAGCAATACAATTATCTATCTAGGCCTAAAATAATTGAGAACAATTGAATTACTGAGGACCCCAAGGGAACCGCTACCATTTCCCTTTGTTTGGGGTCATATGCTCAACCAAAGAGGCCCTTCAAACCAGCCCACTACCAAACCCGCCATGAAGGACCAATTCGGTTAAACTAGTCATCCCCCGCAAAGGGACCCACCCCCTTGGGGACTCAGCAATACAATTGTCTATCTAGGCCTAAAATAATTGAGAACAATTCAATTACTGAGGACCCCAAGGGAACCGCTACCCTTTCCCTTTGTTTGGGGTCATATGCTCAACCAAAGAGGCCCTTCAAACCAGCCCACTACCAAACCCGCCATGAAGGACCAATTCCGTTAAGCTGGTCATCCCGCGCAAAGGGACCCATCCCTTGGGGACTCGGCAATACAATTGTCTATCTAGGCTTAAATAATTGATTACCCAATACATGAATCACATTTACATAAAAAATCTAACGCTAAAAATTCATAAAAATAACATAACCATATGGAGAATAGCATACATATGTAAAACAAACCACTGATCATAACATTATACAGATGAATATAGAAGAACCTTATAAAAAAAGCTGTCTCTAACCATCACAATATAACTGTAGATTGAAAAGCCTTATATAATTAAACAATTCGACCAAACAATACATGAATCATGTTTACATAAAGACCTATACCAATAATTCTTAAGAATAAAATAACTATATAGAGAATAGAATGCTAATGTAAAATAAACCACTCACTATAAAACTATACAGATGAATATAGAAAACCCTTATGTAGAAGATGTCCGTAACCATGACAATATACCTGTAGATTGAAAGCCTTATATAATTGAACAATTCATTAACTAAAACATCGTTAGTAAAATAACAATACACATGTTTATAAGAACATATCATTTGCAGAGGATCCCAAGTGAACCGTATCCTTTCCCTTTGCTTGGGGTCATACTCTCAACCAAAAAGGCCCATCAAACCTGCCCTCTACCAAACCTGCCATGAAGGACCACTTTGGTTAAAAAAATCATTCCATCCCACTTGTGGACTCATCAATACAATTGTCTATCTAGGTGTAAATAAATCGATTACCCAATACGTGAATCACATTTTCTCAAAATTCTAATACCAAAAATTCTTAAAAATAACATAACTATATGGAGAATAGAATACACATGTAAAACAAACCACTAACTATAACACTATAGAGATTTAAATTGAAAAACATTATAAAAAATCTATCCCTAATCATCACAATATAACTCTAGATTGAAAAATTTTATGAATTTAAACACTTCATTAACTAAAGTACCATTAGAAAAATAACAATATAAATGTTTATGAGAACAATTGAATTACTGAGGACACCAAGGGAACCACTACCCTTTCACTTTGTTTGGGGTCATATGCTCAACCAAAGAGGCCCTTCAAATCAGCCCACAACCAAACCCGCCATGACCGACCAATTTGGTTAAGCTAGTCATCCCCCGCAAAGGGACCCACCCCTTTGGCGACCCAGCAATACAATTGTCTATCTAGGCCTAAAATATTTGAGAACAATTGAATTACTGAGGACCCCAAGGGAACCGCTACCCTTTCCCTTTGTATGGGGTCATATGCTCAACCAAAGAGGCCCTTCAAACCAGCCCACTACCAAAACCGCCATGAAGGACCAATTCGGTTAAGCTAGTCATCCCCCGCAAAGGGACCCACCCCCTTGGGGACTCAGCAATACAATTGTCTATCTAGCCCTAAAATAATTGAGAAAAATTCAATTACTGAGGACCCCAAGGGAACTGCTACCCTTTCCCTTTGTTTGGGGTCATATGCTCAACCAAAGAGGCCCTTCAAACCAGCCCACTACCAAACCCTCCACAAAGGACAAATTCGGTTAAGCTAGTCATCCCCGGCAAAGGGACCCACCCCCTTGTGGACTCAGCAATACAATTGTCTATCTAGGCCTAAAATAATTAAGAACAATTGAATTACTGAGGACCCCAAGGGAACCACTACCCTTTCCCTTTGTTTGGGGTCATATGCTCAACCAAAGAGGCCCTTCAAACCAGCCCACTACCAAACACGCCATGAAGGACCAATTTGGTTAAGATAGTCATCCCCTGCAAAGTTACCCACCCCCTTGGGGACCCAGCAATACAATTGTCTATCTAGGCCTAAAATAATTAAGAACAATTGAATTACTGAGGACAGCAAGGGAACCGCTACCCTTTCCCTTTGTTTAGGGTCATATGCTCAACCAAAGAGGCCCTTCAAACCAGCCCACTACCAAACCCGCCATGAAGGACCAATTTGGTTAAGCTAGTCATCCCCCGCAAAGTGACCCACCCCCTTGGGGACCCAGCAATACAATTGTCTATCTAGGCCTAAAATAATTGAGAACAATTCAATTACTGAGGACCCCAAGGGAACCGCTACCCTTTCCCTTTGTTTGGGGTCATATGCTCAACCAAAGAGGTCCTTCAAACCAGCCCACTACCAAACGCGCCATGAAGGACCAATTCGGTTAAGCTAGTCATCCCCCGCAAAGGGACCCACCCCCTTGGGGACTCAGCAATACAATTGTCTATCTAGGCCTAAAATAATTGAGAACAATTGAATTACTGAGGACCCCAAGGGAACCGCTACCCTTTCCCTTTATTTGGGGTCATATGCTCAACCAAAGAGGCCCTTCAAACTAGCCCACTACCAAACCCGCCATGAAGGACCAATTCGGTTAAGCTAGTCATCCCCCGCAAAGGGACCCACCCCCTTGGGGACTCGGCAATACAATTGTCTATCTAGGCCTAAAATAATTGATTACCCAATACATGAATCACATTTACATAAAAATCTAACGCTAGAAATTCACAAAAATAATATAACCATATGGAGAATAGCACACACATGTAAAACAAACCACTAATCATAACATTATACAGATGAATATAGAAGAATCTTATAAAAAAGCGGTCTCTAACATCACAATATAACTGTAGATTGAAAAGCCTTATATAATTAAACAATTCGACCAAACAATACATGAATCACGTTTACATAAAAACCTATACCAATAATTCTTAAGAATAAAATAACTATATAGAGATTAGAATACACATGTAAAACAAACCACTCACTATAACACTATACAGATGAATATAGAAAACCCTTATGTAGAAGATGTCCCTAACCATGACAATATACCTGTAGATTGAAAGCCTTATATAATTGAACAATTCATTAACTAAAACATCGTTAGTAAAATAACAATACACATGTTTATAAGAACATATCATTTGCAGAGGATCCCAAGTGAACCGTATCCTTTCCCTTTGCTTGGGGTCATACTCTCAACCAAAAAGGCCCTTCAAACCAGCCCACTACCAAACCCGCCATGAAGGACCAATTCGGTTAAGCTAGTCATCCCCCGCAAAGGGACCCACCCCCTTGGGGACTCAGCAATACAATTGTCTATCCAGGCCTAAAATAATTGAGAACAATTCAATTACTGAGGACCCCAAGGGAACCGCTACCCTTTCCCTTTGTTTGGGGTCATATGCTCAACCAAAGAGGCCCTTCAAACTAGCCCACTATCAAACCCGCCATGAAGGACCAATTCAGTTAAGCTAGTCATCCCCCGCAAAGGGACCCACCCCCTTGGGGACTCAGCAATACAATTGTCTATCTAGGCCTAAAATAATTAAGAACAATTGAATTACTGAGGACCCCAAGTGAACCACTTCCCTTTCCATTTGTTTGGGGTCATATGCTCAACCAAAGAGGCCCTTCAAACCAGCCCACTACCAAACCCACCATGAAGGACCAATTTGGTTAAGCTAGTCATCCCCCGCAAAGGGACCCACCCCCTTGGGGACTCAGCAATACAATTGTCTATCTAGGCCTAAAATAATTAAGAACAATTGAATTACTGAGGACCCCAAGGGAACCGCTACCCTTTCCCTTTGTTTGGGGTCATATGCTCAACCAAAGAAACCCATCAAACCAGCCCACTACCAAACCCACCATGAAGGACTAATTCAGTTAAGCTAGTCATCCCCCGCAAAGGGACCCACTCCTTGGGGACTCAGCAATACAATTGTCTATCTAGGCCTAAAATAATTGAGAACAATTGAATTACTGAGGACCCCAAGGGAACCGCTACCCTTTCTCTTTGTTTGGGGTCATATGCTCAACCAAAGAGGCCCTTCAAACCAGCCCACTACCAAACCCGCCATGAAGGACCAATTTGGTTAAGATAGTCATCCCCCTCAAAGGGACCCACCCCTTGGGGACTCAGCAATACAATTGTCTATCTAGGCCTAAAACAATTGTGAACAATTCAATTACTGAGGACCCGAAGGGAACCGCTACCCTTTTCCTTTGTTTGGGGTCATATGCTCAACCAAAGAGGCCCTTCAAACCAGCCCACTACCAAACCCGCCATGAAGGACCAATTTGGTTAAGATAGTCATCCCCCGCAAAGGGACCCACCCCTTGGGGACTCAGCAATACAATTGTCTATCTAGGCCTAAAACAATTGTGAACAATTCAATTACTGAGGACCCGAAGGGAACCACTTCCCTTTCCATTTGTTTGGGGTCATATGCTCAACCAAAGAGGCCCTTCAAACCAGCCCACTACCAAACCCGCCATGAAGGACCAATTTGGTTAAGCTAGTCATCCCCCACAAAGGGAACCACCCCCTTGGGGACTCAGCAATACAATTGTCTATCTAGGCCTAAAATAATTAAGAACAATTCAATTACTGAGGACCCCAAGGGAACTGCTACCCTTTCCCTTTGTTTGGGGTCATATGCTTAACCAAAGAGGACCTTCAAACCAGCCCAATTACCAAACCCGCCATGAAGGACCAATTCGGTTAAGCTAGTCATCCCCCGCAAAGGGACCCACCCCCTTGGGGACTCAGCAATACAATTGTCTATCTAGGCCTAAAACAATTGAGAACAATTCAATTACTGAGGACCCCAAGGGAACCGCTACCCTTTCTCTTTGTTTGGGGTCATATGCTCAACCAAAGAGGCCGTTCAAACCAGCCCACTACCAAACCCGCCATGAAGGACCAATTTGGTTATGCTAGTTATCCCCCGCAAAGGGACCCACCCCCTTGGGGACTCAGCAATACAATTGTCTATCTAGGCCTAAAAAAATTAAGAACAATTGAATTACTGAGGACCCCAAGGGAACCGCTACCCTTTCCCTTTGTTTGGGGTCATATGCTCAACCAAAGAGGCCCTTCAAACCAGCCCACTACCAAACCCGCCATGAAGGACCAATTCGGTTAAGCTAGTCATCCCCCGCAAAGGGACCCACCCCCTTGGGGACTCAGCAATATAATTGTCTATCTAGGCCTAAAATAATTGAGAACAATTCAATTACTGAGGACCCCAAGGGAACCGCTACCCTTTCCCTTTGTTTGGGGTCATATGCTAAACCAAAGAGGCCCTTCAAACCAGCCCACTACCAAACCCGCCATGATGGACCAATTTGGTTAAGCTAGTCATCCCCCGCAAAGGGACCACCCCCCTTGGGGACTCAGCAATACAATTGTCTATCTAGGCCTAAAACAATTGAGAAAAATTCAGTTACTGAGGACCCCAAGGGAACCGCTACCCTTTCCCTTTGTTTGGGGTCATTTGCTCAACCAAAGAGGCCCTTCAAACCAGCCCAATTACCAAACCCACCATGAAGGACCAATTTGGTTAAGCTAGTCATCCCCGCAAAGGGACCCCCCCATTGGGGACTCAGCAATACAATTGTCTATCTAGGCCTAAAACAATTGAGAAAAATTCAATTACTGAGGACCCCAAGGGAGCCGCTACCCTTTCCCTTTGTTTGGGGTCATATGCTCAACCAAAGAGGCCCTTCAAATCAGCCCACTACCAAACCCGCCATGAAGGACCAATTCGGTTAAGCTAGTCATCCCCCGAAAAGGGACCCACCCCCTTGGGGACTCAGCAATACAATTGTCTATCTAGGCCTAAAATAATTAAGAACAATTGAATTACTGAGGACCCCAAGAGAACCTCTACACTTTCCCTTTGTTTGGGGTCATATGCTCAACCAAAGAGGCCCTTCAAACCAGCCCACTACCAAACCCGCCATGAAGGACCAATTCGGTTAAGCTAGTCATCCCCCGCAAAGGGACCCACCCCCTTGGGGACTCAGCAATATAATTGTCTATCTAGGCCTAAAATAATTGAGAACAATTCAATTACTGAGGACCCCAAGGGAACTGCTACCCTTTCCCTTTGTTTGGGGTCATATGCTCAACCAAAGAGGCCCTTCAAACCAGCCCACTACCAAACCCGCCATGAAGGACCAATTTGGTTAAGCTAGTCATCCCCCGCAAAGGGACCACCCCCCTTGGGGACTAAGCAATACAATTGTCTATCTAGGCCTAAAACAATTGAGAAAAATTCAATTACTGAGGACCCCAAGGGAACCGCTACCCTTTCCCTTTGTTTGGGGTCATATGCTCAACCAAAGAGGCCCTTCAAACCAGCCCACTACCAAACCCGCCATGAAGGACCAATTTGGTTAAGCTAGTCATCCTCCGCAAAGGGACCCACCCCCTTGGGGACTCAGCAATACAATTGTCTATCTAGGCCTAAAATAATTAAGAACAATTGAATTACTGAGGACCCCAAGGGAACCGCTACCCTTTCCCTTTGTTTGGGGTCATATGCTCAACCAAAGAGGCCCTTCAAACCAGCCCAATTACCAAACCCGCCATGAAGGACCAATTTGGTTAAGCTAGTCATCCCCCGCAAAGGGACCCCCCCCCTTGGGGACTCAGCAATACAATTGTCTATCTAGGCCTAAAACAATTGAGAAAAATTCAATTACTGAGGACCCCAAGGGAACTGCTACCCTTTCCCTTTGTTTGGGGTCATATGCTCAACCAAAGAGGCCCTTCAAATCAGCCCACTACCAAACCCGCCATGAAGGACCAATTCGGTTAAGCTAGTCATCCCCCGCAAAGGGACCCACCCCCTTGGGGACTCAGCAATACAATTGTCTATCTAGGCCTAAAATAATTAAGAACAATTGAATTACTGAGGACCCCAAGAGAACCTCTACCCTTTCCCTTTGTTTGGGGTCATATGCTCAACCAAAGAGGCCCTTCAAACCAGCCCACTACCAAACCCGCCATGAAGGACCAATTCGGTTAAGCTAGTCATCCCCCGCAAAGGGACCCACCCCCTTGGGGACTCAGCAATACAATTGTCTATCTAGGCCTAAAACAATTGAGAAAAATTCAATTACTGAGGACCCCAAGGGAACCGCTACCCTTTCCCTTTGTTTGGGGTCATATGCTCAACCAAAGAGGCCCTTCAAACCAGCCCACTACCAAACCCGCCATGAAGGACCAATTTGGTTAAGCTAGTCATCCCCCGCAAAGGGACCCACCCCCTTGGGGACTCAGCAATACAATTTTCTATCTAGGCCTAAAATAATTAAGAACAATTGAACTACTGAGGACCCCAAGGGAACCGCTACCCTTTCCCTTTGTTTGGGGTCATATGCTTAACCAAAGAGGCCCTTCAAACCAGCCCAATTACCAAACCCGCCATGAAGGACCAATTCGGTTAAGCTAGTCATCCCCCGCAAAGGGACCCACCCCCTTGGGGACTCAGCAATACAATTGTCTATCTAGGCCTAAAACAATTGAGAAAACTTCAATTACTGAGGACCCCAAGGGAACCGCTACCCTTTCCCTTTGTTTGGGGTCATATGCTCAACCAAAGAGGCCCTTCAAACCAGCCCACTACCAAACCCGCCATGAAGGACCAATCTGGTTAAGCTAGTCATCCCCCGCAAAGGGACCCACCCCCTTGGGGACTCAGCAATACAATTGTCTATCTAGGCCTAAAATAATTAAGAACAATTGAATTACTGAGGACCCCAAGGGAACCGCTACCCTTTCCCTTTGTTTGGGGTCATATGCTCAACCAAAGAGGCCCTTCAAACCAGCCCACTACCAAACCCGCCATGAAGGACCAATTCGGTTAAGCTAGTCATCCCCCGCAAAGGGACCACCCTCCTTGGGGACTCAGCAATACAATTGTCTATCTAGGCCTAAAACAATTGAGAAAAATTCAATTACTGAGGACCCCAAGGGAACCGCTACCCTTTCCCTTTGTTTGGGGTCATATGCTCAACCAAAGAGGCCCTTCAAACCAGCCCACTACCAAACCCGCCATGAAGGACCAATTTGGTTAAGCTAGTCATCCCCCGCAAAGGGACCCACCCCCTTGGGGACTCAGCAATACAATTGTCTATCTAGGCCTAAAATAATTAAGAACAATTGAATTACTGAGGACCCCAAGGGAACCGCTACCCTTTCCCTTTGTTTGGGGTCATATGCTTAACCAAAGAGGCCCTTCAAACCAGCCCAATTACCAAACCCGCCATGAAGGACCAATTTGGTTAAGCTAGTCATCCCCCGCAAAGGGACCACCCCCCTTGGGGACTCAGCAATACAATTGTCTATCTAGGCCTAAACCAATTGAAAAAATTTAATTACTGAGGACCCCAAGGGAACCGCTACCCTTTCCCTTTGTTTGGGGTCATATGCTCAACCAAAGAGGCCCTTCAAACCAGCCCAATTACCAAACCCGCCATGAAGGACCAATTTGGTTAAGCTAGTCATCCCCCGCAAAAGGGACCCCCCCCTTGGGGACTCAGCAATACAATTGTCTATCTAGGCCTAAAACAATTGAGAAAAATTCAATTACTGAGGACCCCAAGGGAGCCGCTACCCTTTCCCTTTGTTTGGGGTCATATGCTCAACCAAAGAGGCCCTTCAAATCAGCCCACTACCAAACCCGCCATGAAGGACCAATTCGGTTAAGCTAGTCATCCCCCGAAAAGGGACCCACCCCCTTGGGGACTCAGCAATACAATTGTCTATCTAGGCCTAAAATAATTAAGAACAATTGAATTACTGAGGACCCCAAGAGAACCTCTACAATTTCCCTTTGTTTGGGGTCATATGCTCAACCAAAGAGGCCCTTCAAACCAGCCCACTACCAAACCCGCCATGAAGGACCAATTCGGTTAAGCTAGTCATCCCCCGCAAAGGGACCCACCCCCTTGGGGACTCAGCAATATAATTGTCTATCTAGGCCTAAAATAATTGAGAACAATTCAATTACTGAGGACCCCAAGGGAACTGCTACCCTTTCCCTTTGTTTGGGGTCATATGCTCAACCAAAGAGGCCCTTCAAACCAGCCCACTACCAAACCCGCCATGAAGGACCAATTTGGTTAAGCTAGTCATCCCCCGCAAAGGGACCACCCCCCTTGGGGACTAAGCAATACAATTGTCTATCTAGGCCTAAAACAATTGAGAAAAATTCAATTACTGAGGACCCCAAGGGAACCGCTACCCTTTCCCTTTGTTTGGGGTCATATGCTCAACCAAAGAGGCCCTTCAAACCAGCCCACTACCAAACCCGCCATGAAGGACCAATTTGGTTAAGCTAGTCATCCTCCGCAAAGGGACCCACCCCCTTGGGGACTCAGCAATACAATTGTCTATCTAGGCCTAAAATAATTAAGAACAATTGAATTACTGAGGACCCCAAGGGAACCGCTACCCTTTCCCTTTGTTTGGGGTCATATGCTCAACCAAAGAGGCCCTTCAAACCAGCCCAATTACCAAACCCGCCATGAAGGACCAATTTGGTTAAGCTAGTCATCCCCCGCAAAGGGACCCCCCCCCTTGGGGACTCAGCAATACAATTGTCTATCTAGGCCTAAAACAATTGAGAAAAATTCAATTACTGAGGACCCCAAGGGAACTGCTACCCTTTCCCTTTGTTTGGGGTCATATGCTCAACCAAAGAGGCCCTTCAAATCAGCCCACTACCAAACCCGCCATGAAGGACCAATTCGGTTAAGCTAGTCATCCCCCGCAAAGGGACCCACCCCCTTGGGGACTCAGCAATACAATTGTCTATCTAGGCCTAAAATAATTAAGAACAATTGAATTACTGAGGACCCCAAGAGAACCTCTACCCTTTCCCTTTGTTTGGGGTCATATGCTCAACCAAAGAGGCCCTTCAAACCAGCCCACTACCAAACCCGCCATGAAGGACCAATTCGGTTAAGCTAGTCATCCCCCGCAAAGGGACCCACCCCCTTGGGGACTCAGCAATACAATTGTCTATCTAGGCCTAAAACAATTGAGAAAAATTCAATTACTGAGGACCCCAAGGGAACCGCTACCCTTTCCCTTTGTTTGGGGTCATATGCTCAACCAAAGAGGCCCTTCAAACCAGCCCACTACCAAACCCGCCATGAAGGACCAATTTGGTTAAGCTAGTCATCCCCCGCAAAGGGACCCACCCCCTTGGGGACTCAGCAATACAATTTTCTATCTAGGCCTAAAATAATTAAGAACAATTGAATTACTGAGGACCCCAAGGGAACCGCTACCCTTTCCCTTTGTTTGGGGTCATATGCTTAACCAAAGAGGCCCTTCAAACCAGCCCAATTACCAAACCCGCCATGAAGGACCAATTCGGTTAAGCTAGTCATCCCCCGCAAAGGGACCCACCCCCTTGGGGACTCAGCAATACAATTGTCTATCTAGGCCTAAAACAATTGAGAAAACTTCAATTACTGAGGACCCCAAGGGAACCGCTACCCTTTCCCTTTGTTTGGGGTCATATGCTCAACCAAAGAGGCCCTTCAAACCAGCCCACTACCAAACCCGCCATGAAGGACCAATCTGGTTAAGCTAGTCATCCCCCGCAAAGGGACCCACCCCCTTGGGGACTCAGCAATACAATTGTCTATCTAGGCCTAAAATAATTAAGAACAATTGAATTACTGAGGACCCCAAGGGAACCGCTACCCTTTCCCTTTGTTTGGGGTCATATGCTCAACCAAAGAGGCCCTTCAAACCAGCCCACTACCAAACCCGCCATGAAGGACCAATTCGGTTAAGCTAGTCATCCCCCGCAAAGGGACCACCCTCCTTGGGGACTCAGCAATACAATTGTCTATCTAGGCCTAAAACAATTGAGAAAAATTCAATTACTGAGGACCCCAAGGGAACCGCTACCCTTTCCCTTTGTTTGGGGTCATATGCTCAACCAAAGAGGCCCTTCAAACCAGCCCACTACCAAACCCGCCATGAAGGACCAATTTGGTTAAGCTAGTCATCCCCCGCAAAGGGACCCACCCCCTTGGGGACTCAGCAATACAATTGTCTATCTAGGCCTAAAATAATTAAGAACAATTGAATTACTGAGGACCCCAAGGGAACCGCTACCCTTTCCCTTTGTTTGGGGTCATATGCTTAACCAAAGAGGCCCTTCAAACCAGCCCAATTACCAAACCCGCCATGAAGGACCAATTTGGTTAAGCTAGTCATCCCCCGCAAAGGGACCACCCCCCTTGGGGACTCAGCAATACAATTGTCTATCTAGGCCTAAACCAATTGAAAAAATTTAATTACTGAGGACCCCAAGGGAACCGCTACCCTTTCCCTTTGTTTGGGGTCATATGCTCAACCAAAGAGGCCCTTCAAACCAGCCCAATTACCAAACCCGCCATGAAGGACCAATTTGGTTAAGCTAGTCATCCCCCGCAAAAGGGACCCCCCCCTTGGGGACTCAGCAATACAATTGTCTATCTAGGCCTAAAACAATTGAGAAAAATTCAATTACTGAGGACCCCAAGGGAACCGCTACCCTTTCCCTTTGTTTGGGGTCATATGCTCAACCAAAGAGGCCCTTCAAACCAGCCCACTACCAAACCCGCCATGAAGGACCAATTTGGTTAAGCTAGTCATCCCCTGCAAAGGGACCCACCCCCTTGGGGACTCAGCAATACAATTGTCTATCTAGGCCTAAAATAATTAAGAACAATTGAATTACTGAGGACCCCAAGGGAACCGCTACCCTTTCCCTTTGTTTGGGGTCATATGCTCAACCAAAGAGGCCCTTCAAACCAGCCCACTACCAAACCCGCCATGAAGGACCAATTCGGTTAAGCTAGTCATCCCCCGCAAAGGGACCACCCTCCTTGGGGACTCAGCAATACAATTGTCTATCTAGGCCTAAAACAATTGAGAAAAATTCAATTACTGAGGACCCCAAGGGAACCGCTACCCTTTCCCTTTGTTTGGGGTCATATGCTCAACCAAAGAGGCCCTTCAAACCAGCCCACTACCAAACCCGCCATGAAGGACCAATTTGGTTAAGCTAGTCATCCCCCGCAAAGGGACCCACCCCCTTGGGGACTCAGCAATACAATTGTCTATCTAGGCCTAAAATAATTAAGAACAATTGAATTACTGAGGACCCCAAGGGAACCGCTACCCTTTCCCATTGTTTGGGGTCATATGCTTAACCAAAGAGGCCCTTCAAACCAGCCCAATTACCAAACCCGCCATGAAGGACCAATTTGGTTAAGCTAGTCATCCCCCGCAAAGGGACCACCCCCCTTGGGGACTCAGCAATACAATTGTCTATCTAGGCCTAAACCAATTGAGAAAAATTCAATTACTGAGGACCCCAAGGGAACCGCTACCCTTTCCCTTTGTTTGGGGTCATATGCTCAACCAAAGAGGCCCTTCAAACCAGCCCACTACCAAACCCGCCATGAAGGACCAATTTGGTTAAGCTAGTCATCCCCCGCAAAGGGACCCACCCCCTTGGGGACTCAGCAATACAATTGTCTATCTAGGCCTAAAATAATTAAGAACAATTGAATTACTGAGGACCCCAAGGGAACCTCTACCCTTTCCCTTTGTTTGGGGTCATATGCTCAACCAAAGAGGCCCTTCAAACCAGCCCACTACCAAACCCGCCATGAAGGACCAATTTGGTTAAGCTAGTCATCCCCCGCAAAGGGACCACCCCCCTTGGGGTCTCAGCAATACAATTGTCTATCTAGGCCTAAAACAATTGAAAAAATTTAATTACTGAGGACCCCAAGGGAACCGCTACCCTTTCCCTTTGTTTGGGGTCATATGCTCAACCAAAGAGGCCCTTCAAACCAGCCCAATTACCAAACCCGCCATGAAGGACCAATTTGGTTAAGCTAGTCATCCCCCGCAAAAGGGACCCCCCCCTTGGGGACTCAGCAATACAATTGTCTATCTAGGCCTAAAACAATTGAGAAAAATTCAATTACTGAGGACCCCAAGGGAACCGCTACCCTTTCCCTTTGTTTGGGGTCATATGCTCAACCAAAGAGGCCCTTCAAATCAGCCCACTACCAAACCCGCCATGAAGGACCAATTCGGTTAAGCTAGTCATCCCCCGCAAAGGGACCCACCCCCTTGGGGACTCAGCAATACAATTGTCTATCTAGGCCTAAAATAATTAAGAACAATTGAATTACTGAGGACCCGAAGAGAACCTCTACCCTTTCCCTTTGTTTGGGGTCATATGCAGAACCAAAGAGGCCATTCAAACCAGCCCACTACCAAACCCGCCATGAAGGACCAATTCGGTTAAGCTAGTCATCCCCCGCAAAGGGACCCACCCCCTTGGGGACTCAGCAATACAATTGTCTATCTAGGCCTAAAACAATTGAGAACAATTCAATTACTGAGGACCCCAAGGGAACCGCTACCCTTTCTCTTTGTTTGGGGTCATATGCTCAACCAAAGAGGCCGTTCAAACCAGCCCACTACCAAACCCGCCATGAAGGACCAATTTGGTTATGCTAGTTATCCCCCGCAAAGGGACCCACCCCCTTGGGGACTCAGCAATACAATTGTCTATCTAGGCCTAAAACAATTGAGAAAAATTCAATTACTGAGGACCCCAAGGGAACCGCTACCCTTTCCCTTTGTTTGGGGTCATATGCTTAACCAAAGAGGCCCTTCAAAACAGCCCAATTACCAAACCCGCAATGAAGGACCAATTTGGTTAAGCTAGTCATCCCCCGCAAAGGGACCACCCCCCTTGGGGACTAAGCAATACAATTGTCTATCTAGGCCTAAAACAATTGAGAAAAATTCAATTACTGAGGACCCCAAGGGAACCGCTACCCTTTCCCTTTGTTTGGGGTCATATGCTTAACCAAAGAGGCCCTTCAAACCAGCCCAATTACCAAACCCGCCATGAAGGACCAATTTGGTTAAGCTAGTCATCCCCAGCAAAGGGACCACCCCCCTTGGGGACTCAGCAATACAATTGTCTATCTAGGCCTAAAACAATTGAGAAAAATTCAATTACTGAGGACCCCAAGGGAACCGCTACCCTTTCCCTTTTTTTGGGGTCATATGCTCAACCAAAGAGGCCCTTCAAACCAGCCCATTACCAAACCCGCCATGAAGGACCAGTTTGGTTGAGCTAGTCATCCCCCGCAAAGGGACCCACCCCCTTGGGGACTCAGCAATACAATTGTCTATCTAGGCCTAAAATAATTAAGAACAATTGAATTACTGAGGACCCCAAGGGAACCGCTACCCTTTCCCTTTGTTTGGGGTCATATGCTCAACCAAAGAGGACCTTCAAACCAGCCCACTACCAAACCCGCCATGAAGGACCAATTTGGTTAAGCTAGTCATCCCCCGCAAAGGGACCACCCCCCTTGGGGACTCAGCAATACAATTGTCTATCTAGGCCTAAAACAAATGAGAAAAATTCAATTACTGAGGACCCCAAGGGAACCGCTACCCTTTCCCTTTGTTTGGGGTCATATGCTCAACCAAAGAGGCCCTTCAAACCAGCCCACTACCAAACCCGCCATGAAGGACCAATTTGGTTAAGCTAGTCATCCCCCGCAAAGGGACCCACCCCCTTGGGGACTCAGCAATACAATTGTCTATCTAGGCCTAAAATAATTAAGAATAATTGAATGACTGAGGACCCCAAGGGAACCGCTACCCTTTCCCTTTGTTTGGGGTCATATGCTTAACCAAAGAGGACCTTCAAACCAGCCCAATTACCAAACCCGCCATGAAGGACCAATTTGGTTAAGCTAGTCATCCCCCGCAAAGGGACCACCCCCCTTGGGGACTCAGCAATACAATTGTCTATCTAGGCCTAAACCAATTGAGAAAAATTCAATTACTGAGGACCCCAAGGGAACCGCTACCCTTTCCCTTTGTTTGGGGTCATATGCTCAACCAAAGAGGCCCTTCAAACCAGCCCACTACCAAACCCGCCATGAAGGACCAATTTGGTTAAGCTAGTCATCCCCCGCAAAGGGACCCACCCCCTTGGGGACTCAGCAATACAATTGTCTATCTAGGCCTAAAATAATTAAGAAAAATTCAATTACTGAGGACCCCAAGGGAACCGCTACCCTTTCCCTTTATTTGGGGTCATATGCTCAACCAAAGAGGCCCTTCAAACCAGCCCACTACCAAACCCGCCATGAAGGACCAATTTGGTTAAGCTAGTCATCCCCCACAAAGGGACCACCCCCCTTGGGGACTCAGCAATACAATTGTCTATCTAGGCCTAAAACAATTGAGAAAAATTCAATTACTGAGGACCCCAAGGGAACCGCTACCCTTTCCCTTTGTTTGGGGTCATATGCTCAACCAAAGAGGCCCTTCAAACCAGCCCACTACCAAACCCGCCATGAAGGACCAATTTGGTTAAGCTAGTCATCCCCCGCAAAGGGACCACCCCCCTTGGGGACTCAGCAATACAATTGTCTATCTAGGCCTAAAACAATTCAGAAAAATTCAATTACTGAGGACCCCAAGGGAACCGCTACCCTTTCCCTTTGTTTGGGGTCATATGCTCAACCAAAGAGGCCCTTCAAACCAGCCCAATTACCAAACCCACCATGAAGGACCAATTTGGTTAAGCTAGTCATCCCCCGCAAAGGGACCCCCCCCCTTGGGGACTCAGCAATACAATTGTCTATCTAGGCCTAAAACAATTGAGAAAAATTCAATTACTGAGGACCCCAAGGGAACCGCTACCCTTTCCCTTTGTTTGGGGTCATATGCTCAACCAAAGAGGCCCTTCAAATCAGCCCACTACCAAACCCGCCATGAAGGACCAATTCGGTTAAGCTAGTCATCCCCCGCAAAGGGACCCACCCCCTTGGGGACTCAACAATACAATTGTCTATCTAGGCCTAAAATAATTAAGAACACTTGAATTACTGAGGACCCCAAGAGAACCTCTACCCTTTCCCTTTGTTTGGGGTCATATGCTCAACCAAAGAGGCCCTTCAAACCAGCCCACTACCAAACCCGCCATGAAGGACCAATTCGGTTAAGCTAGTCATCCCCCGCAAAGGGACCCACCCCCTTGGGGACTCAGCAATACAATTGTCTATCTAGGCCTAAAACAATTGAGAACAATTCAATTACTGAGGACCCCAAGGGAACCGCTACCCTTTCTCTTTGTTTGGGGTCATATGCTCAACCAAAGAGGCCGTTCAAACCAGCCCACTACCAAACCCGCCATGAAGGACCAATTTGGTTATGCTAGTTATCCCCCGCAAAGGGACCCACCCCCTTGGGGACTCAGCAATATAATTGTCTATCTAGGCCTAAAATAATTGAGAACAATTCAATTACTGAGGACCCCAAGGGAACTGCTACCCTTTCCCTTTGTTTGGGGTCATATGCTCAACCAAAGAGGCCCTTCAAACCAGCCCACTACCAAACCCGCCATGAAGGACCAATTTGGTTAAGCTAGTCATCCCCCGCAAAGGGACCACCCCCCTTGGGGACTAAGCAATACAATTGTCTATCTAGGCCTAAAACAATTGAGAAAAATTCAATTACTGAGGACCCCAAGGGAACCGCTACCCTTTCCCTTTGTTTGGGGTCATATGCTCAACCAAAGAGGCCCTTCAAACCAGCCCACTACCAAACCCGCCATGAAGGACCAATTTGGTTAAGCTAGTCATCCTCCGCAAAGGGACCCACCCCCTTGGGGACTCAGCAATACAATTGTCTATCTAGGCCTAAAATAATTAAGAACAATTGAATTACTGAGGACCCCAAGGGAACCGCTACCCTTTCCCTTTGTTTGGGGTCATATGCTCAACCAAAGAGGCCCTTCAAACCAGCCCAATTACCAAACCCGCCATGAAGGACCAATTTGGTTAAGCTAGTCATCCCCCGCAAAGGGACCCCCCCCCTTGGGGACTCAGCAATACAATTGTCTATCTAGGCCTAAAACAATTGAGAAAAATTCAATTACTGAGGACCCCAAGGGAACTGCTACCCTTTCCCTTTGTTTGGGGTCATATGCTCAACCAAAGAGGCCCTTCAAATCAGCCCACTACCAAACCCGCCATGAAGGACCAATTCGGTTAAGCTAGTCATCCCCCGCAAAGGGACCCACCCCCTTGGGGACTCAGCAATACAATTGTCTATCTAGGCCTAAAATAATTAAGAACAATTGAATTACTGAGGACCCCAAGAGAACCTCTACCCTTTCCCTTTGTTTGGGGTCATATGCTCAACCAAAGAGGCCCTTCAAACCAGCCCACTACCAAACCCGCCATGAAGGACCAATTCGGTTAAGCTAGTCATCCCCCGCAAAGGGACCCACCCCCTTGGGGACTCAGCAATACAATTGTCTATCTAGGCCTAAAACAATTGAGAAAAATTCAATTACTGAGGACCCCAAGGGAACCGCTACCCTTTCCCTTTGTTTGGGGTCATATGCTCAACCAAAGAGGCCCTTCAAACCAGCCCACTACCAAACCCGCCATGAAGGACCAATTTGGTTAAGCTAGTCATCCCCCGCAAAGGGACCCACCCCCTTGGGGACTCAGCAATACAATTTTCTATCTAGGCCTAAAATAATTAAGAACAATTGAATTACTGAGGACCCCAAGGGAACCGCTACCCTTTCCCTTTGTTTGGGGTCATATGCTTAACCAAAGAGGCCCTTCAAACCAGCCCAATTACCAAACCCGCCATGAAGGACCAATTCGGTTAAGCTAGTCATCCCCCGCAAAGGGACCCACCCCCTTGGGGACTCAGCAATACAATTGTCTATCTAGGCCTAAAACAATTGAGAAAACTTCAATTACTGAGGACCCCAAGGGAACCGCTACCCTTTCCCTTTGTTTGGGGTCATATGCTCAACCAAAGAGGCCCTTCAAACCAGCCCACTACCAAACCCGCCATGAAGGACCAATCTGGTTAAGCTAGTCATCCCCCGCAAAGGGACCCACCCCCTTGGGGACTCAGCAATACAATTGTCTATCTAGGCCTAAAATAATTAAGAACAATTGAATTACTGAGGACCCCAAGGGAACCGCTACCCTTTCCCTTTGTTTGGGGTCATATGCTCAACCAAAGAGGCCCTTCAAACCAGCCCACTACCAAACCCGCCATGAAGGACCAATTCGGTTAAGCTAGTCATCCCCCGCAAAGGGACCACCCTCCTTGGGGACTCAGCAATACAATTGTCTATCTAGGCCTAAAACAATTGAGAAAAATTCAATTACTGAGGACCCCAAGGGAACCGCTACCCTTTCCCTTTGTTTGGGGTCATATGCTCAACCAAAGAGGCCCTTCAAACCAGCCCACTACCAAACCCGCCATGAAGGACCAATTTGGTTAAGCTAGTCATCCCCCGCAAAGGGACCCACCCCCTTGGGGACTCAGCAATACAATTGTCTATCTAGGCCTAAAATAATTAAGAACAATTGAATTACTGAGGACCCCAAGGGAACCGCTACCCTTTCCCTTTGTTTGGGGTCATATGCTTAACCAAAGAGGCCCTTCAAACCAGCCCAATTACCAAACCCGCCATGAAGGACCAATTTGGTTAAGCTAGTCATCCCCCGCAAAGGGACCACCCCCCTTGGGGACTCAGCAATACAATTGTCTATCTAGGCCTAAACCAATTGAAAAAATTTAATTACTGAGGACCCCAAGGGAACCGCTACCCTTTCCCTTTGTTTGGGGTCATATGCTCAACCAAAGAGGCCCTTCAAACCAGCCCAATTACCAAACCCGCCATGAAGGACCAATTTGGTTAAGCTAGTCATCCCCCGCAAAAGGGACCCCCCCCTTGGGGACTCAGCAATACAATTGTCTATCTAGGCCTAAAACAATTGAGAAAAATTCAATTACTGAGGACCCCAAGGGAGCCGCTACCCTTTCCCTTTGTTTGGGGTCATATGCTCAACCAAAGAGGCCCTTCAAATCAGCCCACTACCAAACCCGCCATGAAGGACCAATTCGGTTAAGCTAGTCATCCCCCGAAAAGGGACCCACCCCCTTGGGGACTCAGCAATACAATTGTCTATCTAGGCCTAAAATAATTAAGAACAATTGAATTACTGAGGACCCCAAGAGAACCTCTACAATTTCCCTTTGTTTGGGGTCATATGCTCAACCAAAGAGGCCCTTCAAACCAGCCCACTACCAAACCCGCCATGAAGGACCAATTCGGTTAAGCTAGTCATCCCCCGCAAAGGGACCCACCCCCTTGGGGACTCAGCAATATAATTGTCTATCTAGGCCTAAAATAATTGAGAACAATTCAATTACTGAGGACCCCAAGGGAACTGCTACCCTTTCCCTTTGTTTGGGGTCATATGCTCAACCAAAGAGGCCCTTCAAACCAGCCCACTACCAAACCCGCCATGAAGGACCAATTTGGTTAAGCTAGTCATCCCCCGCAAAGGGACCACCCCCCTTGGGGACTAAGCAATACAATTGTCTATCTAGGCCTAAAACAATTGAGAAAAATTCAATTACTGAGGACCCCAAGGGAACCGCTACCCTTTCCCTTTGTTTGGGGTCATATGCTCAACCAAAGAGGCCCTTCAAACCAGCCCACTACCAAACCCGCCATGAAGGACCAATTTGGTTAAGCTAGTCATCCTCCGCAAAGGGACCCACCCCCTTGGGGACTCAGCAATACAATTGTCTATCTAGGCCTAAAATAATTAAGAACAATTGAATTACTGAGGACCCCAAGGGAACCGCTACCCTTTCCCTTTGTTTGGGGTCATATGCTCAACCAAAGAGGCCCTTCAAACCAGCCCAATTACCAAACCCGCCATGAAGGACCAATTTGGTTAAGCTAGTCATCCCCCGCAAAGGGACCCCCCCCCTTGGGGACTCAGCAATACAATTGTCTATCTAGGCCTAAAACAATTGAGAAAAATTCAATTACTGAGGACCCCAAGGGAACTGCTACCCTTTCCCTTTGTTTGGGGTCATATGCTCAACCAAAGAGGCCCTTCAAATCAGCCCACTACCAAACCCGCCATGAAGGACCAATTCGGTTAAGCTAGTCATCCCCCGCAAAGGGACCCACCCCCTTGGGGACTCAGCAATACAATTGTCTATCTAGGCCTAAAATAATTAAGAACAATTGAATTACTGAGGACCCCAAGAGAACCTCTACCCTTTCCCTTTGTTTGGGGTCATATGCTCAACCAAAGAGGCCCTTCAAACCAGCCCACTACCAAACCCGCCATGAAGGACCAATTCGGTTAAGCTAGTCATCCCCCGCAAAGGGACCCACCCCCTTGGGGACTCAGCAATACAATTGTCTATCTAGGCCTAAAACAATTGAGAAAAATTCAATTACTGAGGACCCCAAGGGAACCGCTACCCTTTCCCTTTGTTTGGGGTCATATGCTCAACCAAAGAGGCCCTTCAAACCAGCCCACTACCAAACCCGCCATGAAGGACCAATTTGGTTAAGCTAGTCATCCCCCGCAAAGGGACCCACCCCCTTGGGGACTCAGCAATACAATTTTCTATCTAGGCCTAAAATAATTAAGAACAATTGAATTACTGAGGACCCCAAGGGAACCGCTACCCTTTCCCTTTGTTTGGGGTCATATGCTTAACCAAAGAGGCCCTTCAAACCAGCCCAATTACCAAACCCGCCATGAAGGACCAATTCGGTTAAGCTAGTCATCCCCCGCAAAGGGACCCACCCCCTTGGGGACTCAGCAATACAATTGTCTATCTAGGCCTAAAACAATTGAGAAAACTTCAATTACTGAGGACCCCAAGGGAACCGCTACCCTTTCCCTTTGTTTGGGGTCATATGCTCAACCAAAGAGGCCCTTCAAACCAGCCCACTACCAAACCCGCCATGAAGGACCAATCTGGTTAAGCTAGTCATCCCCCGCAAAGGGACCCACCCCCTTGGGGACTCAGCAATACAATTGTCTATCTAGGCCTAAAATAATTAAGAACAATTGAATTACTGAGGACCCCAAGGGAACCGCTACCCTTTCCCTTTGTTTGGGGTCATATGCTCAACCAAAGAGGCCCTTCAAACCAGCCCACTACCAAACCCGCCATGAAGGACCAATTCGGTTAAGCTAGTCATCCCCCGCAAAGGGACCACCCTCCTTGGGGACTCAGCAATACAATTGTCTATCTAGGCCTAAAACAATTGAGAAAAATTCAATTACTGAGGACCCCAAGGGAACCGCTACCCTTTCCCTTTGTTTGGGGTCATATGCTCAACCAAAGAGGCCCTTCAAACCAGCCCACTACCAAACCCGCCATGAAGGACCAATTTGGTTAAGCTAGTCATCCCCCGCAAAGGGACCCACCCCCTTGGGGACTCAGCAATACAATTGTCTATCTAGGCCTAAAATAATTAAGAACAATTGAATTACTGAGGACCCCAAGGGAACCGCTACCCTTTCCCTTTGTTTGGGGTCATATGCTTAACCAAAGAGGCCCTTCAAACCAGCCCAATTACCAAACCCGCCATGAAGGACCAATTTGGTTAAGCTAGTCATCCCCCGCAAAGGGACCACCCCCCTTGGGGACTCAGCAATACAATTGTCTATCTAGGCCTAAACCAATTGAAAAAATTTAATTACTGAGGACCCCAAGGGAACCGCTACCCTTTCCCTTTGTTTGGGGTCATATGCTCAACCAAAGAGGCCCTTCAAACCAGCCCAATTACCAAACCCGCCATGAAGGACCAATTTGGTTAAGCTAGTCATCCCCCGCAAAAGGGACCCCCCCCCTTGGGGACTCAGCAATACAATTGTCTATCTAGGCCTAAAACAATTGAGAAAAATTCAATTACTGAGGACCCCAAGGGAACCGCTACCCTTTCCCTTTGTTTGGGGTCATATGCTCAACCAAAGAGGCCCTTCAAACCAGCCCACTACCAAACCCGCCATGAAGGACCAATTTGGTTAAGCTAGTCATCCCTGCAAAGGGACCCACCCCCTTGGGGACTCAGCAATACAATTGTCTATCTAGGCCTAAAATAATTAAGAACAATTGAATTACTGAGGACCCCAAGGGAACCGCTACCCTTTCCCTTTGTTTTGGGTCATATGCTCAACCAAAGAGGCCCTTCAAACCAGCCCACTACCAAACCCGCCATGAAGGACCAATTCGGTTAAGCTAGTCATCCCCCGCAAAGGGACCACCCTCCTTGGGGACCTCAGCAATACAATTGTCTATCTAGGCCTAAAACAATTGAGAAAAATTCAATTACTGAGGACCCCAAGGGAACCGCTACCCTTTCCCTTTGTTTGGGGTCATAATGCTCAACCAAAGAGGCCCTTCAAACCAGCCCACTACCAAACCCGCCATGAAGGACCAATTTGGTTAAGCTAGTCATCCCCCGCAAAGGGACCCACCCCCTTGGGGACTCAGCAATACAATTGTCTATCTAGGCCTAAAATAATTAAGAACAATTGATTACTGAGGACCCCAAGGGAACCGCTACCCTTTCCCATTGTTTGGGGTCATATGCTTAACCAAAGAGGCCCTTCAAACCAGCCCAATTACCAAACCCGCCATGAAGGACCAATTTGGTTAAGCTAGTCATCCCCCGCAAAGGTGACCACCCCCCCTTGGGGACTCAGCAATACAATTGTCTATCTAGGCCTAAAACCAATTGAGAAAAATTCAATTACTGAGGACCCCAAGGGAACCGCTACCCTTTCCCTTTGTTTGGGGTCATATGCTCAACCAAAGAGGCCCTTCAAACCAGCCCACTACCAAACCCGCCATGAAGGACCAATTTGGTTAAGCTAGTCATCCCCCGCAAAGGGACCCACCCCCTTGGGGACTCAGCAATAAAATTGTCTATCTAGGCCTAAAATAATTAAGAACAATTGAATTACTGAGGACCCCAAGGGAACCTCTACCCTTTCCCTTTGTTTGGGGTCATATGCTCAACAAAGAGCCCTTCAAACCAGCCCACTACCAAACCCGCCATGAAGGACCAATTTGGTTAAGCTAGTCATCCCCCGCAAAGGGACCACCCCCTTGGGGTCTCAGCAATACAATTGTCTATCTAGGCCTAAAACAATTGAAAAAATTTAATTACTGAGGACCCCAAGGGAACCGCTACCCTTTCCCTTTGTTTGGGGTCATATGCTCAACCAAAGAGGCCCTTCAAACCAGCCCAATTACCAAACCCGCCATGAAGGACCAATTTGGTTAAGCTAGTCATCCCCCGCAAAAGGGACCCCCCCCTTGGGGACTCAGCAATACAATTGTCTATCTAGGCCTAAAACAATTGAGAAAAATTCAATTACTGAGGACCCCAAGGGAACCGCTACCCTTTCCCTTTGTTTGGGGTCATATGCTCAACCAAAGAGGCCCTTCAAATCAGCCCACTACCAAACCCGCCATGAAGGACCAATTCGGTTAAGCTAGTCATCCCCCGCAAAGGGACCCACCCCCTTGGGGACTCAGCAATACAATTGTCTATCTAGGCCTAAAATAATTAAGAACAATTGAATTACTGAGGACCCGAAGAGAACCTCTACCCTTTCCCTTTGTTTGGGGTCATATGCAGAACCAAAGAGGCCATTCAAACCAGCCCACTACCAAACCCGCCATGAAGGACCAATTCGGTTAAGCTAGTCATCCCCCGCAAAGGGACCCACCCCCTTGGGGACTCAGCAATACAATTGTCTATCTAGGCCTAAGAACATTGAGAACAATTCAATTACTGAGGACCCCCAAGGGAACCGCTACCCTTTCTCTTTGTTTGGGGTCATATGCTCAACCAAAGAGGCCGTTCAAACCAGCCCACTACCAAACCCGCCATGAAGGACCAATTTGGTTATGCTAGTTATCCCCCGCAAAGGGACCCACCCCCTTGGGGACTCAGCAATACAATTGTCTATCTAGGCCTAAAACAATTGAGAAAAATTCAATTACTGAGGACCCCAAGGGAACCGCTACCCTTTCCCTTTGTTTGGGGTCATATGCTTAACCAAAGAGGCCCTTCAAAACAGCCCAATTACCAAACCCGCAATGAAGGACCAATTTGGTTAAGCTAGTCATCCCCCGCAAAGGGACCACCCCCTTGGGGACTAAGCAATACAATTGTCTATCTAGGCCTAAAACAATTGAGAAAAATTCAATTACTGAGGACCCCAAGGGAACCGCTACCCCTTTCCCTTTGTTTGGGGGTCATATGCTTAACCAAAGAGGCCCTTCAAACCAGCCCAATTACCAAACCCGCCATGAAGGACCAATTTGGTTAAGCTAGTCATCCCCCAGCAAAGGGACCACCCCCCTTGGGGACTCAGCAATACAATTGTCTATCTAGGCTAAAACAATTGAGAAAAAATTCAATACTGAGGACCCCAAGGGAACCGCTACCCTTTCCCTTTTTTTGGGGTCATATGCTCAACCAAAGAGGCCTTCAAACCAGCCCATTACCAAAACCCGCCATGAAGGACCAGTTTGGTTGAGCTAGTCATCCCCGCAAAGGGACCCACCCCCTTGGGGACTCAGCAATACAATTGTCTATCTAGGCCTAAAATAATTAAGAACAATTGAATTACTGAGGACCCAAGGGAACCGCTACCCTTTCCCTTTGTTTGGGGTCATATGCTCAACCAAAGAGGACCTTCAAACCAGCCCACTACCAAACCCGCCATGAAGGACCAATTTGGTTAAGCTAGTCATCCCCCGCAAAGGGACCCACCCCCCTTGGGGACTCAGCAATACAATTGTCTATCTAGCCTAAAACAAATGAGAAAAAATTCAATTACTGAGGACCCCAAGGGAACCGCTACCCTTTCCCTTTGTTTGGGTCATATGCTCAACCAAAGAGGCCCTTCAAACCAGCCCACTACCAAACCCGCCATGAAGGACCAATTTGTTAAGCTAGTCATCCCCCGCAAAGGGACCCACCCCCTTGGGGACTCAGCAATACAATTGTCTATCTAGGCCTAAAATAATTAAGAATAATTGAATGACTGAGGACCCCAAGGGAACCGCTACCCTTTCCCTTTGTTTGGGGTCATATGCTTAACCAAAGAGGACCTTCAAACCAGCCCAATTACCAAACCCGCCATGAAGGACCAATTTGGTTAAGCTAGTCATCCCCCGCAAAGGGACCACCCCCCTTGGGGACTCAGCAATACAATTGTCTATCTAGGCCTAAACCAATTGAGAAAAATTCAATTACTGAGGACCCCAAGGGAACCGCTACCCTTTTCCCTTTGTTTGGGGTCATATGCTCAACCAAGAGGCCCTTCAAACCAGCCACTACCAAACCCGCCATGAAGGACCAATTTGGTTAAGCTAGTCATCCCCCGCAAAGGGAACCCACCCCCCCTTGGGGACTCAGCAATACAATTGTCTATCTAGGCCTAAAATAATTAAGAAAAATTCAATTACTGAGGACCCCAAGGAACCGCTACCCTTTCCCTTTATTTGGGGTCATATGCTCAACCAAAGAGGCCCTTCAAACCAGCCCACTACCAAAACCCGCCATGAAGGACCAATTTGGTTAAGCTAGTCATCCCCCACAAGGGACCACCCCCCCTTGGGGACTCAGCAATACAATTGTCTATCTAGGCCTAAAACAATTGAGAAAAATTCAATTACTGAGGACCCCAAGGGAACCGCTACCCTTTCCCTTTGTTTGGGGTCATATGCTCAACCAAAGAGGCCCTTCAAACCAGCCCACTACCAAACCCGCCATGAAGGACCAATTTGGTTAAGCTAGTCATCCCCCGCAAAGGGACCCACCCCCTTGGGGACTCTAGCAATACAATTGTCTATCTAGGCCTAAAACAATTCAGAAAAATTCAATTACTGAGGACCCCAAGGGAACCGCTACCCTTTCCCTTTGTTTGGGGTCATATGCTCAACCAAAGAGGCCCTTCAAACCAGCCCAATTTACCAAACCCACCATGAAGGACCAATTTGGTTAAGCTAGTCATCCCCCGCAAAGGGACCCCCCCCCCTTGGGACTCAGCAATACAATTGTCCTATCTAGGCCTAAAACAATTGAGAAAAATTCAATTACTGAGGACCCCAAGGGAACCGCTACCCTTTCCCTTTGTTTGGGGTCATATGCTCAACCAAAGAGGCCCTTCAAATCAGCCCACTACCAAACCCGCCATGAAGGACCAATTCGGTTAAGCTAGTCATCCCCCGCAAAGGGACCCACCCCCTTGGGGACTCAACAATACAATTGTCTATCTAGGCCTAAAATAATTAAGAACACTTGAATTACTGAGGACCCCAAGAGAACCTCTACCCTTTCCCTTTGTTTGGGGTCATATGCTCAACCAAAGAGGCCCTTCAAACCAGCCCACTACCAAACCCGCCATGAAGGACCAATTCGGTTAAGCTAGTCATCCCCCGCAAAGGGACCCACCCCCCTTGGGGACTCAGCAATACAATTGGTCTATCTAGGCGCTAAAACAATTGAGAACAATTCAATTACTGAGGACCCCAAGGGAACCGCTACCCTTTCTCTTTGTTTGGGGTCATATGCTCAACCAAAGAGGCCGTTCAAACCAGCCCACTACCAAACCCGCCATGAAGGACCAATTTGGGTTATGCTAGTTATCCCCCGCAAAGGGACCCACCCCCTTGGGGACTCAGCAATATAATTGTCTATCTAGGCCTAAAATAATTGAGAACAATTCAATTACTGAGGACCCCAAGGGAACCGCTACCCTTTCCCTTTGTTTGGGGTCATATGCTCAACCAAAAGGCCCTTCAAACCAGCCCACTACCAAACCCGCCATGAAGGACCAATTTGGTTAAGCTAGTCATCCCCCGCAAAGGGACCCACCCCCCTTGGGGACCAAGCAATACAATTGTCTATCTAGGCCTAAAACAATTGAGAAAAATTCAATTACTGAGGACCCCAAGGGAACCGCTACCCTTTCCCTTTGTTTGGGGTATATGCTCAACCAAAGAGGCCCTTCAAACCAGCCCACTACCAAACCCGCCCATGAAGGACCAATTTGGTTAAGCTAGTCATCCCCGCAAAGGGACCACCCCCCTTGGGGACTCAGCAATACAATTGTCTATCTAGGCCTAAAAAAATTCAGAAAAATTTTAATTACTGAGGACCCCAAGGGAACCGCTACCCTTTCCCTTTGTTTGGGGTCATATGCTCAACCAAAGAGGCCCTTCAAACCAGCCCAATTACCAAACCCACCATGAAGGACCAATTTGGTTAAGCTAGTCATCCCCCGCAAAGGGACCCCCCCCCCCTTGGGGACTCAGCAATACAATTGTCTATCTAGGCCTAAAACAATTGAGAAAAATTCAAATTACTGAGGACCCCAAGGGAACCGCTACCCTTTCCCTTTGTTTGGGGTCATATGCTCAACCAAAGAGGCCCTTCAAATCAGCCCACTACCAAACCCGCCATGAAGGACCAATTCGGTTAAGCTAGTCATCCCCCGCAAAGGGACCCCACCCCCTTGGGGACTCAGCAATACAATTGTCTATCTAGGCCTAAAATAATTAAGAACAATTGAATTTACTGAGGACCCCAAGAGAACCTCTACCCTTTCCCCTTTGTTTGGGGTCATATGCTCAACCAAAGAGGCCCTTCAAACCAGCCCACTACCAAACCCGCCATGAAGGACCAATTCGGTTAAGCTAGTCATCCCCTGCAAAGGGGACCCACCCCCTTGGGGACTCAGCAATACAATTGTCTATCTAGGCCTAAAACAATTGAGAAAAATTCAATTACTGAGGACCCAAGGGAACCGCTACCCTTTCCCTTTGTTTGGGGTCATATGCTCAACCAAAGAGGCCCTTCAAAACCAGCCCAATTACCAAACCCACCATGAAGGACCAATTTGGTTAAGCTAGTCATCCCCCGCAAAGGGACCCCCCCCCCTTGGGGACTCAGCAATACAATTGTCTATCTAGGCCTAAAACAATTGAGAAAAATTCAATTACTGAGGGACCCCAAGGGAAACCGCTACCCTTTCCCTTTGTTTGGGGTCATATGCTCAACCAAAGAGGCCCTTCAAATCAAGCCACTACCAAACCCGCCATGAAGGACCAATTCGGTTAAGCTAGTCATCCCCCGCAAAGGGACCCACCCCCTTGGGGACTCAGCAATACAATTGTCTATCTAGGACCTAAAATAATTAAGAACAATTGAATTACTGAGGACCCCAAGAGAACCTCTACCCTTTCCCTTTGTTTGGGGTCATATGCAGAAACCAAAGAGGCCCTTCAAACCAGCCCACTACCAAACCCGCCATGAAGGACCAATTCGGTTAAGCTAGTCATCCCCCGCAAAGGGACCCACCCCCTTGGGGACTCAGCAATACAATTGTCTATCTAGGCCTAAAAACAATTGAGAACAATTCAATTACTGAGGACCCCAAGGGAACCGCTACCCTTTCTCTTTGTTTGGGGTCATATGCTCAACCAAAGAGGCCGTTCAAACCAGCCCACTACCAAACCCGCCATGAAGGACCAATTTGGTTATGCTAGTTATCCCCCGCAAAGGGACCCATCCCCTTGGGGACTCAGCAATACAATTGTCTATCTAGGCCTAAAATAATTAAGAACAATTGAATTACTGAGGACCACCAAGGGAACCGCTACCCTTTCCTTTGTTTGGAGGCATTATGCTCAACCAAAGAGGCCCTTCAAACCAGCCCACTACCAAACCGCCATGAAGGACCAATTTGGTTAAGCTAGTCATCCTCCGCAAAGGGACCCACCCCCTTGGGGACTCAGCAATAACAATTGTCTATCTAGGCCTAAACACAATTGAGAAAAATTAAATTACTGAGGACCCCAAGGGAACTGCTACCCTTTCCCTTTGTTTGGGTCATATGCTCAACCAAAGAGGCCCTTCAAATCAGCCCACTACCAAACCCGCCATGAAGGACCAATTCGGTTAAGCTAGTCATCGCCCGCAAAGGGACCCACCCCCTTGGGGACTCAGCAATACAATTGTCTATCTAGGCATAAAACAATGAGAAAAATTCAATTACTGAGGACCCCAAGGGAACCGCTACCCTTTCCTTTGTTTGGGGTCATATGCTCAACCAAAAGAGGCCCTTCAAACCAGCCCACTACCAAACCCGCCATGAAGGACCAATTTGGTTAAGCTAGTCATCCCCTGCAAAGGGACCCACCCCCCTTGGGGACTCAGCAATACAATTGTCTATCTAGGCCCTAAAATAATTAAGAACAATTGAATTACTGAGGACCCCAAGGGAACCGCTACCCTTTCCCTTTGTTTGGGTCATACGCTCAACCAAAGAGGCCCTTCAAACCAGCCCCACTACCAAACCCGCCATGAAGGACCAATTTGGTTAAGCTAGTCATCCCCCGCAAAGGGACCACCCCCCTTGGGGACTCAGCAATACAATTGTCTATCTAGGCCTAAAACAATTGAGAAAAATTCAATTACTGAGGACCCAAGGGAACCGCTACCCTTTCTTTTTGTTTGGGGTCATATGCTCAACCAAAGAGGCCCTTCAAACCAGCCCACTACCAAACCCGCCATGAAGGACCAATTTGGTTAAGCTAGTCATCCCCCGCAAAGGGACTCACCCCCTTGGGGGACTCAGCAATACAATTGTCTATCTAGGCCGTAAAATAATTAAGAACAATTGAACTACTGAGGACCCCAGGGGAACCGCTACCCTTCCTTGATCCCTTTTGTTTGGGGTCATATGCTTAACCAAAGAGGCCCTTCAAACCAGCCCAATTACCAAACACGCCATGAAGGACGAATTCGGTTAAGCCTAGTCATCCCCCGCAAAGGGACCCACCCCCCTTGGGGACTCAGCAATACAATTGTCTATCTAGGCCTAAAAGAATTGAGAAAAAATTCAATTACTGAGGATCCCAAGGGAACCAAAAAGGGACATACCCTTTCCCTTTGTTTGGGGTCATATGCTCAACCAAAGAGGCCCCTCAAACCAGCCCACTACCAAACCCGCCATGAAGGACCAATTTGGTTGAGCTAGTCATCCCCGCAAAGGGACCCCCCCCCTCTTGGGGACATCAGCAATACAATTGTCTATCTAGGCCTAAAATAATTAAGAACAATTGAATTACTGAGGACCCCAAGGGAACTGCTACCCTTTCCCTTTGTTTGGGGTCATATGCTCAACCAAAGAGGCCCTTCAAACCAGACCCACTACCCAAACCCGCCATGAAGGACCAATTTGGTTAAGCTAGTCATCCCCCGCAAAGGGACCACCCCCCTTGGGGACTCAGCAATACAATTGTCTATCTAGGCCTAAAACAATTGAGAAAAAATTCAATTACTGAGGACCCCAAGGGAACCACTACCCTTTCCCTTTGTTTGGGGTCATATGCTCAACCAAAGAGGCCCTTCAAACAGCCCACTACCAAACCCGCCATGAAGGACCAATTTGGTTATGCTAGTCATCCCCCGCAAAGGGACCCACCCCCTTGGGGACTCAGCAATACAATTGTCTATCTAGGCCTAAAATAATTAAGACAATTGAATTACTGAGGACCCCAAGGGAACCGCTACCCTTTCCCTTTGTTTGGGGTCATATGCTTAACCAAAGAGGCCCTTCAAACCAGCCCAATTACCAAACCCGCCATCAGGGACCAATTTGGTTAAGCTAGTCATCCCCTGCAAAGGGATCACCCCCCTTGGGGACTCAGCAATACAATTGTCTATCTAGGCCTAAACCAAATTGAGAAAAATTCAATTACTGAGGACCCCAAGGGAACCGCTACCCTTTCCCTTTGTTTGGGGTCATATGGCTCAACCAAAGAGGCCCTTCAAACCAGCCCACTACCAAACCCGCCATGAAGGACCAATTTGGTTAAGCTAGTCATCCCCCGCAAAGGGACCCACCCCCTTGGGGACTCAGCAATACAATTGTCTATCTAGGCCTAAAATAATTAAGAACAATTGAATTACTGAGGACCCCAAGAGAACCTCTACCCTTTCCCTTTGTTTGGGGTCATATGCTCAACCAAAGAGGCCCTTCAAACCAGCCCACTACCAAACCCGCCATGAAGGACCAATTTGGTTAAGCTAGTCATCCCCCGCAAAGGGACCACCCCCCTTGGGGATTCAGCAATACAATTGTCTATCTAGGCCTAAAACAATTGAGAAAAATTCAATTACTGAGGACCCCAAGGGAACCGCTACCCTTTTCCCTTTGGGGTCATATGCTCAACCAAAGAGGCCCTTCAAACCAGCCCAATTACCAAACCCACCATGAAGGACCAATTTGGTTAAGCTAGTCATCCCCCGCAAAGGGACCCCCCCCTTGGGGACTCAGCAATACAATTGTCTATCTAGGCCTAAAACAATTGAGAGAAAAATTCAATTACTGAGGACCCCAAGGGAACCGCTACCCCTTTCCCTTTGTTTGGGGTCATATGCTCAACCAAAGAGGCCCTTCAAATCAGCCCACTACCAAACCCGCCATGAAGGACGAATTTGGTTAAGCTAGTCATCCCCCGCAAAGGGACCCACCCCCTTGGGGACTCAGCAATACAATTGTCTATCTAGGCCTAAAATAATTAAGAACAATTGAATTACTGAGGACCCCAAGAGAACCTCTACCCTTTCCCTTTGTTTGGGGTCATATGCAGAACCAAAGAGGCCCTTCAAACCAGCCCACTACCAAACCCGCCATGAAGGACCAATTCGGTTAAGCTAGTCATCCCCCCGCAAAGGGACCCACCCCCTTGGGGACTCAGCAATACAATTGTCTATCTAGGCCTAAAACAATTGAGAACAATTCAATTACTGAGGTCCCCAAGGGAACCGCTACCCTTTCTCTTTGTTTGGGGTCATATGCTCAACCAAAGAGGCCGTTCAAACCAGCCCACTACCAAACCCACCATGAAGACCAATTTGGTTATGCTAGTTATCCCCCGCAAAGGGACCCACCCCTTGGGGACTCAGCAATACAATTGTCTATCCTAGGCCTAAAATAATTAAGAACAATTGAATTACTGAGGACCCCAAGGGAACCGCTACCCTTTCCTTTGTTTGGGGTCATATGCTCAACCAAGAGGCCCTTCAAACCAGCCCCACTACCAAACCCGCCATGAAGGACCAATTCGGTTAAGCTAGTCATCCCCCGCAAAGGGACCCACCCCCTTGGGGACTCAGCAATAATAATTGTCTATCTAGGCCTAAAATAAATGAGAACAATTCAATTACTGAGGACCCCAAGGCCTGCCGAACCTCTACCTTCCCTTGTTTGGGGTCATATGCTCAACCAAAGAGGCCCTTCAAACCAGCCCACTACCAAAACCCGCCATGAGAGGACCAATTTGGTTAAGCTAGTCATCCCCCGCGCAAAGGGACCACCCCCCCTTGGGACGCAAGCAATACAATTGTCTATCTAGGCCTAAAACTCAATTGAGAAAAATTCAATTACTGAGGACCCCAAGGGAACCGCTACCCTTTCCCTTTGTTTGGGGTCATATGCTCAACCAAAGAGGCCCTTCAAACCAGCCCAATTACCAAACCCACCATGAAGGACCAATTTGGTTAAGCTAGTCATCCCCCGCAAAGGGACCCCCCCCTTGGGGACTCAGCAATACAATTGTCTATCTAGGCCTAAAACAATTGAGAAAAATTCAATTACTGAGGACCCCAAGGGAACCGCTACCCTTTCCCTTTGTTTGGGGTCATATGCTCAACCAAAGAGGCCCTTCAAACCAGCCCACTATCCAAACCCCGCCATGAAGGACCAATCTGGTTAAGCTAGTCATCCCCGCAAAGGGACCCACCCCCTTGGGGACTCAGCAATACAATTGTCTATCTAGGCCTAAAATAATTAAGAACAATTGAATTACTGAGGACCCCAAGGGAACCGCTACCCTTTCCCTTTGTTTGGGGTCATATGCTCAACCAAAGAGGCCCTTCAAACCAGCCCACTACCAAACCCGCCATGAAGGACCAATTCGGTTAAGCTAGTCATCCCCCGCAAAGGGACCACCCTCCTTGGGGACTCAGCAATACAATTGTCTATCTAGGCCTAAAAACAATTGAGAAAAATTCAATTACTGAGGACCCCAAGGGAACCGCTACCCTTTCCCTTTGTTTGGGGTCAAGATGCTCAACCAAAGAGGCCCTTCAAACCAGCCCACTACCAAACCCCGCCATGAAGGACCAATTTGGTTAAGCTAGTCATCCCCCGCAAAGGGACCCACCCCCTTGGGGACTCAGCAATACAATTGTCTATCTAGGCCTAAAATAATTAAAGACAATTGAATTACTGAGGACCCCAAGGGAACCGCTACCCTTTCCCTTTGTTTGGGGTCATATGCTTAACCAAAGAGGCCCTTCAAACCAGCCCAATTACCAAACCCGCCATGAAGGACCAATTTGGTTAAGCTAGTCATTCCCCCGCAAAGGGACCCACCCCCCTTGGGACTCAGCAATACAATTGTCTATCTAGGCCTAAACCAATTGAAAAAATTTAATTACTGAGGACCCCAAGGGAACCGCTACCCTTTCCCTTTGTTTGGGGTCATATGCTCAACCAAAGAGGCCCTTCAAACCAGCCCAATTACCAAACCCGCCATGAAGGACCAATTTGGTTAAGCTAGTCATCCCCCGCAAAAGGGACCCCCCCCTTGGGGACTCAGCAATACAATTGTCTATCTAGGCCTAAAACAATTGAGAAAAATTCAATTACTGAGGACCCCAAGGGAGCCGCTACCCTTTCCCTTTGTTTGGGGTCATATGCTCAACCAAAGAGGCCCTTCAAATCAGCCCACTACCAAACCCGCCATGAAGGACCAATTCGGTTAAGCTAGTCATCCCCCGAAAAGGGACCCCACCCCCTTGGGGACTCAGCAATACAATTGTCTATCTAGGCCTAAAATAATTAGAACAATTGAATTACTGAGGACCCCAAGAGAACCTCTACAATTTTCCCTTTGTTTGGGGTCATATGCTCAACCAAAGAGGCCCTTCAAACCAGCCCACTACCAAACCCGCCATGAAGGACCAATTCGGTTAAGCTAGTCATCCCCCGCAAAGGGACCCACCCCCCTTGGGGACTCAGCAATATAATTGTCTATCTAGGCCTAAAATATTTGAGAACAATTCAATTACTGAGGACCCCAAGGGAACTGCTACCCTTTCCCTTGTTTGGGGTCATATGCTCAACCAAAGAGGCCCTTCAAACCAGCCACTACCAAACCCGCCATGAAGGACCAATTTGGTTAAGCTAGTCATCCCCCGCAAAGGGACCACCCCCCTTGGGGACTAAGCAATACAATTGTCTATCTAGGCCTAAAACAATTGAGAAAATTCAATTACTGAGGACCCCAAGGGAACCGCTACCCTTTCCTTTGTTTGGGGTCATATGCTCAACCAAGAGGCCCTTCAAACCAGCCCACTACCAAACCCGCCATGAAGGACCAATTTGGTTAAGCTAGTCATCCTACGCAAGGGACCCACCCCCTTGGGGACTCAGCAATACAATTGTCTATCTAGGCCTAAAATAATTAAGAACAATTGAATTACTGAAGACCCCAAGGGAACCGCTACCCTTTCCCTTTGTTTGGGGTCATATGCTCAACCAAAGAGGCCCTTCAAACCAGCACAATTACCAAACCCGCCATGAAGGACCAATTTGGTTAAGCTAGTCATCCCCCGCAAAGGGACCCCCCCCCTTGGGGACTCAGCAATACAATTGTCTATCTAGCCTAAAACAAGTGCAGAAAAATTCAATTACTGAGGACCCCCAAGGGAACTGCTACCCTTTTCCCTTTGTTTGGGGTCATATGCTCAACCAAAGAGGCCCTTCAAATCAGCCCACTACCAAAACCCACCCCGCCATGAAGA